>CM060964.1:87274410-87451910 GCA_030765045.1 Tenodera sinensis
TTTACTGTTTTTTAGGTTGTGGATAGATTGAGTTTGTTTTTAGGTGACTGAATATGCTCTTAGGTGAACCGACCTGTGAATTTTTAAAACCCGATGTACCCAACTGAGCTTTTTAATTGATAGCAAAGTTTGGTGGACATTCCTGGATTAGACATTTTAGAATACAAATATAACGTATTTTATAAAAATATTTACTCTGAGTATATCGTATTGCTGATTTTCTTGTAGGTGCAAGGGGGAATATAGCAATACAGTAGGCCTTGAGCGATAGTAAAATCTTTTAAAGCTTTGAAATTCCGTTCTCTTTACACGGCCAAGAGAGAAAATGAATAACGACCTTCCATTTGAGCAAAACTCACATAAATAACAAAAAAAAAAAAAAATATCTCCGAAGTGGTTCACTACAAAAAAAAAAAAAAAAAAAAAAAAAAAAAAGATGCATTTGAACATAATTTGTGTGTTTTAACGAGTTCACATTTTTTGTGCAGCAAGATTTGGCCTATCTCTTACGGTTTACCAGTTACGCAAAAATCATAAAGAGTAAACAGGAATATATGGTCTATGGCCATAAAATTCAAAATATACATTTTATTTTCCATAAGAATATCTTAAATATATGACATTTTAATCAAAATTGGTAGAGCCATTTTTGAGAAAATCAAAATTTTGGAAAAAGTTTCCAAGTAAAGGGTACTCTAGGGTAGAGGAATTTTCTTCAAAATCCTTGTGTCGCATCTTTGAAAGATTTTCAACTAAGGTATCAACTTTGGTTTTGAACCAACTCTTCGTTTTTGAGTTATGCTGTTCACATATAGACCCAGACACACAGACATACACATACACACACACACACACAGAGAGAGAGAGAGAGAGAGAGAGAGAGAGAGAGAGAGAGAGAGGAGAGAGCGGGAGAGAGAAACACGGATCTTTTTCTAAAACGCTTTTTTGGGGCTCTAATGACCTAGCTGTCGACGGGCCCTTAAACCCTAATCACTCACTCACTAAAACGCTTTTTTTGGATTCAGAGTCTCAAAGCATATATTTCCGGTGAAATCTTGACATCGAAGTTTTGGGTCGAAAGCAATACTTCCCCTACTTGCTGTATGTAGTAGAGAAAGTAAAAATTGCACCCTAAAGAGCATTCTAAATGCTTAAAATATAACCAAGAGACGCCGAGAAAATAATTTGCTGAACTTAACTGACCTGAAATGCTCCTTATATATTTTTCATAAAATAGTGAATAGTGTACATTTTCACTTCAAGCCCATAATTTAGAATGTCATCAACATATGTGCAGCAAACTTTTAAATACATTTTAGAAATGTTGGAAATAGTGGAAAATATCAGAAGCAGCTTCAAATGAGCTGCCAACTCTCTGCTCAGAGTTACTTAAGTCGTCAGGTAACTTCCTCTTCTCACTTCGATAGCAAACATAGTTGCATGAAACATTAATAGAAAATATGATTTGATGATAAACTAAAAAGCCTAAATTATTAATCATTTTTCTTCAGTTTTCCCCAATCAAACCTTTTATGCCAAAAATGTTTATTTTCCAAGCTTTCTGCATTTCCTTCATGAAATGCGCTTAGTCTTCCCATAGTGACTAGACCAGTCATAGATCCTGACATAATACGTCACACAAGAGTCGGTGAACTGTGCATGCGTCAAGCGTCCATTACGTAGGCAATTACAGTATAATAACTTGACTCAAGTGTTCACCCCCACTACATTCCCTTCAGGTAAGGCAGAATAAACTTGTTTCCTTTGATCTCCTGATTGACAGCTGTAACATATTCCCTATTTATATATGGCGGTTTTCCTTTTTGTTACGCCATCTTCTGCCAGCCGCTTTAAGATAGCTTTAAAATGTTAATCCAAGCTTGGTACAGCATGACACGGGGAAGGTCAGCGCCAGTGTGGTGCCACATATTCTTCCTTGTTCTGTACTTTTTGAAGACAACAACCATCTTTCATATACCCCTTTTATTAGTATTAAGCTATTTGAGTATTTAATACGTATTTAGTTTGGGTCGATTTAATTTAATTGATTCAGATTATATCAGTGTCACCACTGACAAAACCCAAAGTATATAAAGGATGCAAGTATTGAAATTCACCAAAAGCCAATTGTGACACTTTTAAATCAGTATAATGCACTCTGGTTACATTTGGTGACGTTCCGTCTGTTCAGTTGGCATTAATAGCAGCGACGGCTCCTAGAAATTACCCGGATAATTACCCTACTCGGTGTTAATTGTGGCTTTTAGATTGGCCATACAGGCCTTGTGTCAAAACAAGATTTGTAAAATTGGTTTTACTAGCTAGTTTGACACTGGTAAAGCCCATTGAAAGGAAGACAGTACTTAATAATGATGATGATGATGGTGATGGTGATGATGATTATGTAACCGTTGTCAACATGTAAAATTGAGAATATACTTTGATTCAAATTAAATGAGTACATACTTGTAAGATGGATGATTGAGTGTTTCATTTACAATTGTTGCTTCAGTTTGCACACGCAATTAAGCAGGCACTCAAAAGGTTTGCTCTTACTACACAGAGTATTTAGCGAAAAGGTAAAAAATATAAATACATACCGGGTCCAAATGACCTAGTTTTCGACGGGCCCTTAAACCGCTCGCTCACTCACTCACTCACTCTCACACTCACTCACTCACTCACTCACTCACTCACTCACTCACTCACTCACCCACTCACTCACTCACTCACTCACTCACTCACTCACTCACTCACTCACTCACTCACTCACTCACTCACTCACTCACTCACTCACTCACTCACTCACTCACTCACTCACTCACTCACTCACTCACTCACTCACTCACTCTGGTAAATCTGCGACCTCGGATAGTCGATGTATCATTGCTCAAAGGGGAGTTGCAGTGTAACATGTAACATTTCCTTTTACATTTTTAAAATCGTTTCATTTGTATAGGCCACTTTAAGCTCAGATAGACTTTGACTTGGAGAAAACTGATGGTGTTATTAACTCCTTGAATTATAGGCTTTAGTACTGGATTGAACTAACGTTTGCTATAAGACACAGTTACGCTCTCAGACTCTGTGGAGTGTTGGTAACGGTTCTAATTACACAGACAGACGGACGGACAGAAGCACACGCACATACACACACACAAACAAATGCATAACCCTGCGGGGGCAGAAACAAGCGCTAAGAACAATAGTCTCGGTGAGGCGAAGCTGCGTGGCAGCCATGGCATAAGCATTGAGTTTACCAAGAGAGTAAAATACCACTTGCCAAGTTAACTATTTTAAAGGACTAAGTATTAGCTCTGAATATACACGATGGAAGGGAAGTCATTACATTAATTTAAACCAGTGATACATCTCGGTATTTGGAACATATTTTGTATCTTACGTTTTTGTCTCTGACCATTTTCTACGGAGATATTTTAGTTTTATAGAAAACAAGCTGGTAACACTGCAGGTTTCACTTTCACTAGGTCAGTACATAAACAAACACGCGTCACTACTACTTCCGGAGCGGCGCGGCTCGTGAGTGTAAACATAAAGATATACCATCCCGTGTCTGCTACGTCGTATTAAATGAGTACATCTGAATTCTCCAGTAACGCATACTTTAACCTAAACTCACAATTTAAGGGTATTGTTTATCATTTCCTTCAACATCAAACTTAAGTCGTTTCGTAGCTGCTACTGATATAATTTAATAAACCAAACCATCTTTCTGACTTATAAACACAAAGGTACATTTGTAGGCTCTTACAAAGTGTACCAAATTATATTTTTAAGGTGACAGCAAAAGAATAAGCAATTAACCAAATGGTTCATCCACTTCACAGGGTTGTTCAAAATGTCCACCATTTGCGCACCTGCAAGCCTCACACCTTTTTAACTAATCACGTCGCACTGTAATAAAAACACCCTCATTGTTTGCTTATTTCTTCCGCAGCCAGATCAATGCATTCTCTCAAAGATTCGAGAGGAGTTGCTGTTCTGTATATCCTGCTTTTCACGTCTCCCCAGAAGAAAAAATCCAGAGGATTCATACCGGGTGGAAGGGAAGTCATTACATTAATTTAAACCAGTGCTAGATCTCGGTATTTGGAACACATTTTGTATTTTACGTTTATGTCTCTGACAATTTCCAACGGAGATCATTTTGTCGAAAACAAACTGGCGACACTACAGATTGTGTGTGTTACTTTCACTGGTTCAGTACATAGTCTCATGAACATCTTCTTCCATGTGTAGGTCAATCACAACCGCCTACCTGCCAAAATATCAGACGAAAGCCAAAGTGCTCGAACTGTTTACATCCGGAAACCAGGTCAATTCCCTGACTAACCTCAACGCAACGTTGTCGACATACCTCGCGTCTGAAAAAGCCGCTCGGAGCATTAATTATTTCGAAACCCTATGTGATGTCCCATAATTACTACCGAAGCTATGTCAGAAATAAGTTACTCTACGCATCTTACAAGTAACAAACTGTTATCTTCGTTCATTCTTGTGGAATTACGCATCCAATTTGGAACAAAATCCATTAGTTTTTCGAAATCGGCTGATCAAAGAACAGAATGCCATAAGACTTCTTTTGTTTGTAATGCTTCTATGAAGCACATACTAGAAGGAATGTAATGACTTCCACTCCATCCTGTATGTATGCATATACCCAATACGTAGAATTCAAAGTATTGTTTTAATTCCTTTTCTTTTTCTTTCTTTTTTTTTTCATTTTCTTTTTAAGGATATAAAAGCTATAAACTCTGCGTATAGTTTACATGGTACGTTTACTACCTGTGACGTTTTTGTGTGTGCATATTATATACCGTAGACACAGGTAGCCGAGGTCGTCAAGAACGGGAAGTCTGCTGTTCAAATCCTAATGGGACCATCCTCTCTTACTGGGTGGTAGTTTTGTTCAGGTTTTCTTCAGTCTTCATAGCTGGCAAATGCCGAGGAGACGCCCTAAACTTAGTCCTGGGAACTTCCAAGATTTCCTTTTCCAAGTATTTAATTTTGTATGTCATCAATATCCACCGCCTGTGATGCCGTAAGCAATAAGATCGAGTATTAAACACTACTTAAAAGTACATATTGAAAGTACATATGTGTATGGAAATTTCACTTACAGCTTACAGTAATTTATGTAGTGTGTCTATGGCAAATATGTGAGAGTTTAACACCCCTGACGTGTATTAAGGGATTCTGGGACCGAAATTTGAGTGTTCTATATTTTTATAAGTATGAAATCAATACTTTGCACGCTTAAGGGTGTTTGTTATAAACTACCTACAAAGTTCCAGCACAAACTGTTTTATAGTTTTGGGGAATTAGTTACCCAATGTATCCACAATGCGAAACTACCTTAATATTCAAAATATTCCATGCGCATCAAAAACTAAAATATCACAACAGTTTTATTATTTTATAAACACTATTGTCCAGCAAACACCATCAGTCTCTAGCAGGAAGAAAAAATAATTAGGTACTTTTAAAGTAATTAATTTCTTTGCTTTGATGGACATTGAAATTATTTATTTCCTTTGTGTATTTCGTTTTTTAAAATTAAACAAGTTTTCAGATTTTGAGACCAAAGACTGAAGTTGAGGTCACATAAATGGAGCATATGCTGGAAAAATTCTAGGAGCATAGCACACAATTTAATGTGCACGGTGCAGATAGTGTATTACAAAATGTAAAGTCGAGAAAAGCAATGATTTTTACACACATGCATCATGATAATGAGACAGATTACCTGTTTGTCACACCTTCCCTCTCAGATTCGTAGCTTTTCCCATGCAGTGGGATACTTCTTAACCACTCTTTTCCGCTGAATTTGGTTGTTTTTGAGCTCGTTTTGGCCCATATTTTGCTCAAATAATGCCGAAAATTTAAGTAGAAAAGGGGCGTTTAAATGTAGCGCCAATGGCATTTAAAGCCTGCGCTGGACCTTCAAAAATGACGGAATTTAAAAGATCACTGCCAACCGATGACTGAAGCTTTGGGAAACATTTGTATGCATAAACCTAAGAATCGCCAATTTGATAATTTTTCGATCATATTTCAGTCCCAGGGTCTGAAATAGTCATATTAACTAATGAAGGTACAAACACGTTTGTAAGGCTTATTCGACCATTGTGTGACGATTAAAAATATTGGATTTTATTGAACTCATTCTTCACTTCCAGCTGTGGACATCATGACAAATCTTTACACCTTTTTAGAGTTGGAAACATGTGCAATAAGCTCGAACGTTCGGACATCATAGCACTCGTGGTCTCCATACCTGATGACGCACGCCCACAATTTCAAAACATTTCTGCAGCGTTTTACTGCTCTTACACTCCACCAATAAAAGAAGTCATGATGTATACGCTAACGGGAGACACTCCGACTTTCGCAAGGAAGAAAGAAATATGTACTTTCAGCAAGGTGCAATATCTTACAGGAGTTATAGGTCGTGTGAACTATACCTACCCGTGCTATGCTTCCAAGGTTTTCCTGCGGTTATTTTGGCAACCTCCAGACGAATATCGGGTAGCCCTTCGGGAACATTTTCGGTTACCTTCTTGATGTTGAATATATCTAAGAACATATTTATTCGTATCCAGGCTCTTACTAAAGACTGCGGTTTCCTATCCCGACGTGCACAAAGAGAACTGAATTTGGGAAGGTAAACAACATTTTACAGTAATTTTTAATACCCTTCTTACTACACACGGCACCACAGGCGATGAACACTGATAATACATGAAATGATAGTTGGGAAAAGAAATTTGGCATTGCCGGTCGTAAAGACTGGAAGACCTGGAAAAAAACCTTTGCCAGAAAGGACGCTTCTGGCGGGATTTGATTCACGGACCGTCAGTCCACGAGTCCATATCTTAACAACCTCGGCCATCCGCGCGCGGGTGTGTGTGTGTCTGTGTGTGTGTGCGTGCGTGCGTGCGTGTGTGTGTGTGTCCCAAAAAAATAGACCGACAAACAACTTTGGGAGCTGATAGATAACATTATTGTAAACACTTTTGTTAAAGAAGGTGTGTGCGCGTGCGCCACTATCGGTCCGTGAATATGATTAGATAAAAAATGAAAAGTCTGTTAAAACCTAAGCTGGTATTTAAGTTCAGTATCTTCCAAGGTTGCCACACGAAGCTGTTTCAAGAGAATCTCCCACCCTAAACTACCCTTTACATACAGATTTTTAAACGATTTCGATTTTCTAAAAAATGACTAACGATTTTGATTAAAATAGCATATATTTAAGATATTTTTATGATAAATGAAATGTGTATCTTGAATTTTATTGAAATAGCCTTTGAAGTCCTCTTCATTCTGGGTGACTTTTGCACAACCGGTACACCATAAGAGACGAAATCTTACTACACAAAAACGTAAATTTAGTTAAAGCACATAGTTTATGTCAAAAGCATTTTTTGTGGATCAAATCATTTTCGATGTATTCATTGTTAGCGATTTGGATTTTCAAATGCTTAAGACCCTTCTCAAATTTAATAAAAATACGTTATTCCTTTTTTTTTATCTCTTGGCTATGCAAAGAGAATGGGATACCAAAGGTGTCACACAGCGACCAGCTCTTAAAACATTTGATTATCGCATAAAGCTTACTGTATTCGCATATTCTCTTTGCACCTAAAATAAAATTAGCAATAAGGTAATTTCTGCAAATGTTTGTCTCGATTAACTTTTGATCTACAGAAGTAATATGTTGGCAACTTTTACTGAGTGAGTACATTTTGTACTCACTATGCTTTTTCTTTAAAGTTTGAGCCGTACTTTATGTTGCAAATTATTATGTACACTTTATTGTGATTACAACATACATTACGTCATAGTTTTGGATGTTAGTTACCGAGTGAAGTACTTAAAGATATATTAAGCCATTTTTTTTTTTTTTTTTTTTTTTTTTTTTTTTTTTTTTTTTTTGCTTTCTTGATAAAAACGCATTTTTGCTAAGTAAATGTCTGCAATTGTTAGTGTGTTGCTTGTCAACAAAAAGTTGAATGTAATGTTCATTTTTAAGTGACCAAGCTCGCCAACACTGTAATTAGAACATGCAAAACTTAAAATAAATATCTGATGTGTTACACTCACATGACTTTCTCTACTCTTGTACTAACCATTCTTACAAACGCTTATTCCTATATCTTCTTCGTGTTAGTTAAGATAAACATTTGTACAAATTATCTTATTGCTTATTTCCTTGAAGGTGCAAGGGAATGTTAGAATACAGTAGGCTTTGTGCGACAATCAAATCTTTTAAAGCTTTGAGATTCTGTTGTCTTTGCACACTTAACATATAAAAAAATGAACAACGATGACCCATTTCACGAAAGTTACGTTTTCCGAAACTCACTCACGTAACAAGGAATATCTCCGAAATGGTTCACCCTACAAGAAAATTTATTCAGACATAAATTGTGTATTTTAGCAAGATCTACATTTTTGTGTATTATGATTTGGTCTATCTCTAACGGTTTACCAGTTATGCAAAAGTCGTCCAGAGTAAATACGACTACAGAGGCTATAGCCAGAAAATTCAAAATATACATTTCATTTGCCATAAAAATGTCTCAAACATATGACATTTTAATCAACATTGTTAGAGCCATTTGCAAGAAAATAAAACTTTTCGAAAATTTTTCCATGTAAGGGTTAGTTGAGGGTGACGCTATTTTCTTCAACATCTTCGTGTCGCATCCTTGAAGGACATTAAACTTAAATACCAACTTTGGTTTTTAACCTACTTTTCGTTTTTGAGTTATGCTGTCCACAGACTGACGGACTGACAGACTGACAGACTCATAGACTTACAGACTCACAGACTGACAGACTCACAGACACACACACGGGCCTTTTTCTAAAAATGCTTTTTTTTTTTTTTTTTTTTTTTTTTTTTTTTTTTTTTTTTTTTTTTTTTTATATTCAGGGGTCTCAAAACATTTCCGGTGATATCTCGACCTTCAATTTTTGGGTGGAATGGAATACTTCCCCTACTTACCAGTAGAGAAAGTAAAAATTAACTACAAGTGGGTACAAATTGTTCCAGTGCTATTTTTATCAGCGTGTGCGTGCGTGTCTATGTGTGTGCGCGTGCGTGCGCGTGCGCGTGCGTGTGCGTGTGTTCCCCAAAATTAGACCGACAAACAACTTTGGGAGCTGATAGATAACATTATTTGAAAAACTTTTTGTTAGGGAACGTTTTTTGCTACGGTGCTTCGTTTAAGCGCTAGTCGGGTTAATGTCATAGATTAATGCCTCCCGCCCAGTTTAAGTATATACGGCAAAATCAACAGTGCAAATTAGTACTGCACTTGACTTGGTAAGGCACACAATCTTAATCCAAGAAACAAACACAGAACACATCAACATAATACAAACATCTCATTCTTTACAGTTAATCACAGCTTCACTATTCAAAGTAAATGTTGGAACGCACGCCCATTGCGATTAGCAGAGTGAGTGCATCGGTGTGATTCTTTTCCGGTGGAGTGATGCTTGGCATGGCCTTGAGGGGAACAAACTTCGGGAGGTGAAGCCCCTCCCTGTTGCCTGAAAGACTTTCTCGCGTGCCTCTCACCGCGAGGAAGTGTTTTTAAACAGAATGCGTATCGGGCACTGCCGTTTTAGCCATTGTCACCTTTTATCTTTTGACGCTGCACCGCTCTGTGCTCATTGTAATGAACCTCTGACAGTGCGGCATGTTTTAGTCCAGTGCCAGTTTTTAACATATCTCCGTGATTCGTTAGGCCTGCCAGCCACCCTGGCTGAGATGCTGGCAGACACTTCCTGTGCAGTAGAGCGTGTTTTACGTTTTTCTCGTTTAAGTGGAATGTGCGCGCGAATCTGACTTGTTTATCCATCTTTTATCCAGCCTATTACGTTCGGTCGTTGATGCGAGTTGGTTCTATAAATGCATGTAACTGTTCTCGTCCTTTGCTCTGCTTTGCACTTGCCGGCACTGTATTGGTGATGTTTTTAAGGGTTTTATTGGTTTAGTTTTTAGCCTTGGTAGTTTTTTAAATTACATTTTTAAGCTTTTAGTTTTACTTGGGCGCTAATGACCCTAGTACTTGAGCGCCCTAAAACCACGCTGCTGCTGGTGCTGCCGCCGCCGCCGGTGCTGGATTAAGATTGTGTGTCTTACTAAGATAAATACAATAGTACTTTGCACTGTCGATGTTGGCGTAAATACTTAAACTGGGTGGGAGACAGTAATCTGACATTAACTCGTCTAGCGCTTAAACCAAACACCGCAGTAAAAAACTTTCCTTAACAAAAAGTGTTTAAAATAATGTTATCCACCAGCTCCCAAAGTTTGTCGGTCTAAGTTTGGGACACCTGTATCTCTATATATACGGGCGAGTAAAAAGTATGGAACAATGCTTGTAACTTTGTTGTCATAGTTTAGTGAAGTGATATTTTTTTTAGAAAAGCTGTAAGATATCAACATATTTTCATAGTACTATGATGGTGAATAGGGCGTGACTTTTTTTTAATGGCAACAATCTTTTTTTGCCCTAAGATCTCGGAACGTACAGGTAGATGCTTTTTTGAACTCTAATAATTTATATTTATTAGGGCGTATTACAGCACATGAAATTTAAACAATGTAAACACATTCATAACAAAATTAGTGGTGCTGTGTTGTAACACATGATGAATTCACTTCAAAAGGTGCTCAAAATGGCCCCCTATTTGCTGCCATACAATCCCAAAGTCTGTCTTTTATATTAGTTAATGTTTCCAGCAACACTATTCGCCTGATCAGCTGCATTTCTTGCCCAATTCTTCGCGTTAGCTCTTCAAGATCTCTTGGTCGGTCGTTGTAAATGCTCCACTTCAAATATGCCCACAAGAAAAAGTCTAAGGGGTTCAGGTCAGGAGATCCTGGTGGCCATTAAATACTCCCCTTTCTGCCAATCCATCTTCCTGGAAATTCATGATTTAGGTAATTCACCACCTGCCCTTCAGAATGTGCAGGGACACCATCTTGCTGGAAAAAATATCATTTTGAATTCCTCCCTCTTCTCCAGGGAATAAAGCAGCACAGGAAAGAATTATTTCATTTTGTAGAAGGCGTAAATACACTTCAGAATTTAAGTTGGCATCAATATAAAATGGGGCTATCAATCCACCATTAATTATAATTATAATTATAGCAGCCCACACATTTACTTTTTGTGGACGTTGTGTATGTTGTTCAATCATCCAATGTGGATTCTCTTAGCCCAATATTGACCGTTGTGAGGATTTACATTCCTATTTAGGCAGAAAGTAGCTTCACCAGAGAACACAATTCCATTCACGATGTTACGTTTCTGATCGAGGATGTCATTCAAGGTTTCAGCAAACTGACTACGTCTATCAAAGTCATTTTCACTGACTTCTTGCAGCAGCTGTACCTTGTATGGGTGCCATTTGACTGCCTTCATTTAGTTGCATACGGACCTTTGACTGACAGTGTAGTCCATTGCAAGCTGGCGAGTGGATAAGTGTGGGTTTTCTTCCACTGATAATAGAACATCAAGAACTTTATCAGCATCTGTAACTCGTTTTGGCCTCCCAGACTTTGCCTTATTTTTAACACTTCCATTTTCATTGAACTTTTTCAAACTTTTGCTTATCGTAGAATGAGTAATCCTTCGTTCTGGATGCATTTCATTAAACAAGACACAAACCTCTTCTTGGGTACTCTTCCTATCGCCACATCCGATCATCATTAATATTTCAATTCGTTGTCTTTCTGTAAGTTGTACCATGACTAATTACTTTCAGGACAATTTTGTAATGAAGTAAGCATTGTTGTCCTTATTACCTTAGCTTTTGTCTGTATTTGTTCAATCCAAATCCACACATTGAAGTAGCCTACTGTATTGTTTAATTCGAAACCTACACATTTTGAAGTAACGATGCGTTTTCCGTTGCTCAGTACACATTTCAGTAAGATCCTAATAAGTTTAAATTGAGGTATGAAAGGGTATTTGTTTGTACATTCTGAGACTTGAGGACTGGAGGAGTGCAGAGAAAAGAAATGTTGCCATAAAAATGAACTCACACCTTTATTTTTACTCATAGTAATGTGAGAGGATGTTGATATCTTACAACTTTTCTAAAATATATCACTTCATATAGTTGCAACAGCGGGGTTACAGGCATTGTTCCATACTTTTTACTCGCCAAGTATATTTACACACATACATGTTTGTTTCTCTCTCTCTCTCTCTCTCTCTCTCTCTCTCTCTCTCTCTCTGTGTGTGTGTGTGTGTGTGTGTGTGTGTGTGTGTGTGTGTGTGTGTGTGTGTGTGTGTTTTGTGAATATACTTTTGATCATATGTATGTAATAATGATTCCTTAAATCTCAAATATATGGCATTTAGCCTTTAAAAAATGGAGAAAAATAATCTCATTACTTGCTTACAGATGTCGGTCGGATAGTTTCTGATATGCTGGACACAATTTTCTCGCTTTATGTAGATACTATTTGGTATTAATTGCTAATGAAATTGATAGTACACAAAGGAAACGCAGCAAAAATTATCATATAAGGCTATTAAAATGTTTTGGCATCTAGAAGCTTCAGCACATAAATGGGATATGTATATCTGTAAATACACTAGAGGGCGGAAGATGTGCAATAAGCCGCAAGTGTAGTGCGCATGGGTTCTACTGTTGCTACTCTCGTGTGTGCACAGCTGCGGGCATCTGCTGATGCACGTGCATGTACGACGGCTGCGCGGTACCGTTCACGTCATTCATTCTCCGTGTCGAACTAACCCGTATCGCATGTGACTGCACGGGGTTGCGCGCTCTAAATATCGCATACATGTGGTAGCGTTACAAGCAGGATGCGATTGTTCTCTCTGCATTTCTCTCTCTCTTTCTCTCTGTTTGCTTAGCGTCCCTCTGTGGAACAGTAGTTTATCATTACTCCTTCATGATCCTTTTTTAATATCCAAGCTTTTAAATTCTGTTTAATATTTGGTCGTTTAACGTAATCCCGTGGCTCGGCAGCCCATCCGAGTCAAGGCCTACCGCCCGACCGCTGCGTCCCCCACCCCTGCTCATTACAGGCGTCACGAGTGGGGTGCAGTACTGGAGGTGGGACGCCCCAGTCCCTCTCGGCCGGGTATGTGGTCTTCTCGACCAGGATTCGCTACTTTTCAGTCGAGTAGTTCTTCAAATTCGTCCCTCAGGGACCTAACAAAGCTGAGTGCACCCCGGATCAGGCCTCCCAGTGGGAAAGAATCTCCGCGCCGGTACCAGGAATTGAACCCGGGTTCCCCACTTGGTAAGCAGCAGCGCTACCACCCCGCTAAGGACACGATCACTTGGTCATTTAGGTGTCAATGATTTACAGGCTTTACATGCTTTTAAGCTCTCTGGAAAACAAACACTTCATAGATAAGTAAATCCTTTCTGTCTGTTTCAGTATAACCTCTATAACTAAGGATATGTGGAATACCTATTCGAAATACACAGAGCCGGTGTTTACATTTTAAACACACAAATTTTGTAGAATTATCTGTAACCAGAAACGATTAAGGTGTTTATAATGTAATGAAACATTAAGGAATGTATGCTAGCGATAATCCTTGGATATTCTGATAGTTAATCTGATAGAGAACACGATGATTACAGAAGTGCTGGATTATTCCTTCTGCGTTCATGTACTCTGAACAGCTAACTTAGGCTGCTGGTGCATTTTCGCCTTCATCGTTTCACATATAATGGTGCCCTTAAAGCCCGCGACAGTAAATTTGTTGTAAGATCATTATTGAAAGGGTGAAAAAATATTTTTTCTCAAAAATAGTTCAACTCCATATTTTGGCTAGTTTAATTAACACTTTATAATGTTAATAAGGAATTTGCATTGAGTTCTCCCTTGGTATTTTACTAGTGGTGGACTGTCTGGTACCTTACATGCTGCATTTGTTAAAGTGATAGTGTTATTCCTACGAGTAGTTTAGTGAGTCTCTAGCAAATCTTTTAACACTATTAGTGCAATGTGATATGGGCCGAGCAAGCGAGTTAAAAATTGTATTTTATTTTCAAACTTTAGCTATATTTGTGTACCAGGAGAATTCGTAGCCTCGGTTTCGTGTATTCCTTCTGTGTTTTGAACCTAAATGTTGGTTTTAATACCACTTCCATGACTTAAATCGTTTATGTAACTTTGTGGTTGTAAATCACGTTGGAGAACCTGTTATCTTTATTGTATTACGGTTACATGCATCACAACAGCAGACAATATTCCTATGTTTTTGGAAAAGACAGCTACTGTTGCTAAGGTCTGTTTTCATTTATACACAAGGTTTTGTGTAGTGTACAAACAGAGCAAAACCGACCTAATTGATCCAGGACGTTGCAGTGTTTGACAGCTCAGTAAGTAAACAAATGTGAGACAGTTGGAGAATTTAATGTCGTGCCGACATGTTGGCATGATAGCTCAATTAGAGGAACGGTATGATAAGCTGAAAAGCCGTGATTTAAATCCTCACTATGTCATTGAATTATTTAGTCTCATTCTACCTTTCCAACATAAGTCTACCCATGGCATCTGTGTGAGAAAAAAATAATATTGATTGATCCAATATTGGTTAATATGAAGCCTGAGACTTAAAGTACCTAAGTCACTGTTGGGATATGTTATCTCTAAATGGATTTGAGAAGCCTCGTGATTTACCACGAAAATGGAGTTCGTTGGAAAATTTAGAGACGTGCTTGCATGTTGCTATGGTAGCTCAGTTAATTAGAACAGCTGTATAGGAAGTCAAAGATCCGTAGTTGAAATCCCGGCTACGGCTTTGAATTTTTCAATCCGATTCTATCCTTCAAGCTCAATAGCGTTCGCCTCACAAGTACAAACCCTTTTTCCAGCCTTACCTAACCCCTTACCTCATCACAGAGTGGCAGAGACCGTTGGAATTAACACTGGCGGCTGTTGCGAACCCTAGAACTCCCTCACTCCTTCTGTTCTGGAACTCCTCCACATCAATTGTTCGCAAAATCCGAAAGCTGTCAACTGTAGTTATTGAAGGATCGGCGTGGTCTTCCTTTGTTAGACTCTTGCCTAAATGAGGTCTTGGACCAGTTATACTTATGGCCTCTTAATCGGCAAGGATGTATAATTAAAAAATTAAGAATAACTGCGAGGGACTGATGAACCAGTGTATACGGGGTGGCGCACCAAATGCCATACCATCTGTTTTACAAATAACAAACGTTTATTTGTATTAAACTGTGCTGTACTGTACAGAAATAGTACAGTATTACTCACTATAATCTGGAAAAGTTTAATATCACTGCCACTTTGCCTCACAATCTCGTGTAAAGGAATCCTTGCTTTTGTCACACATCTTCAAACAGTGAATAGTAAAACTTCACTATGTGGACTTTGATCTACATTACTTTTTCTGGCTTACTTTGGAACACTTTCTCTTTTAAAACTTCCACAAAACAAAAACACGATGTGAGTGCACGCATAAGATGTTTTTACATATGTTTCTTTTAATGCTTTAGGGATTGTGTGGGGTTGGTTACAAGCATATGGATTTCCCCATATCTGCCATAGAAGAAAAGGGTACTTGGTAGCTATGTTATTTCTTCACATTCTGTTCTTTTTTTTTTTTTTTTTTTTTTTCAGATAAAATGTCAAAATCTACATCTAAAACAAATAGTAAAAAGGAAGATCGCACACGTTTTTCAATTCAAATTTTGAATCTGTTATTATTCGATGGCTAGCCGAAGATAATTTATTCCTCAAGCCATTGTGGTTGAAATTGAGGTGCACCAACCTATAAGCAAGAAGGGTTTGTGTACCAAGAAAAATTTACTGCCACGAAGTAACAAGAAATGGAACGTTCGCCTTCTGGGGGATTTTGTTTCATATGGAAGCAGATAAAGTTTGGGATGCTCCAATTAGAGAATTATTTCTGGAAAAGTTTTCCAATCCACTATATAGGGCTACAATGTCTGTTAGTCGGCTTGAGGCAATAAGACGATCCATTAGATTTGATGACAAGAGAACAAGAGAGCTAGGTTGCAAACAGATAAGCCTGCTGCTATTTCTTACGTATAGAAAAGATTTATTGAACAGTGCAGGAAAGTAATGATACCTAAAATTAATGTTACGGTGGATATACAGCTATTTCCATTTAAGGGCCATTGTGGATTTGTGCTATATATACCAAAAAGCCTCAAAGATATGGAATTAAAAATACAGTAGAAGTCCAATAACTCGACTCTCGATAACTCGACATTCCGTATAACTCGACAGCCTCTTTTATTTTATTTTTTTAAAAACCTTTTTAGTGTTAAACTTGACTAATAATTTCTATTATCTACTATACGGTATGAATAGTGTAGGTAAATTTTAATTAGTGTACGTGTACACATTTCTGTCCTTGGAGAAGTCAAGTCAGAACTGTCATAGGGAGACTACATGCTTCCAGAATATGCCACCGGAAAATTATAAATCCTGTATAAGTGGAAGGAAACAGCTTTCAGGACAAATGTCATAACGACAAAGTGTGGAAAATAATAGAATTAATGTCGTTTTATCTAGAAACCGCTTGGACCAATGATTCACTATTAAAGTTTTCTTAGCAAACTCTTGGTTAGTTTTATTTGTTTATTAAAACTAACCTTTTATGTATTATTGATTAGGTGCTGAGTCTATTTTTGTAAGTTGAGAAAACAAAGTACAGACTTAAATTTAATGTAAAGATGAAATTATATTAAGGGACAATTACTGTCCATTTATCATGAGTCAAGGCGTGCTCTTGATAGATAAGATAAGCACACCTAATGTGTAACCTGTTACACAAACGCAGATACAGAATTCCTCCTTGTTTATCCAGTAATTAATGTAATAAAACTTAAATTGAATATCTGAATAACTAGAGCGTTTTCACATACTTTTTTACTTTCTCTACTGGTAAGTAGAGGAAGTATTGAATTCCACCCAAAAATTCAATGTCGAAATTTCACCAGAAACATATATTTTGAGACCCCTGAATCCAAAAAATGCATTTTTAGAAAAAGGTCCGTGTGTCTGTGTGTCTGTCTGTCAGTCTGTGGACAGCGTAACTCAAAAACGAAAAGTCGGTTAAGAACCAAAGTTGGTATTTAAGTTTAATGTCTTTCAAGGATGCGACACCAAGATTTTAAAGAAACTATCCCCACCCTAAACTACCCTTTACATGGAACATTTTTCGAAAATTTTGATTTTCTTGAAAATGGCTCTAACGATTTTGATTAAAATGACGTATGTTTAAGATATTCTTATGACAAATGAAATGTATGTTTTGAATTTTCTGGCTATAGCCTATGTAGTCCGGTTTACTCTGGGTGACTTTTGAATAACTCGTAAACAGTAAGAGACAGACAAAATCTTGCTATAAAAATGTAGATCTCGGTAAAACACAGAATTTATGTCTCAATAATTTTTTTTGTAGAGTGAACCATTTCGGAGATATTCCTTGTTATTTGTGTCAGTTTCGAAAAACTTAAAGCTTTCGTGAAGTGGAACATCGTTGTTCATTTTTTATGTGAAGTGTGTGAAGAGAACGGGATCTCAAGGCTTTAAAATATTATAAATATTTATATTTGCCTACTGTATTCTAATATTCCCCTTGCACCTACAAGAAAATAAACAATAAGATAATTTGTACAAATGTTTATCTCAACTAACACGAAGAAGATATAGGAATAAGGGTTTGTAAAAATGGTTAGTACAGGAGTAGAGAAAGTCATGTGAGTGCAACACATAAGATGTTTTAAACTTCTGTTAATATGTGCAATAAAATTCAAGTCGCCCTTGTGTGCTTCTGCAGTGGACACAACCTTGGCTTTTGTATTACGTTGTTAATATTCCAATACAATGCTTACTTGTGTGAATGGCATGTAAACATTGCGACAAGATCCTTTTACCTTAGCCTACTTGAATATTCATGACATCGTCGGAACAAACAGTTCCGGTTGGAAGTTATTTCATTCATCTTATTTACACTGCAAAGGAGAACAAAAATGCGCTTAAGAAATGAAGCATATGTAGCATATGTGTCATTAATTAATAACCAAGAGCCAAAAAATATAAGTAAATAAGAACTTAAACAATTTTTAATAATACGAGTGTAAGGCCTTTTGCATTACCAAATACTGCGTCAGATGTGTCTAGCTATGGTTCATGTTGCCATGATATACTTTTTTGGTGGTTCTGAACCTTCTAACCTGTGTGTTTCATCTGCTACTTCTCATAATTTCTCGGAGCTCGAACTAGAGATGACACTGTCTCACTTCCGCAGGGCTACAGTACGTGGCTGAAAAGCTGTAACATTCCGTTCGCTTTACTCGCACTGCTGCACCGTGAAGTGCTTAATTTCACAATAAAATAGCTAGCGCTTCCTTATATACCTATATGTGCCTGGATTTGGTCATTTCTTATTCCATAGCGTTTTGAGATTTTGATTGTTTCATTTTGGAAGGTTTTAATCGTTACACTTCAGATTCGGTAACCCCTCCCTTCTGTTTGCGTTTGGCCGCAGTGTGCCCGTGGGTGGCAAAATGGTCCAATAATAAAACACTACTTCCCACAGCTCTTTACCACAAACCTGGTAATTCTTGAAATAAAGCGTTATAACATAATAAACTCTGCGACTCTAAACTTCGGCTTCAAGTAGCCATTTGCACGTTACACCTAGAAAGTGACCATTGTGCAGAAACTTCAATTGTGAATTGTGCGGAACCAATGCACATATTTCACAAAAACGGTGCAGAGGAAAACTCTGTTCGCTTTCTTTTGAACTATCTATAGCTTAAGCAAAGTCTGTAATTCAAAGGTATCACAGAATGTACAATTGATGAGATTCCGACGAACCATTTTTATGTATTCTTAATTCTAATTCTATGGAGCTTAGGCGAAATTTAGTTGCGCTGCATATTAGACTTATAAAGCGGTTTGAAAATACTTAAACCATAGTTCAAAGGAAAAATTATCATTATTATTATCATCATCCTGTAGCATTACGGCCCTTTGAGTTTCATAGAAGTGAACATTTAAAACAATTATAGGACATTCGTAGATATTGGAAAGGTAGAAACAGACTGTAAATGTCAATGCTGTAGCCGGAATTTGAACCACAGATCTTCGGATTTCCGTGCCATTGTTTTCTAACTGAGCAACATGTCGATGTGATATTAAATTCGTCAATTGATTCGCACTTTTCTCGGTAAACCACAAGGCGTTCTCAAATAATTTTGAGATGAGATGTCTCGGTGACGACTTACATTTCGTAACTACTATTAAGGCCCGAGTTTCATTGTTGACTACGATTAGGTCAATCACTGATTGAATTGTTACCCACAATTCGTGCCAGTAGTATTGTTCTGAAGGAAAACAACATTGTTTACTTCACTGCGTCCTTGCAATCCGGAGTCCAAAGCATTTAGAAATTCACAGTGCATGCAGTATTTGTTGAGAAGAATGCACAATGAAGTATAAGGTGATGCAATAGTGATTCATCTAGCATAATTATGCAGCACAGGATGTACACTAAATAAAACTAGAAGCCTGTGATTCCCCATCTTGCTTTTTAAATTATTGGGATTAAAATTAAATTGAGTTTTAGGTATTTATGGACTATCTATAACTGCTATGGTTCTCAGCGTCCCATTCTATATTGGGTATGAAAGACCGGTTAATTTTACCGAGAGGTCTCTTAATAGCCTTGAGGTTCTTTTACGTGCCATAAGCAAGTTAGGGGTGGGGGTGGAAAACATTTTGCGGTCACAAACGCCGGAAGTCCGCCTCACAGTTTGTCTTGTGTTGTGTTCAGTGTCGGGCTACTTCAGTGTGAGCGCAGATGAAGGAGCTATTGCTACTTGTACACAATCCACCACTGATTGCATGGAGGGGATCGAGCCTCTCCCACCCTCCCCATTATACCAACGCCAGAGGGGGGGGGGGGTACTTGCTTCTCTTTTCAACATACCGCACAGGGTATACATGCTACCACCGGCTTCACTTCCTTTCGGAAGATACTAAGTATTTTTACACCCCAAAAAGTCCATCACTCTCCACCGGGTTTGAACCCTCGACCTCCGGGACTAGAGGCAGGTGTTACATCTAGACCTTGGAGTACGATTTGTTGGAATTCGGAATTTATCCAGCACGCATTATTCTTTGAGAAAAATTGTATCATGTATTAGATTCACATGACGTTCTCTATCCACGAACTTCTATTTTTATATGCTTCGGCTCTAATGACCAAGCTGTCGACGGGCCCTTAAACCCTACCCTATTTGCTTCGGCAAACTATTCTTGCGAAAGCTTAGTTTTCTAACTACTTCATGTGAATTTGTAGAAATGGTTTACTTACTATAGCTGAAGCTACAAAAATGATTTGAAATAAATTGTGTGTTTTAAACTTGTGTACATTTTCTGTGCAGTGAGTTTTTGTCTAACTCTTGTACATAGTTTCGAGTTATAGAAGTTTATACAAAATTCTTTCCGAATGAGGGAGAAATAATGGGATATTGTCAGAACATACAAGTTATGCAATTTATTTGGCATGTAAATATCGTCGTGGGCGAGTGGTTAGACCGTTCGCCTATCACCAAGGCGACCCGGGTTCGATCCCAGGAACTCACATGTGCTATTTGTGGTGGACGAGTTGGCGTCAGGGTGAGTTTTCTCCGGATCCTCCGGTTTCTCCCACCACTTATTCCACCGACTGCTCCATTATCACCTATCCGGTCACCCATTTCGCCTGCATTTCATATCGTCTTCATAGCTGGTGCTGGGCTGACCATCCGCTTCCAGGTCTTCACTCTGTCCGGTCTATGGTTCGTCTGCTTCCCAACAGGCATCTAATCCTAGGCACAGACATGCAAATTCCAGCGGGTATAAGTCCTCCGTACGGGGAGGGTAATCGGAAGAAGTAAATATTTTAAATACATGTAGGGTTTTAATTAAAATTATGTCATTTATTAGAAAATAAAACATTTTAAAAAATGTTACATGTAAAGGGTTATTTTATCGAGCGGGGTGGCTCAGGATGGCTTGCATTCGGGAGGTCGCAGGTTCGATCCCCGTGGCCGACCTTTCTGACCCATATTTTTTTCGGAGGTTTCGCCGGGTCACCAGGCGAATGCTGGGAAAGATTTCCACATGCTTCAAATTCCTGTTCCTCCGTTTCGTTACGAGGGTCGTTTAATAAGCTATCTACCTGAGCATGAAAATTAAATCTGATGATTGAAATTCACCTGATTATCTTTTAATGCAGTCCTCCTTAACTGCAACATATTTAGTCCACTTCGCTTCCAGTGACTGAATACCCAGAGAAAAAAATTAAACATCTTGGTGTCAAAATACCTGTTACAGCTGCCTTGACTGCATTATCATCGGGAAGTCGTCACCCACGCAAGAATTTTTTAAGTTTTCCGAACAGAGAGTAGTCTCTGGAAGCTAGGTCTGTACTGTAAGGCGGATGGTTAAGCTCTACGAAGTCACACTCCTGTATAGCAGCCGGCGATATGCGAGAGTTGTGTGCAGGTGCATTGCCGTGGAGCAGAGAACACCAGCCGACAACTTTCCATGGCGTTTCTGTTTGATATTTTTGCTTAAAGCCACCGTTGTGGAAGCACAGGTGTTTCCAATTATGGTTGTCTTGTGTGGCATGAATTCTAAAAGTAGAGCACCTTCTGAGCTCCAGAAAACTGTTGCCATAATCTTTCCAGCTGATTGTTGCATACAAAATGTCTTGGGGATAGGAAACCCCTTGTGTTTCCATTGCATAGACTCTTGTTTAGTCGTCGGTCTGGGTGGCTCAGTTGGTTAGACGCTGGTCTACTGATCCCAAGGTCGTGGGTTCAAACCCGGCCCAGGCCGATGGTTTTTAAGTGTGCTTAAAAACGACAGCTCCATGTCATTATATTTATTGGCATGTAAAAGAACTCCTGCGGGACGAAATTCCGGCACACCGGTGACGCTGATGTGATCCTGGCAATTGACAGCGTCGTTAAACAACAAAATAATTTCTTGTTTAGTCTCTGGATCATGAAGATGGACCCATGTTTTATCCCCTGTAACAATTCTTGAGAAGAAGTTTTCTGGGTTTGTTCTAAGCATGTCTAAATCTACTACACTAAATTGTTGGTGGATGCTTTCTGCTCAGGTGTCAATATTTGTGGCACCCATCGGGAACTGATCTCTGACACCATCAGCACTGTATGGGTGATGCTGGAAACTGTGCCAACTGAAATGCACAGTTCATGAGCTATAACATTGACCTTAACACGACGATCTTCCAAAATCACATCCTCCACTTTTTGGCACATTTCCTTTGAAGATGCTTCCATTGGCTGACCTGAACGTGGATCATCAGGCGCTTCCCTGTCCCACAAATCGCTTGGACCAAAACTTTACTTGGTAGAAAGGCGATGACGCATCACCATATACAGTGTTCATCCTTTCGTGGATTCCTTTAGGCTTCTTCCCTTCCTTTGCAAGGGACTTCATCATGGGACGAAGTTCCAAATCCCTCATGTTCATTGTAGACGCACACGCCACTGCGTTTGCCATCCTCTCATGGTCAACACTTACCACAGACTGATTCGTAACTGGGTCTGTGTCGTGTCAAAACGTCCCAAACTGCATGTGCAAGAACACGCCTGATGTAGCAATATAAGATACTGGGGTAGATAACTTATTAAAGCCCCTTGTACATTAATAATTTCATTTCACACTTCATCCCACTGTTTCTTTCAGGGTTGAAAGCGTCGGCGGGTGTCGAGACAGCAGCTCGGCAGGGGGAACAAATGCCGGCTGGAAATCTTGTCCCCTGGATTGGAAGGCAAACTAACTGGTTTCCGGCCGTCCTATGGGATGGTACAAACCCGGGTCGGGAGGGGAGCCAGTTTCCGCCCCCCCCCCCCCCTTGAGAGTACAAATCCGAAGGTGTGGGAGAGGAAATGGGCTGAGCCAGCCTCCGCCGGTGTACTTTTAGCGAGGGAAATTCTCTGTCGTGGCAACTTCCCGGCCACCTTTCGGATCCATTCGCTTCATCCATCCTCCCGGGGGGGGGGGGGTGCCCCATCAGGGGCATAGGCACGAAAGATCACCTTTCGATCGAGGTGCTAAGTTCCCCTTCGCAAGTTGTCCTTGAGCCAAAGGATTATTTTATGATGTAGGAATGTTCTTATAATTGCATATTTGGATCAGTGAGTCAACGTACGCCATCACAAGTATATAAAAGCACAAGTAGAAATGCATTGGTGGTCTCAGCTACCCGTTTCAACCCTTGGGTTAAAAGTTTGGTATGTTATTGCTTTTATCTTTGAAACACGGTCACCTTTACACTTTCTAGATTCTACAAAAGGAAAAGTATCAAAGAGAAGCCCAGCTCGAGGACCAGGACTTAGAAGGCTTACTGAACACTTTACCAGATCTCGGAGGATATCAGTAATAAAGTAAACCATAAAATAAACTGAAAAGGTCCATTATATTCAAGCGCATGAACTCTGAAGGAAGAAACAAACTTAAAAGCTCTCTCGGCTACTCCCGTAAGGGAGTATAGCAGTTCCGAGAATAGGTGTTGTCGGCAACAAGCTGCAAAGAAAATATGCAATCATCGTCAAAATATACCCAGGTGATTTAGAATAAATTCTTGCCTCAGGTACACCTCCTCGACATTCTGTAAGTCTAATAAGCTGTTATGCTCTCTACATGTACTCCAACCGAACTAAGCTTGCACAGAGGTTTTCGTGGTTTCCTTTTAGAATTACTCTGCTTTTGCTTTTCCTCTGGGAAAGCTGCCTAGTTATTATAAAGTTAGATGTGACATTTTCAGCTTGTTAGTGTAATGTAATTATTAACCTCCTGTCACTGTCGTATAACTAGAGGCAGACAAAATATAAAATGTTATATTCTAAACCACATATGACACTCCCTTCTCGTTTGCTGTTTGCAACACACTATCAGCCTTTTGACACAGTGGTGGAACACTGCTGTACGCAGTTACGAGATGCATTCCACTATAGTTGGTCGGACATTTTAAGAGGAATATACTTCCAGATTTTGCAGTACAGTGCGCGTATGTGTGTGTGTGTGTGTGTGTGTGTGTGTGTGTGTGTGTGTGTGTGGTGGGTGTGTGGGGGTGTGTGGGGGTGTGTGGGGGGTGTGGGAGTGTGGGGGTGGAATAATGTGGGTGTGTGGGGGTGGGGGTGTGGAGTGTGTTTGTGTAATTTATACCAAGTTCAGCTTCCCCCAAATAGAGCTGCCATAAGCAAAGCATATTAAAAACAAAATAATACAAATACATAATTGAAATTTTAAACAATGTGAATAACTGTTAACAACATCACAGGTATAAAATCCATCTGAAGGTAATTACAACTCGCAATATATGAAAATGGCCCGTATGTAAAACATACAGATTTGTACATAAGAATAAATTAGTGTACATACCGCACACATGATTTTTCAGTAAGCTAGTGACGCTTTAATAACACCGAGGAGTGCTGTTCTAATAGAGTAATTATTTAAATAATTTTCTGATGATATTAAAAAGGATGGGATAGTAGCCCTGGTTCCAATTGGTAAACCAACTTCAATTGAAGCAAGACAATATTTATTTACTGTAAAAAGCTGCAAGTATTGAATATTGTTTATTCATTCTTCCTGCAATGTTGTATTTTTATCCACTTTGATTATGGCATATTTTGAGTTTCAAACCTTCATTGTAATAATGATGATGAATGAAGTTCCTGATTTTTTCATTAATGCATACCCTGAATTTTAACAAATAGACATTTCTAGCTTTTCAAAACTAAGACTCGCATTACGCCACTCTCCTGGTACGTCTCAGTACACCTCAATGGCCCTCCCTCCTAGGATGTGACACGCACCTCGCCCATATCTGTTCTTGCTATCATTACAGCAACAAATACCTATTTTTGCACGTGACAAAACATTCACATTTCATAATATTTTGTTAAATCTTCATATTTTATTAAACTATGTTTATTCGTATTTTGTAAGACGTGAGATTTTTCCCCTTCAACATAACTTCCGTTAGCAACGAAATGGGGTTGCCAAATATCCTTCAGTTCCGTGAAGTTGTCCGTGAAATTCGTTTAGGAAACCCAAGGCACTCTTTGCAACAAGTCAGGTGTAGTTGACGAAATGTAACATTTCCTGTGTGTGGCGTCACGTGCAAAATTAAATGGTCTATGTTCTTCAGGTTTTATTTTAGGGAATAGGTGTTTTAAGTGGCGCATTGTCATTATTATTAAGCAAGGACAAAGCAACCAGTTACTTCTTCCCGTGTTTTGCTGCAAGCTTATATATTACACAATTATTCAGATGTTTAAACTTCATGTAATTTGTTGTATTTAATTTGATATGTTATTGTTCAATTTGGGCAAGAATCTATAAAGCCTATTGCTTAAACCAATGAAGTCGGCTTGCTCCAAACCCTTAAAGTATAAGATTTGCTTCTAAAGTAAATATTTGGTCATGTTTTGGGATCTTTTTCTCATATTTTGCCTGCCTCCACTCGTAGCTTGAGATTCAAGAAGTTAGATATGACGTGTTCACCATACCTACTATAGGGTTCGTGTGTGTGTGTGTGTGTGTGTGTGTGTGTGTGTGTGTGTGTGTCTGTGTGGGTGTGGGTGTGTGTGTGTGGGTGTGTGTGTCTGTGTGCCTGTGTGTCTGTGTGTCTGTGTGTCTGTATGTGTCGGTGTGTGTGTGGGGGTGTGTGTGTGGGTGTGTGTGTGTGTTTGTGCGTGCGTGCGTGTGTGTGTGGACAGCATAACTCAGAAACGAAAAGTAGGTCAAAAACCAAAGTTGGCATTTAAGTTTAACGTCTTTCAAGGATGCGACACGAAGATTTTGAAGAAAATAGCCCCAGCCTAAACTGCCCTTCAGATGGAACATTTTCTCGAAAATTTTGATTTTCTTGAAAATGGTTCTAATGATTTTGATTAACATGTCATATGTTTGAGATATTTTTATGACAAAAGAAATATATATTTTGAATTCTCTGGCTATAGCCCTTGTAGTCGCATTTACTGAGAACGACTTTTGCATAATTGGTAAACCGTTAGAGATAGACCAAATCATCCTGTACAAAAATGTGGGGCCCAAATGACCTAGCTGTCGACGGGCCCTTAAACACCACTCACTCACTGTACAAAAATGTAGATCTTGCTAAAATACACAATTTATGTCTGAATAAATTTTCTAGTAGGGTGAACCATTTCGGAGATATTCCTTATTATGTGTGTGAGTTTCGGAAAACCTAAAACTTTCGTGAAATGCAACATCGTTGTTTATTTATTTTTTATATGTTAAGTGTGCAAAGAGAACGGAATCTCAAAGCTTTAAAATATTTGACTATCGCTCAAAGCCTACTGTATTTTAATGTCCCCCTTACACCTACAAGGAAATAACCAATAAGATAATTTGTGCAAATGTTTATCTCAACTAACACGAAGCTACAAGATTAAGAGTTTGTAAGAATGGTTAGTACAAGAGTAGAGAAAGTCATGTGAATGCAGCACATCAGATTTTTTATCCTCACACCCGCCCATGCATATCCTAAGACAAAGGTTTCATAGTTCATCACTGGGGCAGCTGGTAGCAGATACACTGGAGTACGAGATTGAAGACGGCGTCGAAGGGTGACGCATAGCATCGGCATCAAAATTCGATATAGGAGGTAAATGGAGGAATTGTTACATCTGTTGAATGGTTTCCGAGATTAATCTCTCCGAACACGCACGCACGCACGCACGTACACACGCACACACACACACACACACACACACACACACACACACACACACACACACACACACACACACACACACAGGAACGCTCTTGTTTTGTCTATAGTGTTAGCATAGGACTATGTGTCTCATTTTCACCTGATAATAAGTCTGCTTGCCCTAATGAATGTCGACGTGGTTCTTCCTATTAGCTTTGTGCTAATGCAGAACGGACGAACAGGGCATGCACCGCACATTCACATTCTGCGAGTCCCATTTGTTCCAAACGGCCTTCACAGAGTGCGGATAGAATCCTACCATCATTCAGCAGAGCGTTCCTTCCAGTCCTGTTTTCGCCGTCCATGCCGTAATGCCATAATCTCCAGGCATTTTGTAGGGATATTATGTCCGGATAACTCAGCATGCATAACGGCACATATTTATCGGTGCCTGCTGTCATTCTCTCTTACGGAAGGCTTAGCGGAGGGCCAACGAAAGCCACTGGAGCTGTCTTGTTTTCAATGCCATTAGACAGGAGCGACGAAAAGGTGATTCGCGTGACATTTGGACACCATCCTTCGCTTCCTTTCTGAATGGCAATCCCCTCGATACGTAAAGCGCAGGTATGGGCATTCTTATATACCGGCGTGTCACCGTATGTCAAGTGGTCTACAGCCCTTTCCTTTTCGTTTGCTGTTTGCAACACACTAGCAGCCTGCTGACTCAGTAGTGGAACACTGCTGTACGCAAATGTATGGATGCCACAAGAATTAGCCGGACACTTGGGGAAAAAGCTCTCTTGCATATGTTGTAGCATACAAAGACGCTGTAATGTACGTGTGCAAGTTCCATTGAATAAGTGTTGGGTATTATTTGTTCATTTTTCTTGCACGTTTATAACCGACATTATATTTACTTCTTTAATTTGATAAGAAGTATGAGCTTCATAACTTTATTCTGTGAGTAATAATAAACAAAGCACATGCTTTTGTTTTGTCATTTGATGCACACATTGTATTTAAATAAATAGGCATTAATGTAACGAAATGGAGGAACAGGAAATTCTGAGGACATGGAAATCTATCCCAGTATTCGCCTGGCGACCGGGGGAAACCTCCGAAACAATCCATGGGTCAGGAAGGTCGGCCACGGGGATCGAACCCGCGATCTCCCCTATACGGGCCACAGATGTTACCACCTGAGCCATCCCGCTCGTTAACCACACATGTTACTCTCCAAACAAAGCAATGAATAATCTCATATTCAGTTCTTTCTTCAAGAGTCTATAGAAAATGAGTCAATGCGTACGGTTTGGAAACGTACGACGAAAAACATTTGGAAGCACCCGAAATGTGAGTATGGAGAAGAAATGCACACAGTCATTAATGGACCTTTTTTTTTAGACAGAGTAGGCAAAAGTAGGATGATGCTTAACCTAATCAGGGATAGCAAGAGATGTTGACTGGCCCCTTTTTATGAAGAGCATTTTTTTGCCGAGAGATTCAAATGCAGGAAAACGATAGAGAAAATGGAAGCGGTAGGACCAGAATTGAAGGACCTGCTTTTGCGAAAGAAAAGTGTAATTATTGAACTACATTAACAACTTAAATCTTCATTCCGGCTCATATGGATACAATGTAATGTAATGGATACAATGTTAGCGAAAATCCAGCGCGAACAATTGGTGTAAAATTGAAAAAAAAAGAGTATTCAATTTGTAAGATATTCTCGCTTGAATACACTAATAAACGACGGCCACAGAGCGTGTCGGGGCATACAAGAAAGGTATAGTATTACATAGCTTGGGATGACCTTTTAAAACTGGTTTTACTTTCCATGGTTGATGGAAATGAGTGTTTTAAATAAGTGTATCTTGCGCTGAAGTGTAGATGAATAGTGGTTCAGCTCCAGTTCGCCACGTAGGGTTTAAAAAAAATGTTAGTAACGTTTTAACGCGGATGCTTTGTTCCCTTGGGCAAGTTTTAAACTAAAAATATTGACACATGATGCGCCAGACTTCACAAGCATAGGGTGTACACAAGTGATTATTGAAGTATTTAAGTATTTTTTTTTCTTTTTTCTCTCTACCTGTACAATATAACCTTAAGTAGTATTTAAACTGAAGAGTAGCTGTTGAACTTTGAATTCTACACACGCAGATTTCTATTTATTTATCTTTTTCTGCAGCAATGGTAGCGAGATAAACAAAACATGGCAACCCACCTGAAGAAAGCTTTTTCGTCTCTTGAAATTCGCGAAACGTAATTCAGTGGCTAGAGTTAAGTGGGCATATTGGCATACATTTGGTCTCAACGCCCCGTCAGCTAGCATCATTCGTAGGTGATTCAATGAGAAAAAAACGTTGGGGAGAGTTTTTAAATCAGGATTTGCCAAATTATGGTCTGGGAGTTTTTTTATTTGGCCCCCGTACAAACATAAAAAAGAAAACGAGTAAGATGCGCCTACACTAGAATATTTTATTCACATATTTCTAGCGATTATATAAAACTAAGCGCTCAGAATTTTAATTGTACGTGTATGTGTGTAGAAACGGGGGGGGGGGGGGAGGGGGGGAGGGGGTGGAACACCTCGACCCAGCGCGACCCCGGTATGGATCTTTTTGTGGGTTGCCACCCCCCCCCCCCAGGGGAAGGGATGAGGTAAAGTAAGACCGTAGGCTGGTTAGAGAACTGAGCCAGTGAAGCTCAGAGACGCACAGAAGTCCCTAACAGTTTCAGATTTTGAACCTGGCGCACAACCGAAGTGTTTCCCCCACCAAGGGAGGGGGCGAAATTATACTTCAAAATAATATCGTGCACTAGCGAGGAAATATAAGTTTAAAGCTCCTGTAAAATTTTGTGTACGCCGTGTACTACTAAAGTCCATCAATGTTCCATCTGTCAGTTTTTTATGCAATGTAACGATAATAAAACATCTGGCACTTGCTCGCCTTTGGTAGTAACGTTACCACGTGGTCAACAATACACGGAGACTTGAAAGCGACGCGCAGTAGGTAGGATCACAAATAAAAATCTGGGTTGGTTATTTCTTAAAACGGATGTGATTTCTCCATGTTTTGAGTAAGAGAATGACTGGTGAACTTTCGCAAACACATGCGTTGGAAACGGAAAAAGTCTTGCTCTTTCAAGTTTATCTTATTCCAAATAGAATTGCTTATTTCATAAATAATATTATAACTTACAAATATCACTGCGGGCCGCGGGTTGGACACACCTGCCCTAAAAGTCAGCACCATGGACCAGTGGCGTTCCATGTCTTGTCGCAGAGGGTATATACGGCGGCGCCGTGGCCGAGCGGTTAGCGCGCTCGCCTACCACCTAGGCGGCCCGGGTTCGATCCCAGGGACCCGCATGTGGTATTCGTGGTGGACGAAGCGGCGTCAGGGCGGGTTTTCTCCGGGTACTCCGGTTTCCCCCGCCATCTCATTCCACCGGTGCTCCATCTTCATGTATCATCAGTGTCACCGCCTGCGGTGCCGTAGTAGTAAAAGCGGGCGTTAAACACTACAACAACAGCAGAGGGTTATGCACTTTCACTTTTTCACTCTCCTTCCCTCTCTGGCACACGCACGCACGCACTCTCTCTCTCTCTCTCTCTCTCTCTCACACACACACACACACGTGTTTTCCCAGAACATTTATTTCTAATTCGCAATTCATATGGGCAGTTGAGCTCCCTTGTTTTGTCATTTTACTTTCTCTGCTGGCAAGTAGAGGAAGTATTGTATTCGACCCAAAAATTCGATGTTGATATTTCACCGGAAATATATGTTTTGATACCCCCTGAATCCAAAAAAAAAGCATTTTTAGAAAAAGGTCCGCGTGTGTGTGTCTGTCAGTCTGTGGACAGCATAGCTCAAAAACGGAAAGTCAGTTACAAACCAAAGTTGGTATTTAAGTTTAATGTCTTTCAAGGATGCAACACGAAGATTTTGGAGTAAATAGCCCCAACCTAAACTACCCTTTACATGGAATATTTTTCGAAAATTTGTATTTTCTTGGAAATGGCTCTAACGATTTTGATTAAAATGCCATATGTTTAAGATATTTTGTGACAAATGAAATGTATATTTTGAATTTTCTGGCTATAGCCCATGTAGTCCTGTTTACTCTGGCTGACTTTTGAATAACCCGCAAACCGTAAGAGATAGACAAAATCTTACTGTACAAAAAACGTAGATCTCGCTAAAACACACAATTTATGTCTCCATAAATGTTTTTGTAGAGTGAGCCATTTCGGAGCTATTCCTTGTTTGTTGTGCCAGTTTCGGAAAACTTAAAACTTTCGTGAAATGGAGCATCGTTGTTCATTTTTTATATGTAAAGCGTGCAAAGAGAACGGGATCTCAAAGCTTTAAAAGATTTGACTATCGCTCAAAGCCTACTGTATTCTAGCATTCTCCTTGTACCTACAAGGAAATAAGCAATAAGATAATTTGCACAAATGCTTATCTCAACTAACACAAAGATACAGGAATAAGAATTTGTAAGAATGGTTAGTACAAGAGTAGAGAGAGTCATGTGAGTGCAACACATCAGATTTTTTGTTTTAGATGTCCAAGATCACCACAATCATTATTTGTCCAGGTGCCGTTCCTCTCACTCGCACACAATAGGCACGGGAAACAGAAGAACCGGTTTGTTACTTTACAAGCACATATGTATCTGCGAACAAACACACACTATCGTTATACTTTCTTGTAACGGCCTTCCCTTTACAATTGACTTGAAACAAATCGATTGGTGGCAGTAGTCTACCTCCGTTCTTAATTTGCAGTCTCTCTTCTAAGGATAAACCCGAAATATTTATTCATTTCTATAGTTGCATAGATTCAAATTTCCTGCTATGAGCAGACACAATTGCAATTTGCAAGTATACTGCTCGCAAAAGTTAAAGGCATGTGAACGCTGGCCAATGCTCAAGCGGAGCGCTGTTGCCAAGCGTAGTGCGTGTAACGGCAGAGGTTCTGTACATAAGAGCGCGTGAGAAGCATGTACCACATTCGGCAGAGCTGGTAGGAGGGGTAAGTTTAGGATTCGCTGGAGTCTGTAGCACGGCCCGCCTCCACATGTCTTTAACTTTTGCGAAGATTATAGAAACACAAACATAACAAATAATTAAACACAGTAATAAAATAACTATCCCAAACTGAAGTACTGGTCTTAGTAAATTATGATATGAAGAATAATTATATTGCATTTATAATGGCTTAATAGAAATAAATGTAATTATGTTGACAATATTAACATAACTTTTATTTTAATATAGAAAATAGCTGCATTTTATTTAGAAATGTCAAGCTGGCTAACCGCGCAGCAAGTTTATTCCCTGCCGAACGACAGGGTGGGTAGCAAGGAAACAGAGAAGGAAATGAAATTGGACTTGTCCGAAAATGCAGTGCGCTCGCGAGGTAACAATCCCATCTCTTGGACTTGTCGATCATACTGCCTTTACTCGCCGTACTCCCCAATACAAGCTTTACCCCTCTCCCTGCAGCCTCTCGCCTTAAAGCTTCCTACGCCAGTCTCAAAATCTCGTTCGTGTCTACAGCTCGTTGGCCGAATGCACTGAGTTTGGCGAAGAGGGCGCGGGAAGATTAAACGAGCAAGTTCATATAGAAGAAAGTTCGACATTCGACTTTCTCGTATGCATGCCTATAGATGTAAATACACATTAACATACAGAAAAGAATTAGTGGTTGTGCATTTGCAAGTATGCGACACCCAAGAACCACCATTGCCACGGACCCCTCCACACAGCCCTGACCTAGGACTTTGTGGTTTCTTTGTGGTTTCCAAAAACTAAAGATAAAATGCGTGGAATCACTTTCTCGTCGTCAGATGAAGCAGTGGAACATTATAAAAAACTGGTTTCTGGAGTGCTTCAGTAAGAGTGGCATCATTATTTTAAGGACTAGTTTCATCGAATGCAAAAAATATTGATGTTAAGTGAGAATACTTTCAAGAACAATAAAATCATATAAAATTTTAAAAGGTAATACTTATTTGATTTTACTAAAATGTCCAGTGAGAAAATAATTTGAAACAAAGCATCAAGTGTTTATTGGTGACGGAAGCTATGACTTATGTGCATAGTGTGTGATCGCACCACATTCCTATCATTAACACGAAATGAAGTGTTATGTTATGGTGCTAAATGCTGAAGGCTTAATTTATTATCACTTGCACCTCAATTAGTTGGCCGTTACGACCTTGCTTCTTCCTAAACAGGTTTCACTTCGTATGCGGTATGTTATCTACTCTACGCCGCTGTCGTTAAGTAAACACGTTTCCCCCTTTTCCAGCTCACGAAATATAGGTATGTGAAGGTATTTACATTCCAGGTTCCATTAGTTAACACAAGTTTCATGGCCAAACGACATGGGAACTGTTAAGTGCTTTCACAACGTAAACACAAAACAAAATCAAATAAACTCTACCTTGAACCTACCACCAACAAACAGCAACTTAGATATTTAAAGATAAAGTGCAGTGTGGCTTTTATAGTAAAATATGAAATGTGTATAAACGAATACTTAATTTTAGCTTTTCGCTGCTTAGTAGGGAACTGCTGCTAATAGTATAAGTGAATATTCTAATGCATTGCACTATGACGTGTTCTATTCTTGTACAAACACTGCAAAAGAAAGTCTTCGGCGGATTTTGTATGGGGTCTTTTGAGGCGTGTTCTTTACCTTACCTATCACAGAGCGTGGTAGCTTGATTGCACACAATAATAACAACAAGGAGGAGAAGGAGAATCCCTAGCGCAACAGCCCTTCGCGGGCCAAAGCTTACCGCCCGGCCGTTGCGTCCCCCACCTCTGCTCACTACAGGCGTCATGAGTGGGGTGCAGTACTGGGGTGGGACGTGGTCAGCGCCCCGATCCCTCCCGGCCAGTTATGCGGCCTTCACGACTTGGGGTCGCTACTCTTTTATTCAATTAGCTCCTCAATTGCCCCCCCCCCCCTCGGGACCTAACGAGGCTGAGTGCCTCGTTAGAATCTCTTTCTCTGTCACTCACGCACACGCACACACACACGCACGCACACACACACAACTCGTCATATATGTATGCTGGTGAGGAAAACTTGCTGTATTAAATAGGTGCTTGAAATCGCTAATAATTGAAACCAAATGGAAACAGCAGTAATAAGTAGAACTAGAGGAATATAACATATAATTATGATACATTTGTAAGAATAAAGATCTCTGTAATTAGATAAATTACCCTTTTGTTATAATTGACACATCATGTTTAGAAGTTAGAGATAAATATATTTACATATATGCTTTACACAAATATGACAGTACATAATATGGCAATAAAATACTGTTATATTTTTGTGTATATTCCTGCTGTCAATTATAGTTTGAGCTAGTGGGAAATCATGCTACTTTATTTATTTTTATATTTATTTATTTATTTACTCATTTATTCATTCACTTATTTATTTATGTTTGCTTCTGTGCAGTTACAGACATTGATATTACTGTGATAATACCGCCTTGCTATGTATTTAATGAATACCATAAAAGATTTAATTTGCTCTACTCACACATACACATACATTTTGCTAACGTGAGCGCTCATCAAGTTTTCCCCTTAGATTTTAACTCCTTCAAGGCGTGTCCTACTATAGCCGATAAGGTATGACTACCAGTCATAGTAAGAGGTCTGTATGACAAACTGAATGCACGCACTACCTTTTTCTCTTTTAGCTAATACGGCCGAAAGCGTAGACATGTATTTCGCTTCTACATTATTTTGCATCCTTTGCTTTGATTAGTGATTCAGATTATTTAACTAAAGGACTGGCACATTCTTGCACCGTGGCCTAAAATAACCAATGAAATGGCCAAGCCTTCGTATAATGATAAATAATGTGAGAGAGGCGAGGTGCAGTGAGATTATCTTAGGCGTTCACTGTACATACAAGCTATTCTTACAAAGCTTATTCCTCTTTCTACTTGGTGTTAATCGGGATACGGAAACATTTACAGAAATTACCTTACTGGTAATTTTCTTGTAGGCACAAGAGGAATATAAGAATACAGTAGACTTTTAGTGATAATCAAATTTTTAAAAGCTGGTCGCTATGTGTTGGCTTTGGAATTCCGTTCCCTTTGTATGACCAAAAAATAAAAAAGCGAATAACGTATTCCTATTTGAGAAAAGCATACGTAAGTACTTCAAAATTAAAACCAGTAACAAGGCGTGTCTCGGAAATAGTTTGCTCCACACGCACACACGCACGCACGCAAACGCACACACGCAAACACACACAAATTGTGTGCTTTAATGCGATCTAGACTATTCGTGTTAGTTTTTGTCTATCTCTTGCAGTTTACAAGCTATGCAAGTCATCTAGATTGAAGAGGACTTCCGAAAAAATTCAATATACTTATGCGTACATTTCATCTGTCAAGCAAATATCTTAAACACACCGATTTTAATCAAAACCCTTATAGCCACTGTTTAGAAAATAATTTTTTAAATGTTTCATATAAAGGATAATTTGGGAAAGGCTTCGTGTTACATCCTTGGAAGATGCTGAGCTTAAATTCCAAGTTTGGTTTTTAACCGACTTCTCATGTTTGAGCTATGCTGTTCACAGGCAGACAGGCAGGCGGGTGGGCGGACGGACACGGACGGACACGGACGGACGGACGGACGGACAGGCAGGCAGGCAGGCAGGCAGGCAGACAGGCAGACAGGCGGACAGGCGGACAGGCGGGCAGGCGGGCAGACGGGCGGACGGGCAGACGGGCAGACGGGCAGACGGGCAGACGGGCGGACGGGCGGACGGACGGGCGGACGGGCGGACGGGCGGGCGGGCGGACGGGCGGGCGGGCGGGCGGGCGGGCGGGCGGGCGGGCGGACGGGCGGACGGGCGGACGGGCGGGGTGAACCATTCATTACTCTGCATGTAGATTTTTCAATTGACATCACAATTCTAGCCTCAAACATATTCGGAACTAATCGGAACAAAAGCATATAATCAAATAAATTAATACTGATAAACATATAACTTGAGGGTATACAAGTGAAACTGTTGAACAATTATTGTGAAGTACAACTATTCCTTACAACAATAGACAAGGTACTATAATACATTTGCACTCTCTAGTATGGAAAAACGATCAATGTGTCTACTGAAAATGGGAATAATGAACTTATTGCCGCCTTCATCATCGCCGTCACCGTCACCGTCACTTGTCGAACTGTGTGGCACGGCACTGACGAATCACTGGGCAGATTCACTGCAGAAGCTCTTAAGCATCTGTAGATCATAGATGGGGAGTACTGACGCATTCTGTCACTTCCACTACATCGTAGTTTTAACCCCGTCCACTCTCCTACACACTCGTTAGCTATCAGGCCACGTGCCCCGTTGTTATCTATCTACCTCAGAGCACCAGCCAGTCCCTCAAATCGTGTCAGTGGTGAAATCATGTCGCATAACAATGTAAAAGGATACTTCAAAGTCGATGGGAATATAAGTACTTTGTGTCCCTGGTAAAAATAAAGCTTTGTATTTGCTATGCCAAAAGAAAATGTATGTGACGTAATCACAAAATATATACATCATATTTATATTCAGTTTCGCCTTGAAACTTATGTACCTTGTTTTTGTTTGTAAAGACATGCGTATAGGTAAACAAACAGAACCGGAAACGTGAAGGGGCCTGCATTTGGTGATGGGGTAAGTGGAGGGGTAAATACTCGATTTCATTCCTGTCACCCCACTTTCCCATGCCTGCTGTAGATCTTGAAATGTTTCGTTCGGAACTGTAACTCGACTTTCGCACAGTAATATAGGTGTGTCTTCTTCATGAAAACTTGCACACCAGCTTTACAAAACGTTTTATCAATTATATCATACTTTCCCACTGTCAATTTTATGTAGTTCTTTAAGTTTGTTCTTGGGTGATCTTGAGAAAACTTCAATTCTGAAATATGAGGGTCTGAAATGGACTGTATTTCTATTTTGTCTCTTTTCCCTAAAGATGACAAGCAATGTATGACGACAAGCCACCTTTGGCAATAAGTACTAAAACGCCTGACAAACCCGATAAAATACCACATTGCTAAACGAGAGAAAAATCCAGCGGAAACTCACGACTCATGCTCTGCATGGACATTGATAATCTTTCTATTTGACATCCATTTTCATCCACTCATATTGTGGTTTCTGATAACATTTTCATATCAAACAGCTATTCAGATTGCAGAATGCACCTTCTTAACCAGATGGCTCCACAAGCTGCTGCTTCTTCTTTTTCTTTTTTTTTTTTTTTTCTTTTATTCTTCTTGTTATTGTGGTGGCGGCGATGGCGGTGGCGGTGGCGGTGGTGGTAACAGAAACATACGTTCAATGGAAAATCCATATGACTTTCGTGTAATAGAACAATATTACATTGACATGTTAAATTATTTATAGTTAAACGAACAAATATATGCTTCTAAACAGCACGAAGGTAGCTTATTATTCGTAAGTCGAAAAAAATACAAACTTTATCCTGAGACTTGAACACCGGACCTCTGCAATACTAATCCAGAACACTTCCCGTAACACCAGAACGAACTATAGATCGGCTGTGGTTATTATGTGCATTTGGTCTCTCTGGCAACCCGCTCTTCCTCTCTCACACTTCCATCGAGAGGGTGAACAAATTTCACTGAATAGCTGTGCGTGTTGCGGCCGCTAGATACTTTTGAGAAACAGTGTACCACGTACAGTCTGTATCGAATATGTTCCATGTCTGTTTGTATTTTCAAAGAACAGTAATTATAAATGCTTTCAGTAAAAGAAAAATGACAGCAAATACTGGGGACAAAATGAAAGGAACAATCCTTATAATGTAAGCAAATGACATGGTTCTAGAATCAACTGATAAAGAGGCCCTACAAGAGGGCATAAATACGCTACAGCATTGGAGGACAGAAACTAAGTTCGTCATAAACAAAAAGAAAACAGCACAGATGATATTCAGGGGAGGGGGAATATTGAAGAGGAACGAGAACAAATGATGAGTGAATGACTGAAAGTAGTAAGCAGATACAAATACTTAGGGGTCACTTTGCAAACAGCGACTTCATTCAAAATTCACATAAAGGCAATGTATAACATCAAAAGCGTTACTTCACTGAAATTAGAAACAGCGATGAAATTGTTCGAAACAATAGCGCCAATCGTTACATATATGATAGAACTCTACTGGGAGAAACTAAAAACCAATGACATGAAAATTGAATCTGTGAAAGCAAGATACATGAAAAGAGCTCTAAGGACTAGTAAATCCGTACCAAACAGAATGGCGTATGCAGTCGCCCGGGAAACGTACTTCCTGGAAGATATAAGGAACAAAATGTTACTACCAAACACAGAAGCTTACAGGAAAGCGATAGCAAGAATAGAAGCAGAGGGAAAAGGAGATAAACATAGAATTGTTCGAAACGGACATCATGATAAACAGACAATGGATGGAAGGCAGCCAACCTCTGAGACACGCCATAGTAGGTCTAGCAATACATGGATTTCGCCATCTGTTGTGTACAACCAAGAAATTCCACCAAGCAAACGATCAATGTGTATGCAAATCGTGTGAAAAAAAAAAAAAAAGTGCGAACTTTACCACTACAGCAAGTGCGAAAAAAGGACATGCTCCCTAAATGAACTCGTAAAAGAAACCGATAGACCAGTGAATTAAATGCTCATTTGAGTACAACTTTCACTTAGTATTAAAAGAAAAAAATACTTCCCTGGCAGTGAAGGAATTGTTCTTTGATGAGCCGGAAAACTATTTAGTGAGAGGGGGAAATCCCCCATCCCCCTTTTAATTTGAACCCTGATCAAATGTCGCGATATGATTCCTTTATCTTTGGTATCAAGTCATATTCACATATAGCGTTGCTACTCTTGTGACTTGTTGCTAAATCTGGAGTCTTTTGAAGTCGTATGGCGACGGAATTTCAAAGATAGTGACTAGTGACGTTTCTGACGAATTCTAGAGGATTTAAATTTTTGGCTTGATGTGTTTTCCAGCTGCGCAGTAATTGGGTTTTAGAATATAAAATAACATATGTACACTGTAAAAGTGATTTCGTGGAGGAGGATTGCGGTTGAAATCCTTCTCTAATAAGTGAAAGAGAGTCAGTGGCGTAAGTTGTGTTAAAAAACTCCAAAGCATTTCCAGCGCAGTGAACTTCTGGATGCAGCTAGATCAGACATGGGGAAGAGGGGTGACAGCAGTGCAATCGAGTATTTACCCTCTCCACTTACTGACACAATTTGAAGGACTGACCGGTTCTCTGAGATAGACAGACAATAGCGGGAGGCGTGGCCTGGTAGCTAACCGCTATGAGGCAGTGGGAAGGGTTAAAACTCCGATGTAGGGAAAGTGACACAATGTGCCGGTTCCCTCCATCTATGAACGAAATCGTTACAAAGATTCGGCGGCATCAAACCTGTTTGAAGACACTGGAGGTCGACAGGTTTCAAAAAATCAATTTTTTGTTTTTAATTCTAAAAAATTGCACAGTTCTTTATAGGGCTGAGGTAGCAGATGACCAGAATAAAACAAACGAAGTAAATAAAAAAGTTGCTGTTTTCCTTTGCAGGCGCGAACCTCTGACCACATAAAATAGCCATACCATGACATCATGCCGTAAACCGTGATGCTAGCCGAATCAATTGAAGCTCAAATATTGCATTCCACTATGAGTGAAACTTTTTTTTACATAAAAAGGGGTAAAATGCATATATCTGCATTCAGTCGAAACCCATCAGCATCGAATCGTGCCATCTCACCGACTACTTTAGTTCGGTCCTCCCCATCCTTTACCACAGTTTCTCTTGAATGCAGAACATACATTTTACCAGGATTCGATCCTACGATCCTTGACTCGCTAGGTTAGCTACTCCTATCTTGCCTTAGATCGCATGGCCATAAATCCTGATGTCGAAGCATTGGCATTGTTACAGAGATAAAACTAAGGAAAGAAATACAAGACGAGGCAAACCTAAATGGTCAAGAATATGGAGTAGACATGTTCTTATAGTATGTGTGATTTGAATAGAATGGTACTTCATCTTTGATCGTGATTTCCCCAAACATTGATTTTTCATATTTAAGGAGCATGTTTCTCAAAACCTAACAAATATTGGTATCAAAGTTTTGGTGCTTATTTATTAATGATTCTTGAATCCCGCCCGCTAAATCTTTTATGAAGTTCAGATATAATGTGGATAAAAAATTTTCAGTGCTTAAAGATTTTATCACGTTTTTCTTATATAGAATTAAATAATTCTTCGTGCAAAATACAAACTGTATAGGATTTTTATTTAGCCGAACATGTCAAGCTATGCCTTATGTTATTCAGATAAAAATTTGGTACCTGTAGCTGCAAATTCCTACAAGAAAAGTGCACCTAAAGTATGAGGTGTAATGTTTTTTTCCAGGATACATAGTGTGCTTTATGCCCCTTTTGCAGGTAATTCTGTGAATGTAATTTAATTATTGTACAGTAGTTAAATGCACAAATATTCGGATTATAACCATACCAAATTTTAATTTGTTCTAACGATTAGTTGGTGCTATATTTAAATTTTAAATATTGGTGTAAGTTAACGTCGTTGTGATAAAAATAACCTCCCAGGTCCTTAAGAACAGGTAGCTTTTGTAGTCGCAATATCCTCCCTTCCACATTCCAGTAATTTGGAGGTGGAAAGCTGAGTGTGTTGTGTTGTAGAAATGCTATTAGAGTTTTACGAAATTCGCGTTAGTCGTTCGAAATCCCCCAAAACATCGTTAGTATACAATATAAGCGTACACAATACCCTGTGGACATCCGTTGCAAACTTCAACACCATTTACTGTGGAAGTGCTATTAGATGAGCTTTTCTTCTGCTTACGGAAGTGGATTTTGCCTTTAAATTATTAAATATTATACAAATAGGGTCGGGTCCGCTACAAGCAGCCGGAGGGTAACCGTGCCGACTGACTTTAATACCAGACCAAGACCACTCGACTTAGACGGGCAAAAACCTGGGACTAGCTCCCAACCATCCCCACCTGAAGTGGCAGAACCTGCAGCCAAGAGGCTTAAGGGGTCCAAACGAAAGGGTTTGGCCCGACAACGGGTAGTTCAACCTACCACAGACACCGTACCAAGCAACCCACACCTCCCGCTGTCTGAGACAGAGTCCGAGGAGGACGACACCGCGCAAGACGACGGCTTCACCGTCGTTGAGCGCAGCAGGAAGAGAAAATCCTCCAATACAAGTCTGCATCCCCCACAAGGGGCCGAACAACCACCCTTAACCGAGAAGGGCCCTAAGATTCCGCCTATAATAGCGGATTCTTTCAAGAACCACATCAGGGTCATGAAGCTACTTGCGGCCAAACTGGTCAAAGGCTTCGAGGCTCAAAGAAAGCCAAGAAAGGTTCATATCCGAACCTACACGTCCGAGGACTTCGAAAGGGCTAAGCAAGTCCTAAGAGAGAAGCAGATTCATTTCTACTCCTACTCACTCCACCGTCCTAACGTCGAAAGACGCGTAATCAGGGGACTATCCTCTGAGAGTACACCAGAGGAAATCACACAGGCCGTCCTAGAAGAGCATGGAATTAGAATCTCAGCCGCAGCGCAGCTGAGAAAGACCATTTGGACCGAGGAGGGGTTCAAAAAAGTACCCATGCCACTATATTTGGTAGTGGTGGACAAAGTCCTGGACCAACAAATACAGCCAATAGACGCTGTGCGCACCTTGTTCCACACTGTGGTCAAGGTGGAGCGATTTTATGGGCAAGATGGTCCAGCCCAATGCCGCAGATGTATGGGTTTTCACCACTCCAGCCAATCATGTGAACGAAAGCTCGCATGCTTACGCTGTGCAAGAGAACACCTTGTCGCAAATTGCGACAAAGAAGAAAAAGAGTGTGCCAATTGCCACAAACCCCATGTAAGTGTATACAAGGGGTGTGAAGTGCGGCAAAAAATCATTGATAGCCACCGCCGCGTTCCTAAAAATGTGGCACCAGTCCGCGCAGGGGTGAGCTTCGCCCCCGCCCTTAATGAGGCTGAGAAAATTGTGCAGCAGACTGAAACTGCACAAACCACACCTGCACAGGCACAAAATGTGCAAACTGCACCAGCCACCAGCGTGGAGGAGAGTGTAGCTCCACCTCCACGCCCCTCTCGCGAAAAGCGAGAGAGGAAACAAAGAAAGGCTGAAAGACAGCGGTCAGCTCTACTTGAGCAAATGACTGCGTCTGATGCAGTCACCATTACTGCCGAGGTACCCACCCCGGTCCCAACCCAACATGCCCAACCGGCACGCACCACTCCGTTGGCCCCATTGGCGCCACTCGGAAGTACTATATCCTCGGCAGACCTCGAGGAATTTAGAACCCTGTCCAATTGGTTCGGGGATATGATTAAACGGACACTTCCCATTCTGAGGAGGTGTATGCAGACCATAACGGACGCCAATGTAGACGTCCTACAAAAACACCAGATCCTGCTGCAAACACTTGAGCAGCTGTTCCCTAGATCCTCCCAGTAATGGCCTACCGTGTTGTGCGTAGACCATTACGCGCTGATTTCTGGAATGCCAATGGCGTAAGGTAACAACGTCCTGGCATTCTGGAATTTTTACAATCCTACGGGATCGACATCCTCTTGGTGACCGAAACACACCTGCATGCTGGTATAAACTTCTCGCTGCCTAGTTACGTCGCCCATCGGTCTGATCGGGTCGACCGACAGGGCGGTGGTACAGCTATCTTCATCAAAAGCATCATCACCCATACACCTTTTCCTCTTCCTGCCCTTCAACATGTGGAGGCTACTGCCATTAGGCTTGCCATTGGTGGTATGGACACATTGTTGATTGCGGCTTATGACCCTCCAGATCATCGCTTCTATGTAGCAGATTACACCACTCTCCTCAACCTACACCCAGTAGTCTGCATCGCTGGAGATCTCAACGCGAAGCATGGGCTCTGGTACAGTCGCACTAGCAACCAGAGGGGGGCTCTACCGCCTCATCAGCGGAGACCCAAACCTTCTCGCGCACGGGCCGAGTGGTCCTACATTCCATCCGGCCCGCGGCAGGCCTGACCTCTTAGACATCATGATCACCAAGAACATGCCATTACACTTCGACCTCTCGGCAGTAAATGAGCTGGACTCTGACCACGACCCTGTCGTGGTACATTCCACAGCAGCCATGCCAGCTCTGTTAAACTCAGACTGGACATTTGAGACCGACTGGGATGCAGCAGTCCTAGAACTTAACCGTTCCGTCGACCCTCGACCTCCCATCGATGATATCGAGGCGTTGGAAGAGGCAGCGTCGGACTTTTCCCACCAGATCCTAAATGCGGTACGCGCACATACTCACCGCATTCCCACCAACACCCCAGATCCTCGAACCTTACCTATAGAACTCCGACAGCTGATAAAAGCCAAGGCAACTGTTCGGAAGCTATGGCAGCGTTTCCGCCATCCCAGGATAGGAGCAGTTTACCAGAGGTTCAAATCCCGAGTAAGGCGACTGCTCCGTGCGCATAGAACATCAGCCTGGGAAAACACATTATAAACTGTAAACCTTCAAGAAAAGAAACCCTGGCGGATTATTAGGACCTTGAGGAAGGACAAGACCCAATACCAGCATCCCTTGCGCGGCACTCGTGGGGGGCTCGCTTTTGAGCCAGACGAGAAAGCCACTGTGTTCACGGACCACCTTGAGGTACAGTTCGAACCCCGGGAGGACCCGCAAGACGAAGACTTTACTGAACTCGTGGATGCAGCCGTGGATTACCTCTATGAGGAACCGCGGCGGTACACGAGGTGATCCAACTTCCCATAATCATCCCGAAAGCGGTGATTTCCGAAATCCAAAGCCTGAATCCCAACAAATCCCCTGGGCACGACGGCGTGACGGCGCTCATGCTCCAGCGCCTACCCAAAAAGGCTGTGGTCCGCTTGACCCGGATCTTCAATGCATGCCTCCGTCTTCGTCACTTTCCGGTTTTCTGGAAGGAGCCGAGGGTGGTGTGTATATTGAAACCGAGCAAGAACCCAGTCCTTCCTAACAACTGCCGTTCCATCAGCATTCTCCCAATCGTCTCAAAAGTTTTTGAGCGGTTGCTCCTTACCCGCCTAATACCTCTTTTTGAGGAGAGGCAACTCCTACTGGATCACCAGTTTGGTTGCTGCATGTGGCCGAGATGGTATCTCTGGGTTTCCAGGGAAACATCAAGACCATAGCGGTGCTGCTGGACGTGGAGAAGGCTTTCGCCACAACTTGGCACCAAGGCCTAATGTACAAACTAAAGCAGGCAAATATCCCTCCTGCATATCTCACTATTATCAGCAGTTTCCTTCAGGACCGCACTTTCAGAGTGAAAGTGGAAGGAAAACTGTCTACAATAAGACAAATAGCGGCAGGAGTCCCAGAGGGCAGTGTACTCTCCCCGCTACTCTTCGCAGCTTACATGTCCGATTTTCCCACGGAACAACATACTGTGACATGCCAGTATGCGGACGACGTCCTCATCATGGCACAAAATAAAAACGTGAGATATTGCCTCCCACCCCTTCAACGACAACTCGACGCCGTCGACCGTTGGAGTGAGAAGTGGAGAATGGCTATTAGTCCGGGGAAAAGCTCCGCTCTCCTTCTTGGTAAGGTTCGCCATTGGCGGCCGGAACGGTCTCTTCGGCTTAGGCGGAGAAATATCCCATGGGTAACCTCCGCCAAATATTTAGGCGTTCTCCTCGATCGCGGGCTAACATACGCCCAACACGTCCGCGCAAAGGCCAAACTTGGTCACGCTGCGCTCAGACAGCTCTACCCTATCCTCAGATCTACCATGCCCAACCACCTAAAATTAAGGATTTATCGGGCAATCATTCCGCCATTGATCCTATACGGCTGCGAAGCCTGGGGATCGGCATCACCATCTACCATGCGCAAACTGCAATCAGTGCAGAACAGGGCGCTAAGAATGATATTCAATACCGGACGTAGATTCCCATCTTACATCCTCCACAACCAATCAGGACTTCCCTACATCATGGACTTGGTAAGGGAGCGATCCCGAACCATGCACTCCAAACTGAACTCTCACGCCAATCAGCTGGTACGGGCATTAGGTCAATACGACCACACAGCGCCTCGAAGAAGGAAAAGTTACCGCCTACCCAAGGACGCCCTTGGATAAGGGTAATGCCACTCCCATCTTCTAACACATCATTACCCCAACACCTATTCCTGCCCCCTTTCTGTATCCTAAACTAGGCATACAGAAAGAATCCATTGCCAAGGACACAAAAGCATGACAACACAAAGACAACCTCCAATACCGCACAGATAAAGTCGCATTAGCGGCTAGGTGCTGTACAAACACGACATCCCGTACAGGAGAACCTGTACGACCTGAACTCGGTCACTGGTCACTGGTCACTGGTCAAGCACTTCCCAAACCTCAGCAACGGTATAGATGAGCTACAGTGTGCCCCTCCTAGCGAAGGCTTTGACTGAGACTCTTTAAACTTTCAGGTTAGTTTACCGAAGGTTTTTGTCGCTTTTAACTTGCTGTCTGACCAGCAGAAGAAGGCGAGCGGTGTCTGGGGTATGAGAGGGGGATCGAACATTTACTATGCTTACGTAGGTAATCGATTTGTTTACTAAAAATGTGTGTGTCTGTGTCTGTGTGTCTGTATGTGTGTGTCTGTGTGTCTGTATGTGTGTGTCTGTGTGTGTCTGTGTGTGTCTATGTGTGTGTGTGTGTGTGTCTGTGTGTCTGTGTGTGTCTGTGTGTGTGTCTGTGTGTGTGTGTGTCTGTGTGTGTGTGTGTGTGTGTGTGTGTGTGTGTGTGTGTGTGTGTGCGCGCGCGCTGCCACATGTAAACTTGACTGTAACTGCTGTGGTAGGTATTACGCATTTATCTATAGGTACTAGCGTGCATAAACATTGATGGGGACGGTAGAGAATATTTACGTAGGTAGCACATTTCTCCAGCCCGTCCTTTTCTGTTTGTCAGACAGTAGTTTCACACGCACATCCACTCTCATATTCACACTTCCAGACTCTATGTAGGGTAGGGAATAATGCGAATTAAAGAAAAATTACCAGCCTCCGGATCAGGAATTGAGCCCCGGACGTCCTGGTGAGAACCACTCAACCACGGAGGCATCTGTAATGCACTTTTATGAAAGAATTATGTTAATTTGGTTTTCATGTTTAAAATTCTGTCAACAACGAAAGTGTTCTCAAATCTCTTTGAATGTAACACAGACACAGCATTAACGATATTCCTGTTTCAGCGTGTCGCAAAATGGATGATGAAAGCGCCATATTCTTCCAACTAGCGCAAAGCAGTGATTAACTAACGCTAATACGGCATACGAATAGCCTGTATGTGCCGCAATCGTTACCTCAGGTTCAAAACACAAGAGTAAATTGCCTGAATAATAATACTAGCCTGCGAATTTCAATTTTGTCTTTGTTGCCTAACTAAATGTGATTTTAAATAATGCCGATGCGCTGAATCCAAATTTGTAATAAGTTTACTTCTGTCTTGTCAGTTTTTTTTTCAAGGATAGTTTATGGGTATTGTGTATTTACGTAAATTTCGTAACAAATTTTTATTGCACTTTTATATTTCAAAACAAAAAATAGCAGTTATAAAACAATTTTTGCTGAAATTGTGTGTGGATATTCATTCACATTTACTTTGCTTTATTTCGTTTACTTCACTATTAGATGTATAAATCAGCACAATTTATCACACAAAGAATTACACCATTTAATTCTTTGCTGAGAAAGTCTTCCTGCTTCTCTTTCCTTTATTTTTGTTTTCAAGTGTTTCAGGCTTTATCATTCAGCACTAATTAGCAAGCATACTGATGCTCCAGCGTCACTGATACACCTTTTGGGACTACTGCAGGTTCTTTTGAAATGGTTCGCCTTGCTCTTTGCTAAAACATCCTAGATTTAGGGGGAAATAATCTGGATGACAAAACAGAAAATTAATCTTGAGACTCGTGTTACAACCAAGTTTCTGGAATGCCTCAAGTATGTTCACCATAATGTTTTGATCGTTAGGATTGATAGTTGCAGTTCTTGTCGCCCATCCTTCAGTGTTAATGGTGCACATATTTGTGAGCAGCATCATAAGCACGACATACATATGGCTCAGTAGGAAGAACAGTCTCCAGATGTTCCACACTAGAAGACTGTTTAACATAAACATAAAAGCTCATAGGAGAATATTTTTGATACAGCGTTTTATAGGAGTTTTCAGGATTAGCAGCACAGGTATGGTAAGGAGTGAAAATAGTTTCAAAATCTGCATAGATGACAGCTTCAGCAGCATGTCAGCATTCTTAAATCTGATGATAGTTTTCCTTACTAGGCATAAAGCAAGTACAATTCAGAAACAAACTTAAATCTTCCCTGCAGGTATAAGACTAACATAGTATGTTGTTGTTGTTAGCTAATGCTGGATTTCTGACAATGAAGTCATTAATCCTCTTGCTCTCCAATATTTTTCACTGATGATATAGCAATAGCAGTAATAGTAACCGCTTTTTAGAGAATAATATAATATGTATACACAAATAAAAATTGAGCTTTGTTTTAAGCTTTCACTTGGCATTTACAGACAGAGCGTTTCATCATTTTATTATTTGATTAGCATCTATTATCAGTTCAATACATGTACATTTTGGGTCAATATGACCCGACAAGAAATTTTTTTTGTGGTGCTAATTTAATTTTAATAGCTGAATTGTAATTTTATGTATTTGTTCCTCTTCATATGTTTTACTCATAAAACCTTGAATTTAAAAGAAATAAGTATTTCATAATTTTATAATTAAAATTTTTACACTTGTGTTCTTTGGGTCAAAATGACCAAATTGCTTTTAAAACTAATTACTACATTTTTTCCACTAAATTTCACATTCCACTTTGTCCAAATCCATGTGTACATCTGTGTACACAACAATATAGTGGTGCTTTGCTTTTGCAACCATGGAAATATACATATTGTTGAGGAAATATATGCAGGAGAATACAAATCAGTTACGTCATACATATTGCAAGGAAGCAGTTTTAGTTATGGTAGTGAATGGTGATGTATTATCATGACAAAATGTTGCTCCACTGAAAGTGAATTGGAAAATGTTTCGGAGAATATTTCAGAAGAAGAAAACCATACTAATGAAGAGAGCAAATGCAACTTAATAACATAAAATGTTTCCTTAACACTAATTCTTAGGATTTTCTTCATTGGGTCATTATGACCTGAAGGACCAAGATGTGTACTATTTTTAAGGAGAACAGAAGGGTTAAGGAGCTTTCAAGCAGGCATTAAATGTGAGAGTATGTGAGAGTGAAAATAAACTAATTCAACAAGTTAAATTTGAACTTTAATTAATCATACTGCGTGTTGTCCTGTACCACTACCTGGATGTGAACATTTAACCGGACTACTGATAAAAGAAAGAGTCGTTTATGCTCACCGCTGTGCTAGCCTGGCAAGAAAGGATTGACTCCCCCCACACCAAACAGCAAATGGCACCCTCAGATCTCAGTGAGGTAAGCTTCCCGTAAGAAGAAGAAGAACGTTACAAGGTTAAGGTTATATCTTAGGTCTTCTATAAAGATCTTTGCGCAACTATCTGCTATGAGTGTTGGGAATAGTTCTTATAACCTTCTTTTGCACTAGGAATATTTGTTTACTTTCTACTGAATTGCCCCAAAGTAATATTCCATATACCATAGTTAGAGTTAAAATATGCATAGCATACTAATTTAGGTGTCCATAAAATTCACATTTACCAGTGCTTGGATAGCGTAATAGGCATAGCTAAGTTTGGGTAAAATACACCTAACGTGAGCTTTCAAGTCAAAATACCTGTGTACCTGAAGGCCCAGAAATTTGATGTCTATTTGCTGTAATAACATGTTGTTAATCCCAATTTCTATCGGAGTGTGCGGTGGTCGATGAGCTATAAATTTAACAACTGTTATTTTACCTAGATTTACAGATAATATGTTAACTTTAAACAATAAGACCTACAGTTCAAAACATAATTTGATTTAATTACACTTTCAGGTAGGATTTTACTAGTTACCAGCACACTAGTGTTATTGGTGAACAGAACAGTACTTGCAATATCTTTATATAAAGTGATAGGTCGTTTATATAGATGAGAAATAGTGATGGCTCTAATACTGAAACTTGAGGTACTCATGTGTTACTGTTTCCCAATTTCATGTTTGTTTTTGATAACCAATGTCACTGTTTACCTCAACGTTCTGCTTTCTTTCATTTAGATATGATATAAACCAACTTAACCTTTCATTTTTAAGTCCATGGAATTGCAGTTTTTCTATAAGAATGTCATGATTATCACAATCAAATGGCTTTACTAGGGCACAGAAAATACCACCTACGTGCATTTTGTTTTGTTTACGACAGTTAACACTTCATGTATAAGTTTAAAAGTTGCATCATTTGTTGATATTCCTTTTCTAAATATCAGTAACCACGAAATTTCAGCGTATCCTGGATCCTAATAAGAAAACACCACCTGACCTCAAATAAGAGACAGTAGTTGATGATGGAGATGATAAATGTTTATTCTGCATTGGATCATATTTTGAGGACTTGTGAGGGGTGGGGGTTGGGGGGAGGGGAAGTGGGCACAACGTGTGACATGCCATTGAAAGGGTCATGAAGAATGTGGTGGTGAAGAAGAGCCTTTCATATTTCTATTCTAAAAACAGGCTACTGAGCCATTATTGTTTGGAGCGACAATTATTCACTTGTAAAATAACACTTCTTAGCAATATCTTTGTTCTTTCCTTGTGCACACATTGTTAGTGCAGTTTTTGTGTTTATCAATACAAGTAAGAAAGTTGATGCTAATATGTCTTATTTGTACCCCATTTTGAAAATCTTCGTTTTTCTTACCTTTCATTTCAAAGGAATTTGTGTGAATAACAGGTGGTTATCAGTCATTCATGATATAAAATCTGAAAATAGATACTTTTGGGAATGCAAACCATAATCCAAACATATAAAATATTTATACTGGCAGATTTGATAGTAGAATTGTCTCTTATATGGGTGCTTTACCATATTTACCTGCTTCTCTTTCTATTATATTCCAAGTAATTTTATTTTGTTGTCAGGGTGTTGGATTAGTTTATTGTAATGCAATACTCTTGCTGCTTTTATTTCCTTTTTGAGAAGTTAACAGTATGGTATATTTTAAAATAGTGTTTCAATTCTAAGCTGCTACTGATTCCTTCTTGCTGATATAATTCTCTTTTACGCCTGCATGGATTTCTAATTCCCAAAAAGACTCAAAGTGGGTTTTGAAACATTGAAGAAAGTTATTATATTTATTGTTTGGCGAGTTTGATTCTACGATTCAAGTTTTAAGTTTTTTGCAGAACCCATTCAGAGCATTTTCAATTACTTCCCTATATTTCCAATATGTATATTTAGGTCTGAGGTTTAAATTTATCTTTTCAATGTATAGAAATTGAGTGTCATGAGCTGACAGTCCATTAGTTTTTGATGAGACGGTGCAACACTACTACTATTACGACGACGACGACGATGACGACCCCCTGCCGCTAGCCACTATCAGTGGCAGTGGTGGTTGTATGTACCTGAAAAGCTGCAATATTAACATTACTTGAAGTTGAAGCCTGAGATTCGAACTGGAATACATCAATGTCATTACTCTCTGTAACTTTGCTTTCTCCTCACAAATTTATCCATGCTGATCAACAATGGAACAGTGAGTTTGCAGAAACTGAAGAGAATACTGCAAGCTGCAATCATCATTGTTGGAATTGTGAATCTAATGTCAACCCAACTAATAAACCTGAGAATTGTTTATTGTTTAGCTTACTTGCGATATGATACTTTTGCTTACACACAGCTTGTACTCTTACCATGTACAGTCTGCATTGAAAGTGTTCTGTGTCTTCTTGTATTTTAAAAGAGCAGTAATAGTAAATACAATAACACAAAAAAATACTTCTCTGTCAGGAAATTTTCTTTGACAAACCAGGGAAGTTATTTAACAAGAGGGGGAAATCCCTCCCACCTGTTAATTCGAACCCTGGCTGAGTTGTTCCCTTTGACAACTAGATTTTAAATAATCAACATTTATCTATATCACCACATATGAATAATTTCCGTTTTGTATTAAATAAAAGTTTAGGACAAGTTCAAGCTGCTTTCTGAATGTTTCAAAATTTCCCAGGGGAATTTGATAAAGCGCTACTATGATTGCATTCATTTGATTTTGATTTAACTGAACTGCTCAGGAGGTCATAATCTTGTTCAGTATTAAACTTGGATAAACCTAAAACTTTATATGTCAAATGATTCCTAATATGTATACAAACTCCACCCTTGTGTACATTTTTTCTTGAAACTATGCACATAAAGAGCACCCATGCAATGAAATTGGATGAAATTCCTGTTGTGTCAAGTGATGTTCGGAAATGCATAAAATAGTGGTAGTAGTTTTTCAGTATTAAGACGAATAGCAAGTTCGTCCACTGTGTTTCTTAAGCCTCTTATGTTTTGCCGAAGCACAGCGAACAGACATCACCACCGCCACCGCCACCGCCGCCACCACCACCACCACCACCGCCACCACCACCACCACCACCACCCACCCACCCACCCACCCACCCACCCATCCATCCATCCATCCATCCATCCATCCATCCATCCATCCATCCATCCATCCATCCATCCATCCACCCACCCACCCACCCACCCACCCACCCACCCACCCACCCACCCACCCACCCACCCATCCATCCATCCATCCATCCATCCATCCATCCATCCATCCATCCATAATCATCCATCCATCCATAATCATCCATCCATCCATAATCATCCATCCATCCATAATCATCCATCCATCCATAATCATCCATCCATCCATAATCATCCATCCATAATCATCCATCCATAATCATCCATCCATAATCATCCATCCATCCATAAGCATCCATCCATAATCATCCATCCATCCATAAGCATCCATCCATAAGCATCCATCCATAATCATCCATCCAAATCATCCATCCATAACCATCCATCCATAATCATCCATCCATAATCATCCATCCATCCATAAGCATCCATCCATAATCATCCATCCATCCATAATCATCCATCCAAATCATCCATCCATAACCATCCATCCATAATCATCCATCCATAATCATCCATCCATAATCATCCATCCATAATCATCCATCCATAATCATCCATCCATAATCATCCATCCATAATCATCCATCCATAAGCATCCATCCATAATCATCCATCCAAATCATCCATCCATAACCATCCATCCATAATCATCCATCCATAACCATCCATCCATAATCATTACGATTATTATTCATCATCACTATTGTAGATGTAAGGAGAATTGTTGAACTTTCTGTGGTTATATTTATTATAATAATCTTGGGAAGGAACAGCAGACAAACATAGAGGCAATATAAGAAAGTTGGAATAAATATCCTGAACCATGAGCGTCGGCAGACTTTTTTCCAAGGGGGGGGGGGGGCACATGATGGAAGTTTGCAATCAGATATTATTAATTCATCATTTTATTGTCGAAATTTGTATTTGTTGCAGTTAACCGTATTGATTTGTGCTAAATAACAATTGTCCTAAATTAAAATAATAGTTTAATAGTCAATAATTGATTGCACATTAAGTTCAGCAACTTCCAAGGGGGGGGGGGCTACGGCCGCCTTTGCCGCCCCCCCCCCCCCCCCCCGTTCGTGACGCCCATGTCCTGAACGTAATTTTGAAGTTAAAAAGATTCGAACCTTCGCGTTATCATGTTGGCAATAGCTAAAGGGAAGAGCAATATACTTTCATTGCTAGAAAGTTGGCAAAGTTGGGTGTTATTGTTTTGGGTTCACTTAACCTCTAAAAATGTGTTTGTTATTAATTAGGTTTATTGCCCGTAAGGTGAAAAATAGATAACCAAAAATGTTAACACAAATGCACATATTAGTAAATAGCGAAGTGTATGCAAATAACATTAATGAAGATTCAAAATTCATTGGCAAATGTGATCTTAAAATATTAGTGAAATGAATCTTTTGCGCTAGTTATATGTGCAAAGAGCAAAGCCTGAAGGTGAATTAGACTTTCAAAATATGGATTAGTTCTGGTAATCGAAGGGCAGACCTTCGGCCTTCCAAGAAAGCTGCTGAAATCATAACAAAAATGGTAAATGCGGTTGTCATCTGCAAGGCTTTCATTGGGACAACTTCAAAGATCGTGGTTAATGCGTGTTGCGTTTATCGAATACATAATCAGTAACTTTATTCCCAAATAAAGTCATGGCAGCGGTTGCGCGAATTATTAAAGGTAAATTAACGACAGAGCTTGTGTAATGAAGTGGTCTGCCATTAATTAAGTTACTTTTCTTTAGCAAATACGCAATATAACCCTCTTTATCTGCTAATCTGAAGCTTTAGCATGTATCTTGAATAAACTCTAGTAAACAGTGAAACTTTAAACATTTGTTTCAGGTCATGAACGACACTACAAGAGCCTCTAAATCTAATGTTGTTCCATCACAAGAAGAGGAACAGCCTCCAGCTTACACTGCAGCAAAATGTAAAATGCATAGTACTCTTCCTCCTGAAGTTATTCCATTTGAGTACCAAGTTGCTGGACATGGTGCTGGTGATGGAAAAGATAATATTGGTAAATGAACTTCCTTAAATGGCTCTAAATAACACATTCCTAATGATAAAGATAATGTCAACAATCAAGAATCAGCTCCATTACTCTTTCTTGTTTTCATAAATATTTACCTTTTAGTCTTAATGAACACCCCAAAGTGTACTTAAATGTGAGAAGTCATCAGAACAAATCTTGAATATAACTACAACTACATTTAAGGAGTTGAACATTTAATTCAAAGCTAGCAAATTAATTCTAAATTATGATAAAACAATATATTCATTTAGAACAAAGAATAAAATTATTTCAGAATTGAATATTACTCATTGCAATGTTACAATAAACAAAGTAGGTTGGATGAAGTTTCTAGGGTTAGAAACTGATTTCCTAATCTCAGCTCAGCCTACTAAAAGTAATTACTGCCAATAATTAGGCTGATAAGGCTTGGCTATATATTTGTGATAAACAGTTTGCAACACAGATTAATTCATGGAGTGTTTTTGGACACAGAAGGAGAGTCAAAATGCCATCATGTGTAGTGCTTTAATATTAGAAATGCATTTCCAGGATCCAGTGGAGGGACCAACAATAAATATAATAGCGTTCTTCAATGTGTCAAAACCCACATTGAATATTGCTTCCCAGCAGGGCTTTAGTTACAGAATTGTTCGAAATGAGTTCCCGAAGTTCTGAAACACGCAATGAGCATTGCTCCTACAAGACCATCAGTGTTCACTTGTTTGGGTAAAATTCTAATAATTTACCGATCAGAAAATAACCTTATAATACCTAATGGAAGGGAAACTATATTATTGAAGAAAGTTTTGCTTTTCCTGCATGCTGTATGTAAAGGAATCCAAAGAAACATAATGAGTTAATTTTTACCCACCTAAATTAACAATTATTGTTGACCGTTTGGACTAATCAAGTTAAATGTAAAATTTTATGTCTGAGAATGTTTAAAGTAATGTCTCGTATATTTGTCATGTAGCGCTGCCTCAACAATAGTAGGCAGAGTTGCAGGAGTGCAACTTAAACAATTTTTTGCGTCTATCATAATCAGGGATCACTGTAACCACAGACAAGCCTTGCTGTGAATTATTCCATGTGATAAATTACTTTCAGATATTCTTAGAAAGCTATATGATGTATACCATCAATCTCCAAAGAACCAAAGAACACCTGCCCAAAAGTTTTAGGCCAACTCATTGACCTAACTGGATCTCCTCTCCTGATCCAATGCCATATTTTGTGACATTCTGTCTCTCTCTCTTGGGATGTAATCGCCAAAAGAAATCTTCTGTCATAAAATAAAAGGGACTGCAGATAACATCAAGTTGAGCCAGCCAAGAAAAATTGAGGGATTTAGTTGAGTACTGGTAGTTTTAATTTTCCAACCAAAACCCTGTTTCCCAGTTAAAATTAACAAAATATCTAACTTCAAAGGAGACAATACCTGGATTATTTTAGGTATCAGGACCTCGTGCAGGTGTAAAAAAGAATTATATCAGCAAACAAGACTAATGGCCGAGTGCATCAACCTTGGTAAATATGAGCTGTTACGATACAGTGGTTAAACTATTACCGTGGTAAAATCATAAAAGCTGTGGACCATTGCTAACCCTTGGTTTGAATACCGCGGTTTCTTAGCGCCTGGTTTTCTTGCTATTTTTCTCCTCTGAAGCAATTCATGGTATTCAGAAGACAGTGATTAATTTTGACATTCACTTGCTTGTTGTTTGTTAGTGAGTGGTGTCGATAACCTAACCTTTACCGGTATTTTATTTTCGCCAAATTAGCAAAATAGACGATAAGCCCTCAAGATGTTCTAGAGCGCCAAATTTTAGTGTTCATGAGAATTCGGTTTTATTGGATTTAGTAGAGAAATACAAGTCCATAATAGGAAATAAAAAGATGGATAGTGCTTCCATTAAAGACAAGGAGAATTCTTGGCAAAAAATCCATCACGAGTTTAGTTGTGTGCCTGGGAAGTTAATGTATACAACATTTATTATTTGTGTATGTTTTATCATCACTCTGCTCTATGCATTCTCCTCTTATTATTTGTTTAATGTGCAGGTACCACAGAAAGGACACACACACACACTTAAAAACTGTACCTATATGAAAATTTGAAAAGAAAGGCGAGGATAGCTTCAGCCAATGAGAAGGTAGAAGCATATAAGACTGGGAGTGAACCTAAAGCATTGTCAAAACTGGAGGATTTGGAAAAGAGGGTGCTTGCGATGATCACGGAAAAAATGTATGTTGCTAGCCCTCATGACTCAGATGTGGGTTATGCAGAAAACAGTGGTAATTACGTACATTTTCATAATTTACTCCTTTATCATATACTTCCTGTAGCTGATAATTGGTTGATTGAATGCATACCAATTTAGCTTATATAACTTCCAGAATTTGCGGTCAGTATGATTAGGTTTACTTCCAGCCTACTGGAGACATTAGAAGAAATTGTTAATGTATGTTTGTATGTATGTTTGTCATAACAACGTACATACAATAAATTAAATAACACATGTGAAACAATATAAATGTTTCGTTGTAGGGAAATTTCTGTACCCAGAATGATAACAGTAATGATAATGGTGATGAATGTGAGTATCCTCCGGAAGACGAACATGTAATTGCAACAAGAAGATCGAGTTGTGTGAAGGTGAAGTATTTTCTCAATTTTAATTCAATTTTAGGGAAACCCACAAGCATGAGGTGGCCAAAAAATTGAGTTTGGAAATTAATCCATAAATAGGCTATATTCAAGAATCGAAATTACAAAATATGTACCAAACCTGCTTGGAATATCTGCAAAAGTAGGTTGTCTTTCTCAGGCTACACTCACATACATACACAGCCAAGTGCATTAACTGGATGTTGAGACACAGCTCTGTGATGTGGTAGTGGGCTTAATATATACATTGGTTTATATAGACATTAAAACAAAAAGATAGAAAAGTAATGTCAATTATAAACACAGCACCTTAAACACTATCACAGCAATAATTTGCTATATTTTGGGTAAAAGCTCTTCTTCAGAAGCACAGAAAAAAAACGTTTTTTTTCTATTTCTAAAAACCTCACCATGTTCTCCACCAGGAGGCTGTATTCTTACATGAGTGCAGTCCAATGCACCTAATACACCAGGGAATCCAGCTATTCTATGAAATCCCTCCATAATCTCACTTTGTTGCCGTGATTGGAGAGGCAATTTTATGTACTGAGGTGATAACAAGGCAGTGCTATCTGAAACCCTGTGTATTATGTGACATGCTGCCATTCTGCCTATATCACTCACATCACCAATTACCCCTTGAAATGTTCCAGTTGCATAAAATCGCAGTGGTGCAAGAAGGCGATTTCTAGGCGATATTGGATGGTTCCTTGCTGTAGGAAACTCGAGTTGTTGGGCAATTTCATCTAAAATTGAAGTTACCGCTTCTTTTTTCAAACAGAATCTTGTTCGAAACGAAACATCATTCAGTTCTTCAAACATGCCTCCTCTCTTCTGTCAGTCTGGGTGGCTCAGTGGGTTAGACGTTGGTCTACTGATCCCAAGGTCACTGGTTCAAATCCGGCCCAGACCGATGGGTTTTAAGTGTGCTTAAAAATGACAGCTCCATGTTATTAGATTTACTGGCATATAAAAGAGCTCCTGCGGGACAAAATTCTGGCACACCGGCGATGCTGATGTGATCCTAGCAATGGACAGCATAGTTAAACAACCAAATAATTTTTTTTTCTCCTCTCTTGCAATACTCTCTCCTTGTTGCATTCAAATTGATGGAGATACTGAAGGTACAACATATAATTGTAAAACTTTATTTTGGATTGGGGTTTTCATTGAAAACCGGTCCCCAGCGAGGGGTAAACATTTTACCATGGTAAAACACCGGTAAAGTAGAAACCGAGCTGGGTGCAACAGAAATACGACTTTACCCTGGTAAACTATGAAGTTTACCACAGTATTCTCTTAACTGGGATTGGTGCACATGGCCATTAGTAACAACTTAGAAATAAAACACTATTTAAAAAAATAATGGAAAATTCTAAAAATGGTAATAAAAAGCAGCAAGAGCATTGCATTATAATCAGCTAATCCAACATTCTGACAAAGTAAAAGCTTCTTGGAATATAATAAAACAAGAAGCAGGTAAATAGTGATCACAAAACGACTTAGTAACACCAAATGTGGAGACATTCAAGAAATTAACAAACCACAGGAAGTTGCAGAAATTTTAAACAAATTCTTTTTGGATGTTACTGACAATCTAAATATTAACTTTGGAAGTAAAGAGGCAGCACTAGAATTTTTAAGATAAAGTTTCATAGAAGTACAGCCTGAATTTAAAGCTAGTGTGATAACACCTATGGAAATAAAACCATTAACTGCTTTAAAACAAAGAATTCCTCTGGTTACAATGAAATAACAGTAAAAGTCTTAAAAGCATGCTCATACCAAATTAGCACCTCCCTGAGTTATTTGTGCAATGAGTCACTAAAGACTGGAATTTTCCCTGACAGGATGAAATTATCAATCATTAAACCCCTTTTTAACAAATGGCAAATGCAATAATGCTTCAAACTATAGGCCAATTTCACTCTTACCAGTCTTTTCAAGAGCTCTCGAAAATGTAATGTTCAACAGAGTGTATAAACACCTTGAGTATAACAAGACACTTGTGAAGGATCAGTTTGGGTTCAGAAAAGGAATTTCAACAAATACAACTTTTAAGCTTGCACATGAAGTGTTAACTGTCCTAAACAATAAAATGCATGTAGGTGGTATTTTCTGTGACCTAGTTAGGGCATTTGATTGTGTAAATCAAGACATTCTTATAGAAAACTGGAATTCTGTGGACTTAAAAATGAAAACTTAAGTTGGTTCATATCATACCTAAATTAAAGAAAACAGGGTTGAAGCAAGCAGTGATATTGATTATGAAAAACGAGGATCAAATTGGAAAACAGTAACACATGGAATACCCCAAGATTCAGTATTAGGGCCTCTATTATTTCTGATGTATATAAATGACCTATCACTTTATAGTGGGTGATTCAAAAGACTCCGAACTGGCCGTGTTGTGTTTTGCCTGTACACATCCTTGGCACTCGCCGCCGACTGCTGCTGTCATAGAACAGTGTGGATGAAAACATACAACATTTTTAAAACTACTTTTAAAGGCTTTACTTACCAATGTTATTAAAGGAGATGCTGAAACTGGCCACTGTCATTGTTCATACATTTTTGACACCTCTTTAGGAAACTATTCATCACTTGCCATAGTTCACGTTAAGAAATGCTGGCAATTCCCTGGTGGATATTTTGGTTTAATTCTTTCAGGGTGTGTAGGTTTGTATTGTACACTTTATGCTTTAAGCTACTCCAGAGAAAGAAATCGCAGATCACCTGGAAATCTTTCTGCAAATCGCACTTACACTTGGCGAGCTGTGTTAACACATATGAATCATAAATAAATACACGCTGAGCTGTAATACACTTTGTGACTAAGTACAGGACAAAATAATAAAGCACACTAGTAATTACCCAACCATATGGTATCGTCAGCTCAATACTGAACTTTCAGATCAGAGTAAAACAAGTCAATCGCATGACCTTGTGTACAGCAGCTGCGTTATCGTGTTTCTGAGTGTGTAGTGGTAAAACACCATGCAGCGTTTTGGATGTTTTTGGGTCTCTCTGTATAAAGGATATGGCAAGCAGCATACTATTTGCCAATGACACTAGTGTTCTGGTTACTAGTAAAAACTTAAGTGAATATGTAATTAACCCTCCGTCAGGCGCAATACCTGTTGTTACGTGTTCGGGCGCAATATATCTGAGAGATACCACATATATATCTGCCTCTGTGCTGCCTGAAATTCCTCCTAAATGTGAAATATTTGTTTTTTATTGTGTTTTAATTATGTTATTTTTATATACCAAATTTTATTTTCAAAGTATTACAATACATCATACTACATTTCAAAAACATGAGTTATGCAAGTTGCAGAAAATAAACTAATACTGCGAATGTACAAAATGTGAAAGGGTAATTATTCTTATATTTGAACATAAAGTTAATAATAAACATCATCAGTTTTTATGAAATTATAAACATTATTACAATTAATCAGTTATTTGAACTAAATTGTATGTGTGTGTCTGTAATATACTTGAGAGTTTTCATTGCAAATTCTCAGCACACTTCTTGCAAACCTGTCCGGCATGCTCTAAACAATAGTACATTTCACATTTCTTGCAGCAATATCTTGAAAGCCGCTTCTTTTTTGAGTCTATAAGGCAAGTCTTGCAAACTTTGCGCTTATTTTCAGCAGGAGGACCTGAAGAATCTTCATCACTGACTTCTGTCGCAGCTTTGCAATCTGTGTCACTTTCATAATCAATGAAATCTTCATTATTATCTTTATTTTCATCCCAGAGTATTGCCAGGGCTTTCTGTAGGTCATTAGGTTTACACAGATTGAACACTTCTTGCTTCTTAGACATTATGGGACGTAAAAACGTGACCAGCAGAAAAAAAGACCACAGAAACAATGAGGTACGTGAGCGGGCGCAATGTATCTCACTGATACTTTTGCTTGATAATCGAACGAAACAACAAGCAGCTGGCCGATAATGAACCAGGTAGTGCTACAGTGTGTTTTAGGAAGCTACAATGACTTGCATTAATTTCGCATAAACAGTTGCGTCATATTGTTTAAAAAAGCGGGAGAGGTATCTTTCAGATATATTGCGCCCGACGGAGGGTTAATTGAATTATGTTTTGAACTGCATGTCTTACTGGTTTAAAGCTAAAAAATTATCTGTAAACCTGGAGAAAACAAAGGTGTTAAATTTATAACTCATCAAACATTATACACTCCTACCGAAATTGGGATTAACAACATGTTATTGGAACAAATAGACAACGTCAAATTTCTGGGCCTTCAAGTAGATAAATATTTAGACTGGAAAGCCCACATTAAGTATATCTTTCCCAAACTCAGCTCTGCCTCTCTGTCTGAGCACTGGCAAATGTGAGTTCTATAGACGCACTTAAATTAGTTTGCTATGCATATTTTAACTCTTTAGTGGCACATGGAATTTTATTTTGGGGCAATTCAGTAGAGAGTAAACGAATATTCCTCATACAAAAGAAGGTAATAAGAATTGTTTTCAACACCCATAGCAGGTGCTCATGCTAAGATCTTTTTAGAAGACTGAAGATATTAACCTTACCCAGTATGTGTATATTGTAACAAATGAGAAAGCACTGGTTGCTGCTAATCACACTTTATTGCCTTCTGGTCAGCTAGCCTAGTGCTAATGTTACGCTTGGATCACTTTTGCACAAACTCAGCACAAAACAACTGTCAAATCGACTCACAGTAAAGAATTGTTAGATTACACTCGCACTGAACTGCTACTCGGTACGATACACAGGTGCTGCCCACTGAACGCTTCGTATACATTTTTCCTCACTCCAACACTTCACCACAAGCACGAATGGAACAACAACTTCTCCTTCACTTCTACTCTACTACTACTCTGTGGGCATGAGCGAGTCCCTTATATAGTTCTTTAGACAAAGGGAATGTTCTGGAAGTAGAATGATTAGGAGTGACTGTGAGAGAACAGTCCAGACACAGCACTGCTACACAATAGCTATTGTTTCCGGAGGCTCTATTGTCCCGCTGGTGGCCAGTCTTTCGGGCCTCTGGCCCATTCTACAGCCGGGCGGGGATCAGACCAGCATTTTTTACCAGCAGCAATGGGCTTACAGTCGGCATAACAATACTGTTGATCCTAAAATTCCTTATATGCAATGATCTACATTTGTAAAAAACAATGAAATCCATGAGATAAACACTAGATAAAAGAGCATCCATCATCCCAGTGCAAAACTTTCTTGCTTCCAGAAAGGTGTATACTATGAAACCATAAAAATATTTAATGTTCTTTCTAATGATCTTAAGGAAAAAGTTGGCAATTTCAATGCTTTCAAAATTGCTGCTAAGCAGTACCTATGTTCAAAATCATTTTATTCTGTTCAAAATTATCTTAATGACAAATTATCCTGTTGATGCTTATGTATCTTTGTGAGTAGTCTCTATCTTCTTAAGTGCCAAGTCATTGTTAGTTACATTTGATGCCTGCTCGAAAGCTACTTAAATGTATATGTATTGAACAACTGACAAAAGATGCTTTTCATTGCTAATTATATAATTAGGCAAAAGCCTAATGAAAGTTTAAAACAAAGTTCAGTTTCTACTTGTAAATATGTATACATTATGTTAGTCTTATAACTGCAGAGAAGATTTTATCATGTTTCTCAATTATCCTCGTTTTGTTTTTTGTGCCTGTATATAATGTGTCTTTATGCTACACTGTACATTTCAGTTGACATGTTCAATGCTCATGGGCCTCCATAGCTACTTATGAATTCACTGAATGCAATCCAATCTAAACTGTAGCCCTAAAACTTCACTAATATTCTTTGATAGTGACAGATCAATTGCTAGTTCAATTGCTGTGGTAATGGATCCACAGAATGTGGGTAAAAATATTTTTTTTTTAGTTTACCCATTGTCAGCAGTTTCTGTTCTTTGTTAGATTCCTCAAATTTATTTTTCAGTACTCAACACCCAGATGCTTTGGTGTACTGACATTTGACACCTGTTTTTTCTTATTTATATTGAAATTGTGATTTAATGTTGCAATCATGGATCTATAGGCATAGGTGATGTAATCGAGGGGACGTGTCACGCACTGCAACCTACTACCACTTCTTAGGTGTAAGGGATGAAGTGAAGGAACCACAGGCTATAGGCCATAGGCAGACAGGCCACAGACATGCACTGAAGTCCCTGATTGTTCCAGGCTCAAAAATCTGTTCCACTGCTAGAGTTGCATAGAGGGTGATGAGTGACCTGTTGCCCAAGGTCATTCATCACCTTGAGCAAGCATTCATGTCATTTGTCTGTCTCTGCTATTTGCCTCGAAACCTAGCAGCACATGGGGAAACTACACCAGCATTTGCATTCTAACCAGGGAAACCCACGAAAAACCCAAGGTCAGACTGGACAGTGAATGGGAGTTGACAGGGACCTCCTGGATAGGAGCATCACCAATTACCACGTAGCCATCTCACTCTGTTATCATGGATCTATGTTGAAGGCCATTACATAAAGCATATTGCTTCTTTGGAGCATATCTGATTTAAGGACTATGATAACTTTCTTGCCAATGTATATATAATAAAGCAGTGATAGCAATGGTTTCCTATAGTTCCTTCCATGAAATATTAATTTAGTTTTTTCTTTATTCACTTTTAATTCCACTTTAGTGGTAGCAGCTTCTGAAGCCATGTATATTTCCGCTATAGCCTGTACATTTCTTCCAATAATATGTATATCATCTGCGTATCTGACAATCTTCTACGTTTTTGTATAACAAACTGTTATTCCCTTTGGCTTGTGTTTGTTTAAGAGCCCAGTCGAAAATCAGGTTAAATAACATGTGTGATAGTCCATGTCCTTGTTTTAATCCTTATTTTATAGTAAATATATCCGTTTTACCTCCATATATTTTAACTTGCGCTGTTGTATCTGACATTGTCAATTTAATTGGTCTAATTATCTTTGGGTTTATTCCCTGCTGTTTTAAACTATTAAACAATCCTTCTCTATTTATACCATCATATGCTGTCTAAAAATCTATAAATAAATGGTATAACTGGATATTATATTCCCAAAACTTTTCAGTCATCATTTTAAGTGTGAATATCTGAGCTATGACTGATCTTCCTTTATGGAACCCTGCCTGGTATTCCCCAACTAGTCTCTCATATTTTTTCTCGAGCTTCATTCTTAAAATGTATATAAATACTTTGTATGCGTTACATAATTCTGTAATATCTCTGTAATTTTGACAATCCAGGCAGTTTCCTTTTTCATATATAGTGCATATAAACCCAAACTACCAATCCATTGGCATCTATTCCTTCTGCCAACATAAAGTAACCATCCTCCAAATGGCTTCTATTACATGTGGGCTGCCTTTCTTAATTAGCTCTGCAGGTATGTTATTCATACATGGTGCTTTATTGTTTTTTAAGGCTTTTATAACTATCACATCTACCTGATCTGGGGGATCCGGTTCCTTTTTTTTTTTTTTTTTTTTTTTTTTTTTTTTTTTTAATTAACGTCCTCCAACATTGTGTCATATCGGACGAATGAATGAAATGAAATGGGTGAAATGATGCTCAAATGAGCCCGAGGTCCATGGAGCTTTAAGTTACCTGACATTCGTCTTCTCAGGGTAGGGAAAACCTTGGAAAAAAACCTTACCCGGATAACTTACCCTAAGCGAGATTCGAACTCGCGACCTCTTGAACGTGAGGCAGACACGCTAACCATCACGCTATCGAGGCGGGCAGATTCCGGTTCCTCTTTGCTACGTCCTCTTCTTTGCCATTTCCTTGATGTAGTTCTTGTCTATTTTTATTATCATTATCTCCCATTCCATATTCATTATTAAATAACTCCTGAAAGTATTATTCCCACCTATCCAAAACTTTGCCTGGGGCACCAACTAATTCTTGATTTTTACGCTTGATCATATTTGTTTTTGGAGCATATTCTTTCTTAATGTACTTCACTTCCTTGTATGCTTGCCTGACGTTATTGCTAGCGAAATGCCTCTCCATCTCCAAGCGGCATTCATTCCACTCTTTTTTCTTTTTTCTTCTGCACACATGGCTCGCTTCTCTGCATTTTTGCTGGTATTCCAGATATTTAGTTCTAGTTGGACAAGCTAAATATAATTTCTTTGCTTTATATCTTTCTTCTGTTACCTGCTCACATTCGTTATCAAACCATATATTCTTATGTATGTTCCTTTTATATCCCATTACTTCTGCAGTAATTTTAATTATTTCTTTGAGTTCTCCCCAAGTTTCTTTGACTTCTTCCTAATCCTTCTCAGACCATCTCTTGAGTCTTTGATTCAATGTTTGTATACACTTTGATTGCATTTCTTTTTCTGTAAGTGCTTCAATGTTAAACTTGTGGAGTACTTCCTGGGTCTCCTTGCATTTCTAGTACTTATGTATCTATTTTTTACTTTCACCAAATAGTGATCTGAGTCTGTGTCTGTTCCCCTGCGAGACCATACATCCTGAATACTACTTGCTCTTCTTTTATCTATCAAAATATGGTCTATTTGATTAACAGTAGTGACATCTGGGGATTTCCATGTATGTTTATGAATTTCTTTGTGGGGAAACTGTGTTGAGCTAGTAATCATATTTTGGCTTTCTGCTAGGTCAATTAGTCTTCTGCCATTATCATTCGTTTCATTATGCAAACTAAGACACGCTATTGTATCCTTGTATTCCTTTCCCTTGCCTATTTTGGCATTAAAATTTCCCATTATTTTAACATCATTGGACGGTAGTGTGTCCATAATTCTTTCCAGTTTGTTATATCCTTCTTTTAGACTATCTTCTTTCTCTCCTGTTGGGGCATAAATATGTATCATGTGTATATTATGACATTTAATTTTAATGCTTAACATGCAGACTCTATCTCTGATAGGTATAAAATCCATAATTTTATCTTTAATTTTATTTCCTACTATAAATGCTACCCATATTGATGCTTTCCTTGTTTGTTTCTGCTGTATAACATAGTGTGGCTCTTCTGGTCATCAGTTCCTGTTCTGGGCTATCGTGTTTCTTGAATCGCTGTTATTTGTACGTTGTATTTGCTCAACTCCATTAAGAGATTTTAGATGCTTCATTTTATATAAAAGTTTTAACATTCCAAGTGTCCAATTCCATTGCCATATTCCTTTGCTTAAGTCAACATCTTAGTGTCATTTTCCGAGGCATTAGTGAAGGCTTCTCAACGGTTAGTTTTTTTCTGGATGAAAGTTTGTTAGCCTCTCCATCCAACACCCAACTTGGAGGACCAGGTCTCCCTATTTGTATCCCTGGGAGACAGGGTGATCCAGCTATACCTCTGGACACTGAGTGGCTCAGGTATCACAGGTACCACTACCCTTACCCACAGTGGATCCCTGAGGGATACTTAAATTGACTGTTTTATATAAAGGAAAATACTCATTTAGGGGTTTCACGTTCCATAATGTTGTATTACAATTTAAAGACAAAACTATATTTTCATTAATCTCTGTGTCAGAGTGTAGAATTCTTGTTTTGACAGGCCAACCAGTGACTGCTAAAAGATCTGACCAAATAACCACCAAGTTTCATGGCTTCTGCATGTATTTCTAAGGTAGTTTATTGTGCAGCCATATGCATCAGTAGCAACCAAAATCCATTTAATGGCTATCAAATTTGTGCTCTTATTTATTAACACTTTCCATTCCAAATAATTTTCTCTACTTTGATTGCAGTCTGTCAGGCTTATTGTTTATGCATAATTTATATAACTTTTACAGGAATCCTGCATCATAAGGATGGTTATATACTGAAGCCAATGGAAAAAGTGGAGAAAGAAAAATGTGAAGTGAAATTTTATGAAGATCTGCAAACTGCTACCGACTTGGAATCTATGGAACTCAGGAAATTTGTTCCAAAATACATGGGTACAACTTCATATGAAGTTAATGGTAAAGGTAAGAAAGATATTTAGACTTAATTTTAATGCAGAGAGTAAATAATCTAAGAAATGGTAAATTTAATGGAATTGTTTTGGGGAGAAGCAATGTGTTAATTTAACTAAGTTGATCTGTCTATTTTGTTGAGAAATATCACTAAATCATTAGAATTGGTATGGCATTTATTTTGTTTTGTTTCTTGCTTTCTTTCTTCCTTCCTGCCTGCCTTCCTTCCTTCCTTCCTTCCTTCCTCCCTCCCTCCCTCCCTCCCTCCCTCCCTCCCTCCCTCCCTCCCTCCCTCCCTCCCTCCCTCCCTCCCTCTCTCTCTCTCTTTCTTTCTTTCTTTCTTTCTTTCTTTCTTTCTTTCTTTCTTTCTTTCTTTCTTTCTTCCTTTTTTTCTGATTTCATTTATTTTTTATTTAATATCCTTGAAACAGACAACCAGACAGGAATTATTGCATAGTGAATGTTCAAGTCAAGTCAGTAAGGACTAAGGAAAAGCACTGCAAAAAAGCCTTACCTAGGCAGCACCAGCACCCCCCTACTGCTACGGCCGCACGGCTGAGTAATCTAGAAATCTAATGGTTCAGTCTCTAAGATACTAAATTCCAGGTATAAAACCAGCCCTCATTTACTGGACAGATTTCATTATATGTGTGTGACTGCAAATACTCTACATCATGCCTGAAAGTAATGATCCAATAAGTGAAGAATTGCAAGCATTTGTGCGTGAGTTTGGAGATAAAACTTTCAGTACAGATGGCGCTATGCTGTGTGAAACTAAAATGGAAATTTAAAAAGAGATTTAATGTTCAACAATACTGCAGCACAGCAGGACATAGAAACAACTTGGCTCGAAATGTTACATCAGAGAACCGTCAACAGCTCCCGTTCCAAAGAATTTTGTCAGTGTCTATGAGAAGCAAAACTTAGAATTCAACAGGGATTTATATACAATGATGATATCTGCTGGAGAAAGTTAATTATCACCACTTTCACATTTTTTTTTCTTTTTGCAGAAATACACTAATCAGCACACCCCCAACGCAACAAGACTTTGCAAGGACTACTGACTGCCCATTATGAAATTGTTTTAAACAAAATATGACGTTGTGTCACTAATATTAAAATCAGGGTTTCTATGGATGAAACAACTGATGCTAAAGGGACATATGTGGCGAATGTTGTTGAGAGGTCTTTTTCCAATTACAAGTTAATGTTGTGTGCAAGTAGGTCATTCCTTTTTGAAAACTTTAAAATGTATGTGATTTGCTATTGTAACTCTTTCTGATTGCCCTTCAAAATGTGACATTTATTTCATTCTGTGCAGAGCTGAGGGTTAGTTCTGGATTGAGCAATTAAATTCAAAATATAACAATAAAATTAATATTATTTATTTACATATTTATATATTTTATTTGCATAATCTACCATTTTATTCAGCTAAAAGATTATTCAACTCTGAATTCAAAAAAATTATTGCAAAATATTACTATGAAAAATGAAAGAATAAAAGATGGGAACTACCAAACATTCAAACAGTAATTCCTGAGTATCCTCGAAAAACAGCAGTTGCAACCTTCAGGTTGATTACAGGACATGATTGTCTGGCAAAACATTTAAACAGAATTGGGATATATTCACCACTCTGTCCTCTATGTGATCTGCAAGAGGAAATGGACCGAGACCACCTTCAAATATGCCCGGCCACTTCTAGTGCCCCATCCATCAGTGAAAAATATTGGAGAGCAAGAGGATTAATGACTTCATTGTCAGAAATCCAGCATTAGCTAACAACAACATATTTTATTTGCTTATTTATATTTTTATTTATTTATATATGTATTATTATTGAGCGTGCTAGATTTTTAAAGTGTATTTTCAATATAATGTTAATAAAACAGCATTAAAATTTTGAAGATTTGGAAAATACACACAAAAAGTTTTAGATCATGGGAAAATTAAGAAGTTTTGGAAGAAAGGATAGAACAGCTTGTCATATCTGTGGGTAATTCCAGCAACAACAGAGATGCAAGTAATTCAGATATCAACTGCATTTTTCCATTAAAATAAGCATCAAAATTTCACACATGTGTTTCTTTTGTTAATGCCAATGTTTACACTTATATATACTTGCATGTTCTATCCTTTGCATGTAGATTCATATTGTGCTATTGCCTTTTTATATAAATAGGAATAATATCCGCTCTACATTCCAGGTATAATCTAATTATCCTTGTACATATAATCCTAACGTGCTCTCAATGTGGTTGAGATAAGCCCAACATTACTCCCTCTCTGTAAAATGTCAATCTCTTTCTTGATTGGCACCAATTATAATTGATGCAAACTTTTAGAGTGTTTATCATTGATTTTTTTCAGCCGTGAAATTCATTATTTTGGACAACATCACAAAAAGCTTTGTAGAACCAAGCATAATGGACATTAAGATTGGAAGACAGACTTGGGATCCAGAAGCATCGAGTGAAAAGAGAGCAGCAGAAGATGTGAGCATTTTTTAGTTTTATTTTACTTTTTGGAAGCGAAAGAAATGACATCAATTATGTTTGTGTTTGGGAGTTAGAATATACTCCTTCTAAAAGATACGTAAATTATGGGAACAAAATTTCTATTTCAAGTTCTGCATTGACATGCTTGAAACCCATTAATCCCACTTAAGCTGTTCTTAAAAAGTCAATTGTAAAGGGCATCAAATCTTGTTATAGACTTTTTCTTTTTTTTTTTACTTAATGTTTAATGCCTACTGTTAGTACATATGGTGCCACAGTTGGTGATATTGATGATACATGGCATTAAGTGAATTGAGCAGGGAAGTTTTCCAGGCCTTAGTTTAGGCCGTAGGTCTTGCCAGGTATATCTGTGTGTCTTGAGGTGAGCGTAGTCAGCTAACGCTAGCATTTTGTTTCCTTTCCAGAAGTACATGGTGCCGATTAAATAAAACCAACCATACAATGTTTATACAGTGCTCTCTGAACAGTCTATCAGTCTGGCAGTATTTACTTTGTATCCTGTAAAATTTTTTCTAAGTTGTGAAGCAGCTTTTCTCCTAAGCCCTTGAAAATCATAACAGGCAAAACAGGGGCATCATGAAACTAACTTCACTTCTGTAATCAACAACCAGTATGGAAAATGGACTTTTATCTTGAATGCAACGGTTGATAATATTATACATTGTGGTAATTAAGGATAAGCAGATCCAGGAGATTGTGATGTGTAGAGAAATAGTTGCATTGCAGAAAATGTTAAGTACTATAGCAAAGTTTTCAAAACTGAGTGATAGACCTATAAGTACTTTTTTTTCTTTAACTGGTTACCCTCCCCTTATGTAGGACTTACACCCCCTAGGACTTACAAACCAGGGTCCAGGGTCAGACGCCTGATGGGGAGCACAGGAACCTATGGACCAGACAGAGTGAAGACTTGGAAGCAGGTGGTCAGCCAAGCACTAGGTATGATAGTGAGGAAGAGGATGAAATGAAATGCAGGCAGAATTGATGATTGGAAAGGTGATAATGGAGTAATTGGTGGAATGAGTGGTGGGGAAACCAGAAAAAACCTGCACTGACGCCGCTTCATCCACCACAAATACCACATGTGGGTCCCTGGGATTGAACCTGTATTTGTCCATTGAGGATATGCTCATCTTCTGACAATAGCTGAACCAATCATTATTTTGTGCCTTATGCTTGTGTCTCCAAAAGAACAATGGATAATGATGTGCTTGTATGAAAATGCTTGGGCATAGCTGAGTGTGACTAGGAGTACTTGGAGAGGTGGTAACTTAAGAGTTCTCAAATCAAGTACCCTTTGCCATGGGCTCCGAAAACTGTTCATGTCCTCGCCTACATGAAAATAGCTTGTATCTGTGATCCTGTTTCATAATTGGTTGAAGAGCAGCATCAACCCCCAACATAATATGCACGTTCTTATTATACTTTCGTCATATAGGAACTGCATGCATTGTTCGTTATTGTGACACAATGGTGCAAGATCAACAATGTTAATGAATCTAGCCATAGCAGTGAAACGTAACTTACATTTACAAAGTTTATTTACTCAATGGAAGGGACTGAACAGGATATTCATAATAAGTAGTAAAGTTTGCTTCTAGCAGTGGTACATTTGGTGAACACATGTCGAGTTTTAATACCATCTGCAAGACATGCCTGGGGCATGGGTGCAGAAGTTGCCAGTGAATGGCTCTGCAACTATTTAGGTCATTCCTTGGCAACATTGCCAGGTTCTGTCAGCACTCACTTAAGCTGGATAGAATTTTTGCTAGACGTAAGGTAAAGAAAATCCGTACATTCTTTATAAAATTGTTGTATGCATGAGTGTGTTTGAATTAATAAGTTCATTCAATTAGTTTACTAGCTAATATGATGCCTCTCATGAGTTCAAAATTGAAAGGGAAACCCACAGTCACAGCTGCAAGATATTGAAGGTTTATGAGTTATCAGACAATAAGAAAACAATAAAGAATAGTCTGTGTGTGGATGTCCTAAGTTTACAGTGTTTTAGGGGCTGTCAAACTTTGCTGCATTGTATATACATCTCCCGTCTTAACTAGTACCATTCTTCAAGCTGCAGAGGTAAATAAATCACTTGAACTGTGGCTGTCCATTAACATTTTCACATGCCAAAACTCCCTACTTCAAATTTTTCCATTACATTACTGCACTTTATATTTTCCAGAAAAAATACATCTGCAAACAAGATCTGGGATTTTGCATCCCTGGATTTCAAGTTTATAGGATTGCAACAGGGAAGGTCACAAAATTGGGAAAGGAATATGGAAAGAAATTAAATAAACACACCATTAGAGATGGTAAGTCTTAACTGCTCACCTTTTTTGGTAGACTCATCTTATCTTTAAAAATTTAAGATTTTGGGGAAATTTCTTTCAACAAAACATCTATTAGTACACAAGGTCAAAGAGTCAAAAAATAATTTAGTATTTTCATGCTAAAGTTATTTGAAGGAAAGGGAACTCATTGTTGTACATGTTTCGTTAAATACCTTAGTATGAATGCAATAACTTTTGTTTTGTGTTTTCCTTAAAACCATTTATTAGAAAGGTAGAATAAGAATGATTTTTTTACCTAATAGTGGTTAACAGTGAAGCCTGGTACTTAAAGCATTCATGACATTGTAAGTTGTCATTGGGGTGTCATCTCAAATTGTATTTGAGCCCTCATTATTGTTTACTGAGAGAAATATGTATTTCCCAAGTCTCCTTAACTTGCCCTTCACATATTTATATTAGCCTCACTCACAGCTAAGTCTGCTGTCACAGTCACAGCTCTGGATTATACACCTCTCAAAATCTAATGCCTGTAGTGAGGTTGGATATCATAATATTTAGGAGGGAATATACAATGCTTGCTTTAAGCTGCTGTTCATTTCCTGTTGTATAAACATAGCTTAGGGATCCATTAGTTTCTAAATGAGAAAGCGTGACATGTACTTGAAGAGAAAATACTTAAAAATGTATAATAAAAAAATATAGATAGGCTTATAGATCCAAATCTCTAACTTGGTTATCATCTTGCGTGAACTTACCAATGTTTTCACTCATCTTGTGAGTTTCTTTTGGGCTCTTGTCCAATCCTTGCGCTGTTGTTCCTGCTTATGTATCAGCAATTCCGCAATGGCCCCATCCCTTGTTACTGATTGGCCGCCAGTCCACAAACCAATGTTGGTGCCAGTGTCCCTGTTTCTTGGTGGTCTTGGAGACAGATTCCATTGCCTTTGTCTTTGTTATCATTTTTCTTTGTTATTATTTACTGTTATTGCATATGCAATAATAGATGAATCATCAATGTTGCACATCTTGTTGCAGATGGCCCCTTTGGGTTTAAAAGTTTAAACTTCTGCTAAAACATAAAGTATAAAACTGTTTTTTTCTAAAAGTGGGATAAATATTGGTCCTACCAGGCATTTAGACAGGGTATGGCACAAAAGTCTTATATTAATTACTGTTGCACCAAAATTAGGACATCTGGGATTCCTAGAGTAGCTAACTTTTAACCTCTTCTTACATATAGCATCAAATGATGCCATATGTGAGAAGAGGTTAATTCTGATTTTATTATTAGAATTACAGAAAATTAAGAAGATAAATTTTTATGTTATTTTCCAGCTCTGAGGCTCTTTTTGAATGCTGACTCAGGTGTAAGCCGCAAAATGATGCTGCAGTTCTTGGCTCATCTGTGGCAGATTCTACTATGGTGCAGGACTCAGAAGAAGTTCCGCTTCTACTCAAGTTCGTTACTGCTTGCTTATGACACAAGAAGACTGAGGCAGTGCCTTAAGAGTGAAGGCTATAGTCCGAGTCGACCACTCAGCCCAATTTTAGACAGAGCACTTAACATCTCCTCTCTGCCAATATTTTCACCAACTGTGGGTTCCGCATATGGATATAGAGCCTCCTCTCCTGCAAACTTTACTTTCAGTGACCATCTGAGTCTTAATAAGGATATGACTGATGGAAGACATTCACCTAACTCTCCGATGCTTCCTAGTTCACCAGCTGCGCTTGCTATATTTAACAGCAACAGTAACAGCAATAGCAATTGTTTTGGCGAGGATAGTTGGCATGCAGAATTTGAAAAGGCCTGTCGGACACATTCACTTGTCAATAACTATGAGAGAGATCTCAAGTCAATAAAAGAAAGTTATACATTCCAGTTGGATGACTTAAAAGGTACAGACAATCCAGAAAATAAAGATGATTGGGTGAAAGTTAAAATGATAGATTTTGCACATGTGTTTCCAGCTGTGAATGATGAAGTGGACACCAACTATTTGGAAGGAATAGAAAGTCTTGTGAAAATATTTGAGGGCATCCTGCAAGAATCTCAGTTTTCTAGGGTCTGATGATGTGTTTGTCCATCATTATCATTCATAATTTTTTAACAATATTGATGAACTTAATTGCAACAGCTAGTGAGAGAAGTGAGTTGTTCATACTCACTATAATTATTGTTCATAATTTTTTAACAATATTGATAAACTATGTTGCTAGTTATCATTCCCTATAAAAGTTCATAAAGGGAAGCAATATTTGGGATCAATCATTGTTAGTCACAATATCATCTTCCCTCCAATAGTGCAATCTGTAATAATCAGGGATAGTAAGTTAGATAATTTATAGTATTGTTGCCAAAAGCCAAAAATGTGTAGTCTTCTGCAATAGAGCATGTATGCCTCTGTACTTATACAGGTGTGTACCTTAAAGTTACCAATAGGAGCCTTTGTTAGGAGCAGAAATGTCTTCATAATTTTCTGTTTATTTCAAGCATTTCACTAAAAACAAATAATTTGCAAAACAATAATTATGTTGTTAGGTAATGCTAGATTTCTGACAATGAAGTCATTAATCCTCTTGCTCTCCAATATTTTTCACTGATGATATTGAAGAGAGCAATAGCAGTAATAGTAACCGCTTTTTAGAGAGCACCATATTTTTATGTTTTGGCGGTCACATCGCTCTCTCACAACCCCCAGAATGTCTGGAGGACCACACCTGTCGTTGGTTTACGGGTCTCACCGACCTGACCAGGAAAATTATCAAAATAAATTCACCGACCATATCCTCTGATTACCAATCAGAAGACGTATTACATGCCATGACAGGTCAGCATGCTAGGGGTTAAGATTTTATAGAGAAATGGAGAGGATGGAAAAATAAAGACTCCCCAGCCCTCCGGAACCCTAATAGCATCGGGGTCGGAAGAGAACAAGAGATGACCAAGGTAAGGTCAGATAGAAAAGTTACAGTGAGGAGCAAAACACCAGTAAGTGGAAGTAATGTTCTGCTCAGCTTGGGTACCTTGTGTTCGCTATTCACATATCCCCTAGATGGAGACCCCTGAGTCATTTCTAAAAGTATAGATCCCGTCAAAGCACACATGTTATATATACACATTTTTGTTTGAGAGACACCATTTTCGAGATATATTTCTTGTTATGGCGTGAATTTTTAAATTCTTTTCGCAAAGCGCTATTCTATCTTTATGTCCTAGCCGCGCAAACGGGAATGAAACTTCAAAGTCATCACACAGAAATCAGCTCTTAAAATATTTTATCTACAAGGAAATCGGTCAAATGAGCAATTGCCCACGGAACCTTAAGCCCCTCTCATTCACCACTCACTTACACACTCGCTCATTCGCTTGCTCTACAAGGAAACAGGTTACAAAACCATTCCCACAAATGCCCATCTTGGAACACGTAATAGATAAAAGAATAACATTTTGTAAGAATAGTTTAGTTGAAGAAAGTCATGTGAATGTAAGTAATACGATTTTTATTGTGTGGTTCGGCAAGCTCAATTTGTGCTAAGTTAATAAACAAAACGTAGTATACGCTATTACTACAAGATCCAACTGTGTTTATCCACAACAGTAGATGTATTATTGTTCATAGCACAACATTACTACATGTGTATATAATTTTTTTTTGCCAGTGATTGATGAAGATAGAAGGTTGGGCGATGCGCTGTTGAATTGGCACCTGCAGCAATCATCTTCGGAGGCAGAGATAAAATCGTTTGACCCAGCACTGCTCCTGGTTTTATTTAGAAGTCATATTTATTCATATAGTCAAATTATAAGAGGTAGCTATTTTAGTGTTCGCTGCACTGTAATTGCGTGCTATTATCCGCATTCCACGGCAAATAAATCCTTGTCCACCCATCATAAGTTTGATAGAGAGTGATCCATCTTCCTGCGAGAAACTTGATACCTGGTGCGATGTCACTTTGAAAAACGATTCAGCTTACTCTTTACGTTTCGTATTGCTGCTTCCTCAATGATTCTCTACACGACCTGCTATTAGCTGCATAGGGCGGACAAGCAGCTGAGATACAACCCATCTAGACCCATATACTTCTTCAAGCTTGCTGCGCGGTACCCAAGATTGCAAAAATAAACTATGTAACCACGTCACGCCACCCTTGAACAGTGTTCTCGTGCTAACAACTAGGGCCTAAAGAGCTTGTAATTATTCTTTATGACCTTTAAGAGTTTAGGATGCAATATAACAAATCAGCATAACCAAGACTTAAATAATAAAGTAAGTAAATTCCAGAACAGTTGCAGAATATTAGCAAGAACATTAAAAAGAAAAACAAGAAGACAAACAAGCCTAAAATTTCACAAAAGAATGGCGATTCCAACGTTAACATATGGTTGTAAAACATAGACGATAAGGAAAAAAATCTGATGTGTTGCACTCACATGACTTTCTCCACTCTTGTACTAACCACTCTTACACTTTTCTTATAACTTCCTCGTGTTAGTTAAGATAAACATTTGTACAAACTATCCTATTGCCTATTTCCTTGTAGGTACAAGGGAATATTAGAATAAAACAATAATTATAGCAACACTGAAGTACATGCTGCACTGTCTACCATGACCGGTGATGCAGGAAACCCTATTGTTACCTGTGACCACAGACTGTTGGACCTTCCCGATGGGGAGGGTTCCGGCTCCTTCAGCTGCTGTGGTGTGAGTGCTATGTGCCCCTAACACTCGTGGTACTTTTGACGTTACCAGAAGTAGGTCAGGCGGAACATCTGAGCCCCTCCCATATGGGAGTTATTCGGATTGGGTTTGTCTCAATCGGGCAGTGGTTCCCGATACTCGTGGGAGATAGAGTAATTCCGTAATACTGCCTCAACATTCTCGGATACTGGCCCGCAGGGTTAGTAGCTGGTACGCTAGACATCTGGCAACCCCACCTAGGTTGCAGATGGTCTTCCCAGATGGGTTGACATGCATAAGTGGTGTATCCACTTCCATCCCCTGTGTAACAGCAGGGGGAGGCCTTTTTAGGAAACAAGGTATTGGCCTAACAGAAAGCCCAATGGAAGGAGTGGCACTCGGCTGCCGCCTTCCCGGGGGAGAGCTTCGGCTCTCTTGGTAGATCCCTCGCTTAATAAGACTATTGAACCTGCAGGCTGGTTTGGTGTCCCGGGGTCTCCGGTTTGAAGCCCATTAAGCTCATTGAAGCTTTCCGTCCTGTAAGTGTCGCAGCTTATTCAGCTTGCATTCTCTGTCAAATTTTAATGCCCTTGCTTTCTCTAAAGAATGATTTGCCATGGCTAGAAGTATCTCAACGGAGAAATAAGGATCTTTGCTTATAGGTGGGATAAGTGATAATCGAGATCTTGGTACAAGGGGCCCACCTCGGTAGCGTGATGGTTAGCGTGTCTGCCTCACGTTCAAGAGGTCGCGAGGTCGTAAGTTATCCGGGTAAGGTTTTTTTCCGAGGTTTTCCCTACCCTGAGAAGACGAATGTCGGGTAACTTAAAGCTCCATGGACCTCGGGCTCATTTGAGCATCATTTCACCCATTTCATTTCACTCATTCGTCTGATATGACACAATGTTGGAGGACGTTAATTAAAAAAAAAAAAAAAAAAACTTGGTACAAGGGATAGGAAACTGGAGTAAGTGAATACACAAGTCCATACCAATAGAATTTTCAATAGTATTTTGTTAAACCATTTTCACTGAATACACATGCCAATTAACAATGTTCCTGGTGAACTTAGCATATACACCTGCACTCTGAATTTCATGGTGCATAACTATATTACCCTTACTTACATGGCAAGTCTTTGTAATCACTGAATGTGAAAGTTATCAGTGCTTTCATGGTTTCATACTAAATAAAGCAGAATAATAAATCAGAACATTAAATTTTATTGAAATACTTTAGCTACATTTGTGTGTGAATATTTCTCCACTTGCAGATTTTTGCACCACTTAATGGATTTTTTGCCAGTTGCTGCAAACATCTTGCATCTTATGTTCAAAAGAAGAATTGTTATTTTTTTATGCCATCCAACTTACTGCTGGTGTTTTTGAACACACAAGCTGTGTGTGGGCAATGATTGAGAGGTAGAATCAGGACTGAAAAATTCAATGCCATAGCTGGGATTTTAACTACGAATCTTCTGCTTTAACCTCTTGAGCGACAGCCATTTAAAAGCTCTGCAGCCCGAGAACGGATACCCAATATCCAGCGCAGGGCATTTAAATTGTTAAATGCGCTATAAGTGCTTCCTAAATACACAGCTGTATTTTGCGTAAATTTTAAGTTATTTTAATGAAACAAAAACTGGTATAAAACTCATTATATGCAGTATACATGTACATCATCAGCAATGTTGAGTTGCATTTACAAATCGTTGAAATGGCACAATTTGTTTCACTGTGGTGAAAAGTTAACTTTGCTTTGTCGAACGCGCCTAATATAAGTTCTGTGAAAGAAGCAGTAGTTGACCCATTGTATGTGTGGCCCTTGCATCAGCAAAACAAAGCGTAGTGTGAAATAAAGCACTAGTGTATGCGTGGTCTGTGAGTCATCATAATAAAGCAGGTTTGCAATTTTTCCTTACACGTGTTTCGTAACTTGGATATACCTTACAGGCTCCGTTTCTTTCTTGAAATGCATACGTATACTTTCCTGCTTGTAGCTGAAGTGAGAAGCTTTTGAGTGTTACATCTCAGAGCTAAAACATGACATCAACAAGCAGTGTTGCACAAAGGTTAGAGAATGGTGGAAGTGTAAGGGCTTCTGAAATTACACACGATAATGTGGAGGACTTCTTGCTGTGTGACAGCGATTTGGATATCGATGGCGAATTTTCCGAATTTGAGGGGGGTGTGGAGGATATAGGTACAAGTAGCAGTGAGGAAGAACGTGACCAACTTCCTTCAGGTGTTCGTGAAGAGTCAGCATTGTGGAGTGCTGAAAACAATTCCAATACAAACAGGCACATCTTCACGAGCACAGGGTCTGGTGTTCAATCCCAGGCTCAGCTGACTTCTGACAGCCAACCAATTGACATTTTTACAAAATTTTTTACTACCGACTTAGTGTCTCTCATTGTTTCAGAAACAAATGTATATGCGAGTAAGGTGAAGGAAGACCTGCTCTCTAAAGGTAAATTAGGGCCTAAGAGCAGAATTCAAAGGTGGACAGAAGTAACACTCAATGAGATTTACAGGCTAATTGGTCTAATTATACTTATGGGTGTTATTCGTAAACCTGCATTATACATGTATTGGTCAACAGATGACATGCTAGCTACTCCTTTTTTTGGAAAATGCATGTCAAATAACAGATTTACGTCAATTTTGCGGTTCCTTCATTTCACCTGCACAGAGAATGTAAATGACAAACTCCACAAAATTAAGCCTGTTTTCGATTATATTATTTCAAAATTTAAAGAAAATTATGTGCCTGGTGAAAAGGTCACTGTTGATGAAAGCCTAATGCTTTGGAAGGGCCGCTTAGGTTGGAAGCAATACATCAAAACAAAAAGGGCTAGATTTGGCATAAAGAGTTTTGATGTTTGTGAAAGTAAAACGGGATATCTTTACAATAGCTGCATTTACACTGGTCAAGGGACTGACAATACTGGAGACAAAGATTTGGGCTTATCTGGCTCCATAGTAATGCACCTAATGGAACCTGTGCTTGATCAGGGTAGGACTGTGTACTTAGATAACTGGTACAGCTCTCCTAAATTATTCATGGCCTTACACAAAAGAAAGACTAATGCAATTGGAACAGTACGTTCAAATCGTATTGGTTTGCCACAAGATGTGAATACGAAGGCTCTAAGGAGAGGGGAAATGGAGGTGCGTCAGCTCCCACCTTTGACCTACCTTGCCTGGCAGGACAGGAGGGTAGTTACGGCATTATCCAATTGCAGCTCTAAGATTTTGATAATTGACACTGGAAAAACAGATGCCTGTACCAAAATGTGCATTTTCAAGCCTGATATTATCCAGGAATACAATATGCACATGGGCGGTGTCGATCTAGTAGATCAGGTATTGCAAGCATATCCCTCTTTACGAAAAACAGTGAAATGGTATAAAAAGGTATTTTTGCACCAGCTGGATATAACCATATACAATTGTTTGGTAATTTGGAGAGCTCTAAACCCACACAAGACAATGACCTACCTGGACTTTCGACTATCAATAGCTCGCAGCCTAATTGAACAATACCAGGTTGAGAGGCCTCTTCATACTGGGGGTAGAAAATCCAAAACCCCTGCACCCCTCAGACTTCAAGGAAAACATTATCCTAAAAGGATACCGTCAACAGCAAAGAAGTCCCGCCCATCTCGAAGGTGTTTCGTGTGCCGCAAGAAGGGAATCCGTAAGGAAACTGGGATGATCTGTGGCGAATGTGGAGATGTGCCCTTGTGTGTTTATCCCTGTTTTGAGGCATATCACTGCAGAAGGAACATATAAAGGTAAGCCAGTAAAGCATATAGAATTTAATTAAATATTTCATAATGGGGGAAAATTAAAATAAGTTGAGTTAGATAGTGGATAAATAAGGGTTAAATGCACAAACACACAGGACGTGTATACACGTCCATATCGCTCGTCCGTCATTTTAAATGGACGTGATATAACGTCCATATCCCTGAAGAGGTTAAACACCAGCAGTAAGTTGGTTGGCATAAAAAAGTAACAATTACCATCTAAAGGTTATTTATACGTGGGACATAAAGTGCTTACAATTCTAAGTCACCCTTGGGATACTTATCTCAGTTGTGAGGTTCCCTAGTGGTCTACCGGGAAAATATGAAGTGGTTGGGGAATTTAATGTCATACTGACAAGTTGGCCATGGTAACTCAGTGGTTAGAGCAGCTGCACGTGGTTCAAATGGCATTGCATTTTTGAGTCTTAATTCTACCTCTCAAACATTGCACACACATGGCTGGTATGTTTAAGAACACCAATAGTAAGCTGGTTGGCATAAAAAAATAACAATTACCATCTAAAGGTTAACCCAAAGCGTAAAGTATTTATGATTGTAAGTCGCCCTTGGGGTTTATCTCATATGTGAGATTCACTTGTGGTCTACCGGGAAAATACGAATCAGTTGGGGAATTTAGTGTCATACTGGCAAGTTGCCATGTCTAGCTCAGTGGTTGGACAGCAGCTCGTGAAGTGGAAGATCCATGGTTCAAATCCTGGCTATGGCATTGAATTTTTCAGTCCTGATTCTACCTCTCAAAAAGACCAGTTCTAAGTCTTACTAAATTGTGAAACTAGAAGCATTTTAACATTGCCGAATATTATAGACATAAAAAATGAGCAATTATGTCTGTTCCAGTACAATAGCATCTTACCTATCTATATGAAAATGATTCATATTAGAAATTACATCTTATAAAATTATTTACAAGGCTAAATATGTCTTAAAATGGCCAAATTAAGAAGAAAAAAGGTGGAATGAATTTATGCATGCAAATCTTTTCAGTTCTGTAATTTCATTCCTCTGACTCGTTAAATTTCTGGTGGAGTATGACACCATTTGGGGTCTTAAAATTGAACAATTATTTTCATTGAATATTCAAATTTTACTGTAATTCATCTTTCTCTAGTCTCCCATCCTTCACAACTTTTCATTTACTTTGGTTTGAATCATGTATACTTACCTTTGTCAATTGACAATTTCATAATATGATGGTTTCCAATAGGAGAGTTCATTGTGACTGTATTTACACTTTAAGTTGGTGAACATGGGCCTGTCACTTGTCAGTGGCCACTTGGCACACATGCCTTCACGAAATGTTGTCATTTGGGTTTATTGACTCACATAGAATTTTTCACAGGTTGTTCAACTGCACATTTGTCCTTCATTCAAAAACACTATTACAGTTCTTTATACACACACTACTTAAAATGCACTGTTGTTACTCTCTTAACTATATATACATGTATATATACAAAACATAGGCTTATTACCATATATATATTTTAATGCTTCTTGGCATGCCATGAAAAAAAGAGATGATAAATATACTACCAAGGTTACTCAAGGAAAAGGGAGGATTGACTGAATTTCCCAGTAGTAAAGTCATTCACAGGATGGGTCAGCATCTTGTAAGGTTTCATCAATTGTTTCTGGAATCATCCTGTTATTTTCTCAGGATGTTCTGGCTCTCCAAGCTCTTACATATCAGAGCCAAATTTCTACGTGACTACAAATTGACCTCTATATAAGTTATGCATTCAAAACTATTATTTTCGAGGGCTGTTTTACCCTTAACTAAAAGTGCATCCCCGACATTTATCTTCAATTTCTTCCTTTTCTTTTTTGATGTGTCTCGTTTCTCTTCTGTCTTCTACTACATGCACTCTTTCACTTTGATCAACATTTCCTCTTCAGTCATTTGTGGCACATCACTATAAAGAAAGCCCGTAGATATATTCTTGTCTCTGTACTCGTGTATCTTTCCGTCCATTAGCTCTATAGGTTTGTATTGGGTCGTGTTATTCACAGAGTAGTTGATAATGTTTTCAACTGTGGAGACACAGTTTGTCCAACTGGCATTATTTCTATAGGTCAAGGTACAAGAAAAGTTTATATGTCATGGAGGACTCTCTCTCATGAATTACTTAGGGGCCTGTATGGAGAACAATGATGTAATTTTATGTTATTTTCTTCTAAGGCTTTAACAAACCTTTTACTAATGAAAATGTTAGCATTATCCATGAGAATTGGTTCCATCCTACCATATTCTGGGATATAATGTTGCAGAATTTTGTTGTGACATATGGCACTTATTTTTACAAAGTTGGAGAAAACATTCAACAGAGTATCCAAATCTAAATTTTCTTCTTGGCATCTCACCGTAACAGTCTGTTGTGACTAACATTCATGGTTTGTCTCTCAAGATGGCATTAGTTTGTAGCAGTTTATGTAAGCATGTTGTTGCTTGTAAATGTGTGAGTGATGAGTTCTTGATTTCAGGCTTGTATTTAGCAGGTAACAGATAAAGATTTACAAAATGACATGAGCAAGGATTTCTCTAAAGATTCATTTTATTTAAGTTTAGAATGAATTGTTTAACAAATCAACTTTCTTTTAATAAGTTCTTGAAACTGTTGCCTGAAGTGTTCAGTTAATTTTTTTAAAGTAAAGTTTTTCAAATTGTTTCTCACCTGAAGCTTGGATGCACTTCCTTTTCATGGTGAGCTGTTATTTCACTTTTTCTTATGCCAATTTATATCCACAAAAATAAATTACACTTAGTTTCTTTCATGTGCCATCACTTGTGGATTATTAATTCTTTTTACTTCTTATTTCGGGATTGCTTGTGTGTTTCTATTCATGACTCTTTGTTGCCATAGATTACTCACAAATTTGCATCCTTGTTATGTGATGCTAAGATCAGAACAATCCTGAAAAAGATTTGACTATTGATTCCCATTGGTTACCAAATTTAGCAATGGTTGTTTCTCATAACATAAATTAATACAATATTAGTAAATATAAAATGTACATAAACCATTCTTTACTCGCCACTTCACTGGGCATTAATTTTAACCTATAAATCAATGGCTAAACATTTAACAATAGCATCATTACTTTACTTGGGCCCAGCCTAGAACCATCTACGAATGTTTCCGCTTTGAATGGTTTTAGTCCCATATCAATATGTTCAGTAGTTTTTGCATGATTACACCTCAAAGAAAAGTCATTTTCATTATATATGCATAGATATAGTAGTGCATGGGTCATTTAGCAGGGTTGTTAGCTTAGTTTTTGTGACTTATAAGATACATATAAATTTGTTAAGTTTTGAGATACCTTATAGGTTCTTTCTAATTTCTTGTTATGCTAACCGAAATAAATAGAATTAAATAAACTTCAGTGGTTTTTTTATTATTTTTTTTTTTATTGTCATTTTTTTTTTAAAGAATAAGAAGCAATACCCATGCAACTGCAGTCAAATGTAGCTCTGTCAGCTTCCAAGCATGCCATTATACTGATTTTTTTATTTGGGCCTTCCTTTTCCTTTACCATAGGCTCATTTGACTGCAGTTGCTGGAATTCAAACTCACAACGTTTGGCTTTGAATGAATGGCTAGTCCATTGCATATCTCACATACTATCACGGCTATTCCAATTGCTTCAACTAAGGTGCCTCTGAAAGGAATATGAAAACTGGTTTAGAAATTAGAGGAAGAACGACATATATAGCAAATTAACTTGCCAATGACAAAGGGTCTGCGGAATCCAAAAAATATAGTAGCTTAGAACCATCTACAAACATTTCTGCTTCGAATGGTCATAGTCCATCAGTATGTCAAGTAGTTTTTGCATGATTGCACCTCAAAGAAAAGTCATTTTCATTATATATGTATATCCCAGCATGAACCAATACCTATTTCCATTTCTCCCTAATTAAATAAATGTTCTGTACTTATAATTTCCCTTACAGGTTTTATTATCATATGCCACATTTAAAAGTTTTGCCCTTTGGCATGTATTACACGCAGAGATAATGTTACATACTTTGTTACTATCTAGGAGAATACAAGATTTCCTCGATCATTAAGGACATTCGGTTTGTACTAGAAAGTGCTTAAGAGGTGTGAATGCTCCTATAATACTTCTCTTTGTGCTTTTAGGTAAGTATGTCTTCCAACATTGCCTATCATGTCTACATAATTTATATAGGTTTCCTTCTGAGTCATTCCACGTCAAATCGCACAAAATATGGTAAAAATTGACCTTAATGTCTCAGATTTTCTTGAAAATATTTTAGGTGTTTTAGAACAATATACATTTGACCCGTGTTTCTTCGTTTTATAAAAAAAAATTATTTTGGCGGATATAAATTTTTGAAATGTCCCAAAAATCGCGCACTCCTCACTCTTCGATCAATCATACCTCCGATTGTAATCAAGCAAATTACTTGATCTTTGGCTCAAATTAAAGATACAGTCCATTATTTCACGAAGTATTTATTATAAAATTTTGTTAATTATTATTAATATTATATTTTATACAATTAAATTTTTAAGGTTAGATAATAAAATAAACTCGACCATATAAAAACCTGAAAAAAAAAAAAAATACACTGAAGTTTATTCAATATTCTCAGAAAAAATCAGAATGGAGTCTCTAATAGTTCAGTTGTAATTAACTTACTTACAAATCAGTGCAGCAGACTCGTGTGGCAGCAGTGACAGCTACCGTAACCTTGTAGAATTGGCACCTTCCATCACAGCAGATGTTCACTGCTTGAGGTTTCATGAATGTTACAACAGTACAGTAAGGAGAACACTGCTAGCTGACAGTATTATATGTTCATAGTAGCTTCTTCAAAATGTTTTAAAATATACATTTTAAACTAGTGTTTCCATACAACACAAAACTTTAAATTTCTACTCGTCTACCTCCTTCTTCGAAAGAAAATTGTTTCACTAAAGCTTCAGTTTTTGACATAGGAATGAAGGAGTGTAATTTTAAGGTGCCAGTTACTGGTTTAAGATTCTGCTATCAGGACTGTAATTTTCACAGTGCATTTTATGCTTGTTCAAACAACAAAATAAAAATGATATATTGGAAATATTCTTTTGAGCCCAATCAAACAGTTCTTTCGGTGTTGATATAGGATCTTGACCAGGTTGTAGGCTGGCTCTAGTAGCAAGTCTTTTAAGAGTTCCTCCTATGCCATCACAAGGACTTTTACCATGTGATGTTGCAAAGAAGTGCCATTCAGCACTAATATTACAATCATCTGTATGTAAGCAAATGTTTTTGAAGTTTCTTTTTTTTTTTTTGTTTTTATATTGTGCACTAGAGCCGTCGGAAGAGTAAATAATTTTCTTTATATTTTTGAATTTCTGCATTAAGAGACTGACTGCTTCGGATTTAAAAAGATGAAAGAAATCTGTATCATGCTTCAAATTTTCAGAGATAGCAACAACACTTTTATGACAAATTTCTGAGTTTTCTTTATAATACAGTGAAAATGCGTGTATTGTGGCTTGGTAGTTGTTGTAGTGCACACCCTGTACCGAATCTTGTATAATCTGCCACTCATGTTGTAAATTTATACCACAAGCTTTAATGACACAAGCTTCTCCCACCGAAATTAAATTTGTGACTGGTTAGTGTTTCATCAGAATTGTAGCTGGACCTATTGTTCTTGGCCCCTGACCTTGACTGGAAGTCCCGTAGGTGAACCCATAGCTTTTGTCTCTTTCATCAGCCCATATTGTATAATTCTGCAAATGAAACCATGCACAACATGGGGAGGGAGGGGGAAGGTAATGATGTCTGCATGATCTGAGACAGTCCTTGTTAATTCACAGGTGCTTTTTAGTGCAGTGTGCAGTTGAAGACATAGATCTTTGCGATAGAGAGTGAATATAGTGAATTTGTGAGACATTGATCATAGCGTAAATCAATTATGCCACCTGTTCATTCTAAATTAGGGACCAAAACATTACACAGTCAGAGTAGAGAAATTGTTTCAAATGTATGGGCGTACATGAAGAAACAAGCTAAAAGCAAAGAACTGCTTACATGAGAAGATTTTTTCAAAAAAATTGAAAAAGTTCAAAAGCACGTATCAGATGCCACAGGAGTATCACAAAGAAGGTACATGGTGGAGACATTTTTGTGCATGGACTGTACTGCCTTTGTAAGAAGAAGTTATCTGAGTAGCATATAAAGCTGACGCACCAATTTGCATGCTGTCTGCAGTCACCTGGCTTGGTACTCACTTTCAAGCTTTACATTTACTTCCTCCAGGGGCCAAGAATGGCAAATCCAGCTGCACAAATGGATCTCTACTTCATGTCGTCCATGAGCACTTGCAGGTCTCCAGAAAAAAACTTGTAGTAAATGTACTTATGTTCGCTCCATAGTTTTTAATGTCTTATTTTATAGATAGCATGTCAGGGAATACGTGTGTGTTTTTCTTAGATTTTTAACACATCAATTTAAATTCTATTTTTGGTTTTACAAAATATAGCATCAAAAAACAGCCCAAAATTTGTTTGTAATAATGGTTGGTTGAAAGTTGTTAAAGTGTTGTATGTAACCTTTCCAGTGTGCCAAACCCCAACTCTCAACTTTATATGACCTTAGAGTAACAAGTGATTTTATATTACAGTGCACGCAGAAATTGCTTAATTTCTAATAGCCATAACTAAGCAAGTAATTTAAAAATACGCAAATAAAAAAATATGGGTCTCTTTATTTGATGCCTATTATTCATAAAACAAAATTTGAACCTCCTACGAAAAAGTCGTGTTTTACGGGTGTGCGATTTGACGTGCATTGACCCATCTGTTATTCCCATTTTTTTTATATTGATTTCCAGAGCTTTCTTTTAGTTAGACTGAAATCTTGCTGCCTGTGGGTTGTTTTTCCCTAATGTTCCTCAAATCCACTGCAAGCTTTTTATCCACCTGATCCCTTATATTCTGGATATTCTGGTAATTTCTCTTGTTGGGCATTGGTTGCTTATTAGGTTTTCTACATCATGGTACAATCAAGACAAGTCACTAAACCTATTTTTGCGACTTGGGAAAAATTTTGATTTCACTGTCAAAAGATAAGATTTTGTAGTTTTACCTTGAAATTTTAGTGCTGGTGGGCTTGCATTTCTGCACAAAAGACAAAGTCATGTGGTTGCTAAATATGGTGATTTTCTGGCAATACACATATTGCTTAAGCTTTTGAAATGCATGGTACATAGCAGCTACTTGAAGATCTGTGATACAGACATTCTTCTCAGCTGGGCTAAAGCCCCTCAATGTGCTACTGATGAAATTCCCCGTTTGGTTTCCATTGTCCTAGTATACATCCATAACCTACACATGAAGCATCAATATAAATTTCATAATCCAGGTGGTCTCTTTAACAGAATGGCTCTGGCAAACGGTTCTTAATTTTTTATAAAGCTACTTGGAGCCATTCTTTCCCTCCCCATTTTTGGCCTTCTCTTAATGAATTGCATATTGGTGCAACTTCTATGGCAAGACACAGAAGAAGCTTTTACTGGAAATTTGAAATTCCAAGTAGTGAGTGAACTTGTTTCATGTTTGAAGGGGACAGAATTTCCTTAATGCCTTCTATTCTGTTGGGATTTGAAGTGATTCCTCATTCACCAATAATGTACAGGCATGGGAAAAATGATTGAGCGGATTAGGACAGAAAAATATTTGTAAGTCCATGCCGTGTTGCAGCGTGGTTTACACAAGTCCATGTTTCCAACATGCAGCTTAGTTCATTAATGGTCTCTGTTGCATATGTTATCGTCTGTTGGATGCACAAATAGGCTGTGTTTTCAGTTACCACTCACATTTGTATTTGCAAGTATGCACACAAATGTGAGTGGTGATTCAAGACACATTTGTGTGTCCAACAGATGATAATATATGGAACAGGCTATCAATATACTCAGCTGCATGTTGGAAATGTTGACCAGTGTAAATCACGCTGCAACATGTGGGACTTAGAAATATTCTGCTCTCCTAACGCACTCAATCATTTTTTCCATGGCTGTACCAAAGGAACTCAACTTCATTTACACAAAATCACAATTTTTTTTTTTAAGATTTAACTTTAGTCCTAGCTTGAATAGCACATAGTCAATATGATCAAGATCGTCCTCGAAGTTATGGTCAACTATCAAATCCATTCTCCTATGTTTTCAAACCAAATGCTTCAATGTTGAATTCCAGTTGCTTTCCACTATGTAAGGAGGAAGAATATTGTTTCACCTTGTCCTCTAGTTCTAGTTGTCAATACAGTGGTACAAGATAAGTAGTGAGAAATGTAATTCTGTTGATTTTAGAAATTAGTATTTCAATTCCTTCATTCCAGTATTGGTCAGCCAGTGTCACTATTAGTACACAGGCATCAATTGTCATTCGTTCGTAGTTCGTTCGTTCATTATTTTAATTTTAAAATCTAGACCACAGGATTCACATACTTAGTAAAAGAATATAATAATTCCCTCTTTGAATATGTTGAAAATAACTTTGCCTGCAATCTTAGTGCTATGGACAGCTCTCTGTATTTATGTGTGCAAGGTTGTAGGTTCTGCATTTCAAGACTATGCTTATAAATTTTGTATCTCCCCAGCTTCTTCGAAAATACATCTTTGTTCCTCACAAAATGTTATACAGTGCATCCTACAGTTGCTCTGCTAGATTATGCCAGATTTGTTAGCTGGTGAGTGACATTATGCAAAGATCCATTTGACATCCATGAGGAATTTCATCTGCCTGGCACCCTTCTCTGTAATCACTTCCACTTTCATTAGTTGGGTCGAAACTTCCATCTCCACTTCCTTCGAGGAGTACACTTATTTCATTTCCAGTTTTTGTTTCAGTACGTTGGATGGAGAACCCTTATTGGGGAAAATTTTCTCAGCAGCTGTCCAGTTAATTTTCCCTTTATCTGGTTCTATCAAAGAAGGAACAAAATGATTAACGTCGTCTTTCACAAAGCAAAGTGTTTTATTACCAAAGTTTATGCTGGCATTTAGCTCATATAGCATTTAGCATATTAAACCATTTATTATGAGGAAAATGAACACTAATTTTTCTGTTGTTATCTTGAGATTTAAAGATACTTGAAACTTTAGGCATTGAACTTCCTTTCTTACGGCCACATACAAACCAAGTTCTTTGTAGGTAAAGTCATTAACTATAATTTTCTGTTGATGAGATGATGCTATATATCAGAGAGCTACCTATGCTAATGGAGGCTCCCAAGTCAATATAAGCTTCATGTTCTTGACTCACAATTTCTATGTTTATTTTGGTGAATCCATAATTTTCTTTTCTGATTTGTGTCAGAAAGTGACTTAACATCTCTCCTGGTTCCAAAATCATTACTGCAGGTTCCTCGTTTGCAGTACTCTATTCGTGTCTGCCAGCTGGGACCAAAATCAAATCCCTATTTTGTCTCTTTGACATTTTGGATGTTAAAGTCACTGACTCCCTCAGTTCTCTTCAGTGGCCATCATCTTGACAAAATCACCAGACATCTTACATACAGTTGAGCTGTTTCCAGCTTGGAATGCATCATCATAATCACTTTAACTGCCAGATTGGTTGTTGCTGTGGCTGCATCATCCGTTTTAATGTCCCATATGGTTTCTATGGTGTTGGTTTTCATGTAACTAGAAGTTATTTCTGGGCTGTTATGCTATGGTCTGCTGGAGTTAGAGTTTGCAAACGTTTAGTCCACATCGTGGACATCTTCAGTGGGGCAGCCGTAGTCTCCTCGGAGAAGTTCACATAGTGTTTTAAGTTTTGACTGTCCAAGCTGCTGTATTTATACCCTGAGAGGCCTCTGTTGATTGGTCCCGATGGCAGACGGCAGGAGGGAAGGGGTGGGCTTTATCCAAGGTGTTGCTCCATACTGATTGGTTCACTTTGATTTCTCCTGTTGTGTGTAGTTTCTTGCCTTCAATGACAGGATACCAGTTACTGTTGAGTTTTAAAGCTCCTTCTTTCATGTTGAAATTGTGGGGTTGTTTTCCCTGGTGTAGGTAATTAGCCACTGGAGTGGTGGCATTACTTTTACTTTTTTTTCCTTTTTGTCAGCATACATTGCTGTAATTAAATTATGAATCTTTTGCCAGTTTGGAAACATTAAAGCTGGTGTAACAAATTTGAGAGGTGGAATCAGGACTGAAAAATTCAAATCCCAGCTATGGCACTGAATTTTTCAGTCCTGATTCCACCTCCCAAACAATGCCCACACATGGGGCTTGTGTGTTTAAAAACACCAGCAGTTAGTTGGTTGGCATAAAAAAAATAGTGGAACAAATTGTTTAAAACTTGAATGTTCAACAATGAAAGTGGTTCTAGATCAATAGGTATGCGATCCAGTTCTTATTGACATTCAGAAAGAATTGAAAATACTAAGCAATGCAACAGTGTAACATAGGCAATTTTATTTTACACTTAATATACTGGAATGCTTTTAATGTGTATTAAAATTAATATTGCATGAATGAGAGTTTTGAGTTTAAATTTAAGATCATGCTGGATATGTTTGTGGACGTGTATTGTGAATTTCAATACCATGTAATCTTTGCACATGCTAGTTCATTTCAGATATATTACTCCTCCCCTGGAAAATTTTGTTCCACATAAATTACTCTTTGCCTTTGACTGACCTAGTTCCTCATAGTACTCCCTAAACAGCAATCATTTTCCACGTTCCATCTGTGAAATGTATTAATAGACATATTTATAGTGCTGCCGAAATAAGAAAGCCACTTGAAGTACAGAAAACGCTTGTAGCGGCTGTAAGCATGTGACCGCAGAAAATGCTCTGATTGGTTCCTGACTGAAGATTTCTGAGGAAGAAAACTGAATAGATCCGTTTTTTAATGTTACTGCTGTTTTACTGCTGTTTTTTTACATTAGCAGTGTTGATGTTAAGTAGCTTTCTTAGGCCGGATTTGTCATAGCTTGTATGATTTGTGAATGTAATACTTAACAGCTTCAATGTATGTTACACAAAGCAATAAGTTTGGCCCTGCTTGCTGGATACTTGACAACTACCCAAGCACTGCATTCAAATTATATGAGCCACAACCATTGTTCCTTGAGGCACATATAGGAAAGATAAATGTCACTCTACTACACCAAGCCGTGAGCAAAGGTCACTCACTGATACTTCTTGGGAACCACATGTTTCATTCTGGTACCAAGCTTTTGTAGTGCAAAAATAGCATAGCTACCTGTCTTGATTACCACCCCTATGATAATAGGGAACAAATTAATATTGTGACCACATCACTGGCCTAGTATCATATTCATTGGGAAAAGTATCCAGGCAGTATGGATTCCACAATCCATTGTTGATTCCAAGTGTGCCTTTTCCCATTATGGGAATATCCTCGCATATTTGCACACTGATATAAAACCATGAGCCACAAAATGTGGAAATAATGCAAGGAAAATATTTTGAAAAATAGGTCAAGATTGCACTAGAAATATTAAAAGGGCATTGTATATATTGTATTGTAGCTTTTAGTATTTATTTTTAGGACATTAAACACAATAAATATTAAAACTGCCTCTAATTAGTCAACATTTTATTTACCACTTTCCATATGCATGAGCTTTTAATACCAAATATTTTTGTCATCATTAATAACTTTTTACAGAGATTTTTAAGAATTTTATTCACTGTTTTCTAAGGTATGCTTTAAAGTTAAAATTTTCACCTGTGCTCTTGACTTAATTCCACTCTGGTACAAGATGCAACTGCTGTTATCACCTGGAACCTCAGACACAAGCAATGTGATGCAGGCCAGGGTTGAGTCAGGTATGACAGGTATTTCGCTTCAACATTTCAAATGTACTTTACCGTGGAAATTACAATTCTAAAATTTGAATGGCAAAGTGTGCAGAACATTGTTGTGCACAAAACTGTAGAGGTGAAATATATTCAATTTCTTTTTATCTGCCCACTGACCTAAGCATCCTTGTAGATAAAAACAGGATGGAAGTGAAATGATGCGCCAGACTTTAACAGCAAATTTCTCATGTTGTGAATAACAAGAAAGTCTAATACCAAAATGTTGAAAAGTTTATAGTTTTCTAGAAAAAAATATTTTTATCAAAAAAATTTATCATCACCTGGCTGAATTATTATTGATTGAAGGTTCTTGATTTATGGCTATATTCATAGAAAATTGAATAAATGACAATTTTTTACTTTGGCATATTTCAATAGATTCAATGGTTTTTGTGTAAATTAAATTTAAAATACCCACAATTTATTGCAACAAAATGTCAACTAATTGTGTAAACAATCAGTGTTGGCCACTGTATCATGTCTCTTCCAGGGCTACAGTCTGCATTCATCATAATCAGTAAGATTAGAGAATACATTATGCGTCCATATCATTGATGTTTGTGTACTAAGGGAACCCTATCAAAACACAAATCAGAGCAGATATATCTTGAAAATATAATTTTACTGTATGGAATAACATTAAAGAAGACAATCAAGGATAATCATGCTTCCATATAATACAGTATTTAAAAAAATAATAAAAAAGTACTGCAATATGTAGGTTATTTAGCATAAAAAAATTATAACATTGTTCAACAGGAGCTACTGTGATATCCCACTAGAGCTGGAACATATACAACTGCAGTAGGATAATATGCTACTTGTGATGTGACATGGTGGGCTATGCATTCATTATTGATTCAGGGCTGTACAGTGCAGGCATTCTTAATATAACGGAAGTGTCCTGTAGCAAGGAACATACCTATAAGCAGCAACTTGCAGAGAATAGAGAAAGCATTCAATGAAGGATCTGCTATGTAGAGTGAATGAGTGAGTGATTGAAGTTTAAGGACCCATTGACATCAAAGTTTTCTGGGCCTGAACTGCTATGTAGAAAATAGTGTTCTGAACATAAATGATAATGGTAGCATTGCAGTACTAAAAATATAAAGTAGACATTGTAGTTAGTAAAGCATTAGAAGCACAAGCAACTAAAAATCAACACCAACTCAATTTGAGGTCTTTGAAGAATTAGGGGTACATGCTATAGAAATTTCTAACTTCTGTGTTTATCATCAGATCTTAATCAATTTCAAGTATGTATCATTTATCTACTGTTTTATATGTCTCTTAAATTTCATTGAGTTACTTTCAAGATTTGTTATAAAAAAAACCAGTTGCTACAAGGGCATCATACCTATGACACGTCCACAATTTTGAATGCCAGTCAGTCCAGGCTTTCAATAAATAGCCAAATAGAGGCATTTCCAAATGGAATAACTGAATAAATTGTGCACATCTAAGCTCCTCATATATATATGCACATGACCAGCAAAATTAAAAAAGTTTCCTTAAGTAGAACAATGGTGTGCTTTACTATGCTGATTTATGGGGTAGAAAATACTCATCACATAATTTATATAAAAACACACAAAATAAAATCAACCTTGTGAAGCTACATTAAGAAAATGTCATGCATCATAATGCTATGAAATGTATGTAGACTAATACAAGAGTATAGATGAAAATAAGGTTTAGGTTTCTATTGATAAAATTAAGGATGCTTGCTGATGGGTATGTTGCAAATGACACTGCATGAATTCTTTCACCAGAAAAGCTTAGCGAAGGGTTTCTGCTAATTTGTTTAAAAGTGGGTCACTTAAGCTCCAAAACAATTGTACAAAGCACATGTTTCTCTCTTTTATGGGCATTTCTTGTTATTACTGCAAGCTACCAGCTAAAAACAGGTGAGGAATTCAGGTAGCTGTCCTAATATTGCATGTGCTCCCTGCGTTACAGTAGCAATGTGAATAGCTTTATAGCAAAACTTATTTTTTGTACTAGGTACCTACTGGCAATTATTTAGTTTATCAGTTCATATTTATATTTATGTGGACTTAATTTGTGGCCTACTGATGTCACAATGTATGGAATAACTACTGGAAGATTTAATACAGAATTCTACAAAACTATAAAAAATGTTAGCGTACAGTAAAACCTGAGAAAACCGGACCCCCTATATACCAGAAAACTGCACAGCCAGAAAATAAATCTGGGAATGGAGTTATGTCCTATGTTAAATAACACTAAATTGGAAAACTGCCTAATGCGGAAACAAAATAGTTTTTCTAGAACCATTTGCATAAATAACCTAAGATGGATTTTCATTATGCTCAATACATAGTTATGTGCTTTGATAACAAACTTGCCATGACTGAAGACATTTAAAGTGCACAGATATTGCTGCTGCAAACAGCGGTTGTGAAGTCACAGAAGGAATGGATGACAATGATGCCAATGAAAGCGAGCGAAAAATATGCACTTTTAGAGAAGCAGTATCTGTTGTGAGAGACCTTCAGGAATTTGCAGCTTTCAAGAATGTTTTAGGACTCCTGGAGCTGATGCAGGATGCAAAGGAGATCTTACAGCATTTTCTTGTGAAGAAGTCGCAACAGTGCAATTTAATGGATATGTGAGGGAAAAGAAACTAATGGAGAAACTGCAATTATGTATGACATATAAGTTGAAAATACAGCAAAACCTACAATTGAACCTATTTTTATTTACAGAACTTTATTTTAAATTATTCCTTCAGTTTAATTCCATATAATTATATTTTTTGTACTTCATTTTACCAAAATATGTACAACCCCTTTGCAAGACGGAAACTTGTGAAAACGGAAAAATATTACTGGAACGATTGCGTTCTGTTTTAGGCAGGTTTTACTGTATTATAATTCTGCAAAAGTTACAGTTTGTGGAAGTTTTCATTCTCATTGGAATTATTGTATTATATCTGTTTTTTAACTTAACTAGCTTCACTGCTGAGGAATATGGCCTGTAGGGTAAACTTCATGATACAAGTTTGGACAGGCAGTAATTATTTGTTTTTTGAATAAGATTGCAGAACTCAAGAATATTCTAAGTCTAGTGTACTGATAAGGAGTTGACTGCACACTGCTTGTTCCATCAGAATGTGTTAAGACTGCTGAGTTGAGACCAAAATATGTATTAAGGGGCAGATATAGCTTAAGAAACTGAAAAATTAATGATGTTTAATAATTTTTTTCTTAATTCATAAGCCATACAAACTTGCTATTTAAGCCATCAAAAATAGTATTTCTCTCAAGCACAATAAGTCTAATTACAATTTCCCACAGTTAAATTTAATACCTAATTCAGAATGGTGGCTCTTTCTTGTGCTAAAATAAAACTTTTTCCTTGATAACAGGAGTAATTTTAAAGTTATTTAAAATTAATGCACTGGATTTTTAAGGGTTCTAGCTATAAAAAACTTTTTCAGTCAAAGTATCAAACTTCCACTTCCACTATGGGTAACAGTTCAGTTAAACCAGATTATCTCAAACCTGACTGACAGTCTCATGTACACTTATGCATGGCAGAGTTGGACGATTATCCAGCCGACATTACCATGTTTTCCTCAGGTGGAACTTTGGCATTGATGACTGGGATTGCTGCCTATCACAACTCAATTTCCTCATGATGCTGATTGTGAGTGGGCATCGGTCCTTTAGCCAGGACTTAAAATCTGCACCCCCATGGGTGAGATCGAACCTGGATGTGTTCTGTAGCCAGGAGCCAGAACACCACGCAGTAGCTCGCTCTGCCATGGCACAGGACCAAATTATCAAACGGAGGAATGGAATTTTGGTCACTTCCCTACATTATGTAAACAGTAACAGCTATACAAAAAAAATTCTATAAAATTTAATTGAGTAGCTTTTGAATTATGATGGAAAAACTTTTGATACTCGTAAAACTTTTAGGGTACCTAAATGAGCTTTGAAGTTATGACATCATAGCAGAAAACCACATGTGGCTTCTCTTTACACATACAAGTCAATATGGTAGAGATATGAGAAACTTCAACAAAGTATTGTGCACTGCTTGTACATGAATCTCGGCTTCCAGACAAGCTTATATTCAAAGAAATTGAAAGCATAATAAAAATATCTGGAAAGTAGGGATGGATATTATTGACAGTAGCTATAACACATTGCAGCATCTCGTCTTTTAATTCATAACTTTGAGATTAATGCATATATTTTAAGTACTTTTTTTCTGTAAACTACACTTAAATGATTGCTAAATCAAATAATGACCATTTTCAAAATTTAAGTTTTTTTGAGGTTTTAAGCTGTGTATATGCTGTTAAGGTAGAATGTAAAAAAAAATTGCTTATTGGAGGTTGGACAGTAATATGCTCTGGTGTCAGAGTACCCTCTGTTAGATTCATGCGATTATAAAAGGGCAGCTCTTTTTTTATCTTTATGAATTTTGTGCCTTATATATAGAAATTCTAAAATAACTTATATGTAGAGTTCAAAAGGTTAGTAGCTCTCATGACATAATTTAAAAATTATGTTCTTCTTAGTATCAGACTGTACTCATCATGTTTACTATTATACTGTTTCCATGTGGTATCTTTAACGAGTGTGTGTATGTGAAAATATCCTATATATGTTCTATTACAACAGAAACCAACTGGAATATTTAGTTTCTCATTTAAATATAAGTGAACATAAGTGAGAACAAAACTGTCTGCATCACAGCATGTATGATAAATGTTTGTTTGTATACTGGCTATGCATATGGATTTTGACACAGTTTGTTAATGAAAATTTTATATGCATAAATAATATTGCAAGCAGGTAATGTTAATGTTTTAATTTGTATTGAGAAGAGTTGTGATGAAGCCAAAACAATTATCATCTCTGTGTTTACTGCTTAGATACCGGCAGCTGCAGATGTTGATTTCAAATGGTGCCAGTAGTTGTAAACTGTAATTTGCTTGATTTAGTCCATCAGATCACAAGTCCATAAACTTACCAGTTGTGTCAATTTACTTTAGATACTAAATTACTGCTTAACATTTATTAGAGTTGGGATAATACGTACAGGTTTTGTAAATTTAAATTAAGTTGTTTATCTATAAGGAGTTTTACAGTTAATAAATTAAAATGAATACAAAAAAATGGATTATTTTCTTGCAGAAAATATTTTATGCAAGCCTAACCAGTATGTATATAGTATTCCTTAAAAAGTGCAAAACTTAGGCTTTTGTGTATACAGGTTTGTAAGCTTGAATCTTTGAAGCTAACATTCATGTTTGGAAGGTACTCAAGGAATCTGGTCATGTTATACAGAAACAGTAGAAGAGTTTAAAATTACTTTTCAGACCTAACGTCACATATGAAAAATATAATGGTAGTTAGGGATGTCTGAGTGTAATGTAATATAAATTTTTCTAATGGGATGTAATGGGAGAGCAAAAAAGTTCTGAACGGGCTGCATGGTGTTTCGCCTGTCCACATCCTTGGCACTCGTTGCCATCTGCTGCTACCATAGAAATGCACAGATGGAGCCAAACAACATTTTAAAACTACTTTTAAAGTCTTTACTGGCCAACTTAATGAAAAGAGATACTGAAAATGGCCACTGTCATTCATACATTTCTGGCACCTATTTAGGAAACCATTCATCATTTGCTGTAGTTCACGCTGAGAAATACTGGCAATTTACTGATGGATATTTTGTTTTAATTCTTCCAGGGTGTGAGGGTTTGTCTTGTACACTTTGTTTTAAGTTACCCCAGAGATAGAGATTGCAAGGGGTTGATTTGGGGACCAAGGAGGTCGCAGTGTGTGAAATGTCCCTCTTCACTGTATAACTTATATCTGTACAATCTGAAAAACAATCTATGGAGAAAAGAAGTGATGACATTTAGAAATATTAACACGGCCTATGTTAATTTGAATCAATAGTTGTCATGTGGTTGAGATGAATAGACGCAATCCCTATTTAATTTAAGTCCACGTTCAGACCGTATTATGATGGGGGTGGGATAGGGTTAAAAATTTATAAAATGATACAAAAAAAAATGCACCGAGTCCATGTTTCCAGCGTCGCTCAGATGTTCAGACTTCCTTATAACTTGGTAGAATCCAGTTCACGCACGCACGCACGCACGCACGCACCCTAGCCTAACCTTGAATTAAAGCCTCAAACAGGACTCTGTGGTTTCACTACGGCCTGACAGTCGTCCCCTAATTCGTGGTGAAGTACAAGAGCCCTTATATGTATGCAACAACAGATTATACAGCAAAGAGGGACACCTCGCCCACTGCAGCCTGCGTATACTATTGTGGCTACCACCCCCCCCCCCCTGAAAAAAGGAATGCATAGAAGGAACCACAGAAACTACAGGCCGTAGGCTTACATGCCACAGAGACGCGCGGAAGTCCCTAACAGTTCCAGGCTGGAAAACCCGATCCACTGTTGGAGCTGCCTAGAGAGGGCAATGTTGATCAAACTGCCCTCTAGCGTACACGGGGAATACCCTTTCGTTTAAGCAAGCATCTCATCATGTCCGATACCACCATACACCACGAAACCTAGAAGCACACCTGAAAGATGAGAAGGAAATGGATCTAGAGTGGAATGATGCAAAGGAAATTGTGGTAGATGAGAAAAACCACAGCATTCGCCTACCGACCATGTAAATCCACAAAAAGCCCAAGCTCAGAGTGGGCAGTTGACGGGAATGGAACACGGGACCCTACATATCACACCGGAGTCATCTCGCACGGTTGCAAGGGTTCTTATTCGTATTTGTAGGAATATGTCCACAAAAACAAATGGTTTATTTCATTTTTGTTCATTTGTTTTTGCATATTTGCATATTGTGCATATTTCCATGCACGTTGTATTATCTGATTATGCAGGAACATTCGTGCTTTACTGACGAGTAATAATTCATGATAAATGTGGAATGCACGACATATTCTGGTCCTGAATGCGCATATCGGTGGGTTGAAAGCTTTTAAGAATTTGATATTCCCGGGTATGTGTCACACATCTCGTGAAATGTCAATAATTTATAGGAGCCGTGGGTGGATATTAGTTCACAATTCCACCGCAGAGCTACCGTGAACGATATGATATAGGAAGTTCAGGTGGACAGCAGATGGCAGTGTAATCGATTTGTGTCCAACAGGCTATTCCTCGCATAAGCCTCTCTTTGATACATGCGTGAAAAGCACGTTCCTAATTTAAAATAAGGAATTGTCTACACTGTAATGACAAAGCAACAGAGAATCAAGATATGATATATTAATATATTGATGCATTGTCATCTACCAGGTATGTACTCTGAAGTTTATTAACAATCACATGCAAATTTGTACGTTATCGTAATAACTATTACAGGTGTCCACAGAATGAGGTGACTTTTTGCAAATGCAGATAGGGAAAATCCTTATATACACTTATACTCATTTTCATTGCCACGACCTATAAACCAATTTTTATGTGTTTTGGAAATGAGACAAAGCGCAAAATTAACTCAAAATCTAAAACACATTATAAAGGCGATATCACAATTTTTTTCAAATAAATGATATAGGTATGCTTATTACTTCTCTTGGAAATTTTAAGTGTGGAGTTTGTACGCTCCTGGAATGTTTATGGTGTAGTTGGCCACCATTCAGGGATGGGGAAAGGTAATGTGAAAGAGCGAGTAGATTCCTTTATTCAGTAAAATTAATGCAATTAATAAATTTTATTTATTCCATTGTGGCATTTAAAATCATTCATATAAAGAGTGTTTAAGATCTGAATTTTTGGGGTGTAGGGAAAGTAATCATAAGTGTGATCGAACGGCTAATGTACAGTATCAGCTAAATATGTTGCACGAGTGTCAGTCAGGGTTAGTAAATTAATTGCCCGGTTCTACACCTTGTGGGATAAATTGTTAGTTCTGCAGTGTACAAACAAGGTGTCCTGGAGGATAGCTAACCACAAATATGTTTCAATTCATGGACTGTCTTTTTTTCAAATGAAAATATAAAAGCCAAAATGAAAAACATATTTTTATGCAACAGACGTTGAGGAAGCACAAGGAAGAAGATACGAAAATAATTTATCCTCAAGAAATTGTTGGGTTTTTACTCTGCCACTGCTGGCAAAGCCTTGTCATAGATTGAAATAATTACCTAAGTGGAAATAAAAGAAAGATGCCATATTTTGTGTTGTTAAAATTGAATTTTCTTAGGGTACAAATTATACAGAAAATAAGGATATAGACTGCATTTAACTGTGATAGAACACATGTCAAATAAACAGACTGAAAAACATTCTATGGTTTCATTTAACAGCGTTACTGATTCATGAACCTGCATGATTTTGTTAATTTTGAGTATTTTCTTTTCATCGTTTACATTTTGCATCAGTAGGTATATATTTATCTTTATGTATTCTGTGTATGGTTTGCCCTATATCAATACGTTGGACTTTTCTCTATGTTGGTTTAACCTATATAATTTAAAGTAAATTCAAAGTATACCTTGTACGTTTTTACCTCACTATTAGGTATAAATCCCTTGCAAATGATTATTTCAAAAGACATTACTTGTTTATGAGGATTAACACATATTATTTAGTTTACCTACTTCAAGCATCTTGTAATGTAACAACATTCCGATATGGGACCATTAACCAAGGTTCCATTCCGTAGCCTTTTATTTGCTATGAACAATGTGTTAATGTTTCTTTCATTACTGCACACGCTGCAATGTTACGGCATATGCGTGAGTCATGTACTGACACAGGCCACTGAATATCAAGTGAAGCCGTGCGGCAAGTTTTACATATGCTCCACACTGCATCGAGTTAGATATTGTTGATACTTCTGCCCGAGCTGCTGCAGTCCTAACTTTAAAGACCTTGCATCTCAGGGTATGCGTGGGTGTTAAGTTGTTCAATTATGGCAAACAGAATTTAATGGCAACTGATAGCTGACCACTTCATGATCAGATTATTCTCTTTCCTGTTGCGCCAATAAATTTTGTGGGCGCAAATGATATTCGTATCACCGGGTTTACAGGGCGATTTCATAGCGTATTTAGCTCTACAACACTGCAGGGCGTGGCAAGCCCCTGATTGGATGTTGTATGGACCACGTCCTCTTGCCACCCGTTATTAAACTTCGTGTCTTCTGTAGTCTCAATATCTGTTAAAACTTTTTAAATTGAACGATCGATAGAGCTGCCGACTGTTGATTTTAAAATAATAAGTTCACCTTTCTTATAAGAATACGATGCTCAAACTGCAAAAAACTGCAGAAGGTTTAGCCGGCTGGTTTGCTAGCATTAGCCACTAAGTCGTTTTGATTGAGATGCGTCACTATGCGCTAAATTCTAAGGCAAATTTAAACACGTAAAATCATGGCCAAACGGCATGGTAACCATCGGCTAAATACGTCTGATCCGCGCTGAAATTCACGACCAAGTCTGTGATCTCGTCTTGAATTCACGGCTCCCCAACCTAAGCATCTCCTACATTAAAACATTCATGCACACGTGGACCAATCACAAACCAATGCACCCCCAACGACCTAGTTGTCGACGGGCCCTTTAACTTCACTCACTCACTCACTCACTCACTCACTCACTCACTCACTCACTCACTCACTCACTCACTCACTCACTCACTCACACTCGCACACTGCCATACTCACACAATCACACACTGTCACATACGCACTACGCACTCACACTGCCACACACACACTTACACACTGACACACACGCACACACTGACACACTGCCCCACTGCCACACACGCACTCACACACTGGCACACACGCACACACTCACACACTGCCACACACTGACACACTGCCCCACTGCCACACACACACTCACACACTGCCACACACGCACACACTCACACACTGCCCCACTGCCACACACGCACTCACACACTGCCACACTGGCCCACTGCCACACACGCACTCACACACTCACACACTGCCACAGTGCCACACACGCACTCACACACTGACACACTGCCCCACTGCCACACACGCACTCACACACTGACACACTGCCACACTGCCACACACGCACTCACACACTGACACACTGCCACACACGCACTCACACACTGACACACTGCCCCACTGCCACACACGCACTCACACACGCACTCACACACTGACACACTGCCCCACTGCCACACACGCACTCACACACTGCCACACTGCCCCACTGCCACACACGCACTCACACACTGACACACTGCCACACTGCCACTCTGCCACACACGCACTCACACACTGCCACACTGCCCCACTGCCACACACGCACTCACACACTGACACACTGCCACACACGCACTCACACACTGCCACACTGCCACACACGCACTCACACACTGACACACTGCCCCACTGCCACACACGCACTCACACACTGCCACACACGCACTCACACACTGCAACACACGCACTCACACACTGACACACTGCCCCACTGCCACACACGCACTCACACACTCACACACTGCCACACACGCACTCACACACACGCACTCACACACTGACACACTGCCCCACTGCCACACACACACTCACACACTGCCACACTGCCACACACACACTCACACACTGCCACACACGCACTCACACACTGACACACACGCACTCACACACTCACACACTGCCCCACTGCCACACACACACTCACACACTGCCCCACTGCCACACACACACTCACACACTGCCACACACGCACTCACACACTGACACACACGCACTCACACACTCACACACTGCCCCACTGCCACACACACACTCACACACTGCCCCACTGCCACACACACACTCACACACTGACACACACGCACACACTGACACACTGCCCCACTGCCACACACACACTCACACACTGCCCCACTGCCACACACGCACTCACACACTGCCCCACTGCCACACACGCACTCACACACTGCCACACACGCACTCACACACTGACACACTGCCCCACTGCCACACACACACTCACACACTGCCACACTGCCACACACACACTCACACACTGCCACACACGCACTCACACACTGACACACACGCACTCACACACTCACACACTGCCCCACTGCCACACACGCACTCACACACTCACACACTGCCCTACTGCCACACACGCACTCACACACTGCCACAGTGCCACTCACGCACTCACACACTGCCACACACGCACTCACACACTGACACACTGCCCCACTGCCACACACACACACTCACACACTGCCACACTGCCACACACACACTCACACACTGCCACACTGCCACACACGCACTCACACACTGCCACTGTGCCACTCACTCACACACTGCCACACTGCCACACACGCACTCACACACTGACACACTGTCACACACGCACTCACACACTGACACACTGCCCCACTCACACCGTTTCCAGGCACTCGGTGTAGATACGTTTAAAACGTCAACAAGTAAGTTACCTCTTACTCCGAGGGAGATAGTTGTTGTTTACTTCATTCATACGACAGCTGACCTGTCACGGAAGGCAGTGCTACACATGGTTAAGTGGTGTTATGTCACCATATGCTGCGTTGCAAATTATTTATTTTTGGCGCACTATTTGGAGATGGACTAATGGTATTGAAAAAAAAATGCTGTTTTGAATGACTTCTGTTCTTAGTGTTGAGCATCTACAAAACTTTATTCTGTATATAGGGTGTTTAGGGAATAGATGCAGCATTTAACAATAGGTTACATTGTAATGCTGTTCTAATGAACATGGGATCTATAACTAGTAGTTAACAGCGATTAGCAGCGAATTAGGAGCAGGTGGTATGTTTACATACCGACTGTCAGAGAATAAACAGAGCGGGAGGGCTCCGCGATAATGCACGAGGTTCACATTTGAGTTCGATTCCCGTCGACCGCTCAATCTGACCTTGGTTGTTTCGTGGCTTTCCCTTATCGCTAGGTGAATGCTGGACTGGTTTCGTGGCGTATGGCGGTGACGGACAGTTGGCGGGGATGCTTGCTCGAAGAAAAGAATAGGTATTCCCGTGGATAATAGAGGGCTACTTGGTCGAGGGGGCGTTCATCACCTTCCATAGGTAGCTCCAGCAGTGTAACGGGTCTTCAAGCCAAGAATTATTAGAGACTACCGTACGTCTTCGCGGCCTGTCAGCCTACGGTTTACAGCCTCTTGTGGAGCGACCTCTGTAAACGTATATATTGCACCTGCCTACACTCTAATTTACACTCTAGCGTGTGTAGACCACAATTTTCTGTCAGAAACCCCACTGCTCTAGATCATGTCTTCTTTTCGAAAGTCCCCCAAACATGCAATACGCACTATACCACTCAGCAATATACGAAAAACAAATGAAAGGCCAATCAGAGAGTAAACGGTCCCTGCGAGTTCAAATGACTCGTGAGTCCCCTTTTCGCCACCTCTGCCCTAGATTATTTATTCTTTAATCTCAGTGTACTACTCCAGTGAATGTGCGAAACATGGTGATGACGTCACAGTCATCGCCTACCTCAAGCTTATGTTGTCAAACTTCTTGTTTAAGTTGCCTCTGAGCTTTCTAGTTTTAGCATTTAATTTTCTAGTTCATATTTGATATTTGCTTACAGAAGTCGCAGTTCTGTTCGCGAGATTTTTCAAGCTTAGCGTCATTTACAAAAGTTCAGGTTACGAGCGATACAAACCGGAAGTAGCAGGTAGGGCAAGGAGATGGTGCGGATGAGAGGGGAATAGGTTGCATCATTGCCAGGTTTAGCCATGAAAGTTTGTTTCAGTTCTTTTTAAATTTTTAACAAATCCATCAAACGAAAAGACCAAGTGTACAAGCAGTTCTATATGTAACACTGGAAACAAGTGCTTTGTTTGTTTTTACCGCTTTCACTAAACTTTTAATTGGTTTTCGTCTGCTAAAGCACAACGTGGCAACTACATACGGAGCAGATGGTTGCCACATCTCTATTGTGTTATGCTTCGTGTTGGCCTTGTTCAGAACCGAATAGCTGGAAGTTAAAGTGTGTTAACAGATGATTATTCTTTCACATTAATGAGCTGTATTATTAGCGAAAATGGAAGCAACGTCACCAGAGCGTTATAATAATCGAGTTCGGACCCGAAGGGTAGATAAGTTTTTTTTTTTTTCCTCCCTTCTGTTCCATTTTGAGAGAAATATGCGTTTGGTATAAATAGCAAAATACGACAATGATATGCAATGCACAGAGTACTGTTTACTTTTACTTCTCACATCTGATGATTTAGGCTGGAGGGTTATGTATTGTCATTTTTCTGAAGCTGACTGTAGGCTGTTTGTCCATGTCAATAACAGAAATGTTCCTTCCAACAGTTGACCTGGTGTAAACAGTTCACAAAACGTTGAACCAAGTAATAGCATAAAGTACTACAACTGCCCAAAGAGACGCTGAATACCTATGTGTTAGCATGACAAATGTCTAATACTGCCAATAGATGGCCTTAATAACCCTGGAAGACACTAACACCGCCATCTGGTGACTGTTTCCTACTCGAGTCACCCTCGTCTTATTTCCTATTTCTTTCAGCACACAATAACATTACGTTAGGCTTGAACCATCTCATTTAAGTGAAAACGAAATTCCCAGTGTGTACCTACTGTTTAGGTCATGCAAGTGTAAATAATAGTTAAACTTTAAACAAAAAGTTTAAACATTAGTTAAGCGAAAAATTACAGCGACACAAATGTTTCGTGTAAATCAGATTAGATTATGCATTCGCTTATGAAGAACGAAAGAAAAAAGAACATAAAAAATGGGATTATGAGTATTTGAACCTACGCTTTTAATACGCGTGGGCCTTCGCGTCCGGGCACCATAACCATTACGCTAAATAGACAGGCTACGAAATTCGTCCGCTTGTTTCCTCATCATGCGTTATGGCTGCAGTGGTCATGCTCAGTCGCGTGCATACCCTCAAACAATTTTAAGGCACAGTTCTGTAATTTGTAATCATAGGTTTCCTATCTCAAATTGATTGCCTATAAACCGTCTATCACCAGTAAAATTCGTGCGGTGTTATTCATTTACACTCTGTATATACAGGTGTCCCAAAATTAGACCGACAAACTTTGGTAGCTGATAGATAACATTGTTTTAAACACTTTTTGTTAAGGAAAGTTTTTTGCTGCGGTGCTTCGTTTAAGCGCTAGACGAGTTACTGTCTCCCACCCAGTTTAAGTATTTACAGCAAAATCAACAATGTAAATTAGTATTTCATTTATCTTAGTAAGGCATACAATCTTAATCCAAGAAACAGAACACATAAATGAAACACAAATATCTCATTGTTTACAGTTAATCACAACTTTGCTGTTAACAATTAGACTGACAAACTTTTAAACCAGAGAAATGGCTGATGTCTTTGCAACAGCATGACAGAATAAGGCACGTCGATGCACTCTGTGTTAATTGCAATGGGCGTGCGTTCCAACATTTGCTTTGAATAGTAAAGCTGTGATTAATTGTAAACAATGAGATGGAGTATGGTGGATGAGGTGTACCTCCAATTTCTTGCAACCAATCCCAGCTATCCGTCATTTTCCTTTTAGCTGACGTTGTTAGTGTACTCATATCATAGACCCATTTTATTAGAGCTGTTCACTGATTTGCGTTGCTACGTATACTCTAGTAAAAAGTTTGTAAAATCGGCTGGAAATCCGAAATTAGCTCTCAGTAAACGAGTCGTATGTTTTTGAGGTATACTTTAGCAAGGAGTACGTCCTGTCCCTTAAACCGCTGTTCCTCTAAATTCTGCGTATTCGTCTATCTGAGAACGCCAAGTAATACGTCTTAGCAGGCGCAAAACTGAACTAAAGTGCACAGACACACAGACAGACACATACACACACCTCATAAATGGGTCAATCCACGTCAAATCGAACACCCGTAGAACACGACTTTTTCCTAGGAGGTTCAAAATTTCTTTATGAATAATAGGCATAAAATAAGGGGACCGTATTTTTTTATTTCCGTATTTTTAAATTACTTGTTTAGTTATGGCTATTAGAAATTAGCAATTTCTGCGCGCACCGTAATATAAAATCATTTGTTACTCTAAGGTCATATAGAGTTGAGAGTTGGGGTTTGGCGTACTGGAAAGGTTAAATACACTTTTAACGACTTTCGATCAATCATTATCACACATAAATTTTGGACTGTTTTTTTACGGTATATTTTGCAAAACCAAAAAATAATTTAAATCGATGTGTTAAAAATCTAAAAATACACACGTATTCCCTAACATTTTATCTATAAAATAAGATGTTGAAAACTATGGAGCTTGCATTAGTGCATTCGCTACAATTTTTTTTTTTCTGGAGGCCTGCAAGCGCGCACGGACGAGTAACAAGCCAGGTGACTGCAGACAGCATGCGAATTGCCGCGTCAGCTATGCTAGTCAAATAACTTCTTCTTACTAAGGCAGTACAGTCCATGCAGAAAAATGTACCTTCTTTCTGATACTCCTGTGGCATCTGATAAGTGCTTTTGAACTTTTGACTTTTTTTTGAAAAAATCTTCTGATGTAAGCAGTTCTTTGCTTTTAGCTTCTTCCTTCATGTACGTCCATACATTTGAAATAATTTCTCTACTCTGACTGTGTAATGTTTTGGTCCCTAATTTAGAACGTAGAGGTGGCATAATTAGTTGTAGTTGTAGTGTTTAACGCCCGCTTTTACTACTACGGCACCGCAGGCGATGACACTGATGATACATGAAGATGGAGCACCGGTGGAATGAGATGGCGGGGGAAACCGGAGTACCCGGAGAAAACCCGCCCTGACGCCGCTTCGTCCACCACGAATACCACATGCGGGTCCCTGGGATCGAACCCGGGCCGCCTAGGTGGTAGGCGAGCGCGCTAACCGCTCGGCCACGGCGCCGCCGTGGCATAATTGATTTACACTATGATCAATATCTCACAAATTCACTATATTCACTCTTTATCGCAAAGATCTATGTCTTCAACTGCGCGCTGCACTAAAAAGCACCTGTGAATTAACAAGGACTGTCTCAGATCATACCCCCTCCCTCACCATGTTGTGCATGGTTTCATTCACAAAATTATACAATATGAGCTGATGAAACAGACAAAAGCTATTGGATTCGCCAACAGGACTTCCAATCAAGGTCAGGGGCCAAGAACGATGGGTCCACCTGTGCTTTAAAATTACACTCCTTCATTCCTTTGTCAAAAACTGAAGCTTTAGTGAAAAAATTTTCTTTCGAAGAAGGAGGTAAAGCTGTGTGTTGTGTGGAAACATTAGTTTAAAGTGCATATTTTAAAAACGTTTTGAAGATGCTAACAGTGTACATATAATAGTGTCAGCTAGCAGTGTTCTCCTTACTGTACTGTTGTTATATTCATGGAACCTCAAGCAGTGGACAGTTGCCATAATGGAAGGTGGCAATTGTGCGAGGTTACTGTAGCCGTCACCGCTGCCTCGCGACTCCCTGCACTAATTTACAAAGTTAATTACAACTGAACTATTAAAGACTCCATTCTGATTTTTTCTGAGAATATTGAATAAACTTCATTGTATTTTAGGTTTTTTCCCCAGATTTTTAAATGGTCGAGTTTATGTTATTATCTAACTTAAAAACTTCAATCGTATAAAATATAATATTAACAATAATTAATAAAATTTTCTTATAAGTACCTCACGAAATACAGCGATTTATCTTTAATTGGAGCTAAAGATCAAGTAATTTGCTTCATTACAATCGGAGGTATGATTGATCGAAGAGTGAGGAGCGCGCGATTTTTGGGACATTTCAAAAATTAATATCTGCCAAAATAAATTTTTTTATAAATTTTTTTATATAAAACGAAGAAACACGGGTCAAATATATTTTGTTCCAAAACACAAAAAAAAAAAAAAAAAAAAAATCAAGAAAATCTGAGAGATCAAGGTCATTTTTTGCCATATTTTGTTCGATTTGACGTGGAATGACTCAAATGTGCATTTGGCTTCAAGGAATCCCATCATACACGTTATTATAAATTATTCTTAAAAAATCGAATTTTTGTAAAAAGGCCCTCGTATATGTATAAAATAAAAGCGAGATGTCTGGTGAATAATCCAACATTATTAAGTACACCTTTTAAAGACACGGCGCGACGATTTTCAACAACCCCCCCCCCCTTTTTCACCTCGAACTAGCTGTTACATAAAAAGTACTTCGTTATATTTTATTTTGTCAAATATGGTTAAAACTACTTTGATTAAAATAAGAGGTATTTCAGGTATTCGCAAGACGAATTGTGACCTCTTGCATGGTATCATTAAGTTCCTGTGACATAGTTTTTGTGCACACTGTAATATAATGAAAGGTTACAAGGATTCTTGCTGCTGAGCTTAGGCGAGTGAGCGGGAACATTTTAACGAGGTATGCTGCCTGTTTGAGAGCTGAAATCAACATTTGCTGCATCTATAATAGCACACCTCTGATGGCATAATTTTTCAGACGACTCTTGGTTCTTTTGCGCAGTAGATAGAGGTTGCGGAACGGGTTACCATATGTTTTAAAGACACAAGAACTCCTCTTTTGGTCACTGCGTAAAGTACAATATATTTAGGAAACAATATTGTATGTGTGTGTGAGCGGGTGTTGTTGTTGTTGCTGTAGTGTTTAACGCCCGCTTTTACTACTACGGCACCGCAGGCGGTGACACTGATGATACATGGAATGAAGATGGAGCACCGGTGGAATGAGATGGCGGGGGAAACCGGAGCACCCGGAGAAAACCCGCCCTGACGCCGCTTCGTCCACCACGAATACCACATGCGGGTCCCTGGGATCGAACCCGGGCCGCCTAGGTGGTAGGCGAGCGCGCTAACCGCTCGGCCACGGCGCCGCCGTGAGCGGGTGTGTGAATTACGTACCAACATAAATAAATGAATAAATAATACATAAATAAATCGATAAATATATAAAAACACAAATACATAAATAGGTAGATCAATATATAGTACAATAAATAAGTGAATGAATAAATAAATACATAAACAACAAACAAAATATCGGATAAATACTAAACTTTGTATTCATATTCAGCATCTGGCAAAGACGCTACAAGAAGATTTTTTAAGAGAATCCTCAAACCTCAAGCTGACCTTTACATGAAATATGGTTGGTTTATTTATTGGTTTGTCAAAGATGCCTTTTGGTTATAATTAAAACAGCATACATTGAAGCTACTTATATGAGAAAACGTGTGTCTTGAGTTTTCCAGGAGTAGTCTGTTAGTCTTCATCCGGAGTGAATTTTGGATTGTTTTGTATAACTAGTAAACCCCAAGAAACGGACAAAACTGTAGATTTGTTCAAGTTATTTAGTTTAAGAAATTGACTTCATACAATTCTTTTGTGGCATTACTTGTCTCCGACAACGTTTTTATTAGTTTAAAATTTTCAGCACTTTTCCTAATTTACTTTTGCATTAACGTGCATGAAAAGTGAGTCATTTCACTAAATTACATTAGTGTTTTTCTTTCCGTTTTTCTTTCCGTTTATTTAGGTTTTAGACTTTATTATTACTTTAATTAAAGTTCTTAATATTGAGTCGCATTTCAGTGTTATGTTGTTTTTGTTCGGGTTTTGTTTTGAAAGGGGGAAAACAGAAGAAGAGTTGGAGAAAAAGAGTGGCTTATTTCGCTAGGTAAGGGGTGAAGAGGAGTGGGAAAATCCGTCTTTATTTACGTGATCACATTGTTATGTTTGTAATTTTATTTTGTATTTCTTATTTTGTACCTATCTGTTCATTTATTTGTTATGCTTAATGGGAATTGCCCCCTGAAATTAGTAGTACCATGTCTAAGTACTTCTACTTGAGTATTGCAGGAAGTTGTACCTTAACCCTTCCACCGACCCTCACACCGTGAAGTGATACCTCCCACAACAGGCAGGCAGCCGAATTTGCTGTGAGAACACGCGACAAACACGCTTGGACTGGCCCATGATGTTGCCATATTTCGCGTAGAAGTTAAACTTTGGATGACACTTTAACATTAAATTGTGGCTAAATTCTTTCGAATTAAGATAAAAAGGCATTACAGCGTTGTTCACTCCATGCGTGCGCGACAGTTAGTCAAATAATAAACCATTTATACCCATTCGTCAGGAGCTAGACGGCTCCAAATGTTTGACACAGGTTATTATTATTTTTTTTTTTTCAGCGAAACGGTTCTTCATTGACAAAAATTATATTGGACATATTTGTTACACTCATCATGTAGAATCCCTCGTTAAGGCATGGCCGAAGCAGTACCTTCCACTCTGTAGAAAGAGGACGAATAAAACTGCTATTTAATGGTTTTATTTCTTACAAAACTACATCTATCAGGCAAGATAACATTTACTGGGCGAGCATTATCTCTCCTGAATTTTTCTGAAGGTTTTCTAAATCGTCTATAGCAGGGGTGTCAAACAGCACTCACCAGGCGTGAAAAATTTTCCCCTATTTTCCCTCCCTCCGTGATGATCAAATCGGAGCGAAAACCGGTCCTACTAGCGCGTGCTACTGCAGTTAAGGAGGGGTAGACCCCTCTCTTCACACCCTGGGAGTGATGTTTGACATGCCTGGTCTATAGCTTGTGTTTGGTCAGTATCATCCGAAATTCGTTGCTTTGTCAAAACTACAAAAAGAGTAAGTGGACTCTGAGCTTGCATAAGGGATTCACAATGGGTCAAGCACAAAACACTGTGTATAGTACAAAAATGTATTCAATCCATTGTTTGAATTATGAAACTGATAAGAAGAGAATCAACAAGTGCAATACTTATATGTCATGGGTATTTGGAAGCTTAGAAATAGAATGATGGACATTCGGGGAAGAAAATCTTAAAAATACACGGGAATCCACTATTTATGTGCGCACTGTGTAGATCCTCAGCAATTTTTGTATAAATACGAGTACATTTTCCCTACTAGTGTCTGTAACAATAATAAGGCAAATATTCAGAGGAAGTGAAGATAAATTTCACTGTGGGTTGCAATAGTATTCATTGTTTGTCTACTCACCAGAATCAGCAGATTTGTGAGGTATATATGGAGAATAATCGTCTGAATCTGCTATAATGAACTGCCTGAGAATGTCTTCATCCTTTTCACGTTGCAATTATGTGTCTGCTGAAGAAGAAGAAGATGATTAGTAGGGTTTGGATTTATAGGTGCTAAAAACTTGGGAAATATTTATTTTTATGTGCTGAAAATGTAAAAAATATATGCCAAAACAAATAAAATATTTTTTTAAAGATTTTAATAGCTGAGCAAACATAAATGCCCGTGGAAAAATGATTGAGCGCACTAGAAGAGTAGAATATTTTTAAGTTGCACGTCGTGTGGCAGCCCGGTTTACACAAGTGGATATTCCAACATGCAGATGAGTTTATTTATGGCCTCTGTTTCATATGTTATGGTCTGTCGGACACACAAATAGGCTGTTTCTTGAATCAACGCTTGCATTTGTATGTATACTGGCAAATACAAATGCGAGTGGTGATTGTATGCCCAACAGACGATAGCATATAAAATAGAGACTATTAATGAACTCAGCTGCATGTTGGAAATATTGACTTGTGTAAATCGCACTGCAACATGACATGGAGCTTAATACCATTCTGCTCTCCTAATGCACTCAATCACTTTGTCCATGGCTGTACTCACGAGATATTACCGGTGGAAGGGATCACTAACTACTGAGTTAAAGAATACGACCACATGTTCCTTTAAATCTTCCATCTCCAAAGATTGGCGATTATGACGAAGAATTGACATTGAATTCCGAATGTTTGTTACCACTTGAATCCTGTATTACTTGTGAACGTTGGTCTGCCGTTATATCTTTACCACATGGCTGACAAAACAGGAATTTACCATCACAACCGAAAATAGCCTTAAGTTTGGCAGCACATTGTTGCACACGGTAACCTGCACTAATTTTCACTCTGAGCATGTTTAATCCACTGTGAACTCAAAACTGCCGATATGTTACTTCCTAACACTACAACACAACTAGAAGGTTGTATAACTTTGGGGATTTATAAATGACTAAATGACTATACAGTTTAATGACCACCTTCAAGCATTAGTGTATAGACTAGCGAGCTGTGAAGCGATAACAGATGCTTAATCAAGCACATGGCAGTGGAGAAATTCCCCGTTCTTACATTGCGGACTCATGCAGCTTGAGAAAGCAGGATATTTACATTTTCTTCTAACTGAAGGGATACTTTAACTGACATATCACTGTTTTTCCAATAATGAAAAACAAATTGCAACATCTGGCCTATGTAGTTGAGCATTAAAAAAGTTTGATGGTGGTTCTTTAAAATAATTCTGCTTCTGCTTTTAGGTATGTGATTTCATGTATATATGTGAAAGTTATATTAAAAAGAGGTTTCCTTTATGTGATTTTTGCGTAACTTATCTGAATACCAGAAATATTTATTTACACAAAAAATAAGAAAATATATGTTTTTATGTGGAATAGAGTTCTTAAGTATTTGCTCCGGTTTGAATATCCAGAACATTAAACTCGCTTTCAAGTTCGTATTAGGATGCAAAGAAAACGTGTATTTACCTAAATGTCCGAGCCCTAATGATGAGGTTAGTATTAGGAGGTGGTGGTGATGGTGGTGGTGGTGGCGGCGGCGGTGGAGGTGGTGGTGATGGTGGTGGTGATGGTGGTGGTGATGGTGGTGGTGATGGTGGTGGTGATGGTGATGGTGGTGGTGATGGTGATTGTGGTGGTGATGGTGGTGGTGATGGTGGTGGTGGTGGTGGTGGTGATGGTGGTGATGGTGATGGTGGTGGTGATGGTGATGGTGGTGGTGATGGTGTTGGTAGTGATGGTGGTGATGGTGATGGTGATGGTGGTGATGGTGGTGGTGGTGATGGTGGTGGTGATGGTGGTGATGGTGATGGTGGTGGTGGTGGTGGTGATGGTGGTGGTGATGGTGGTGGTGGTGATGGTGATGGTGGTGGTGGTGATGGTGGTGGTGATGGTGATGGTGGCGGTGGCGCCGGCTGTGGTGCATCCGGTGGTGGTGGTGGTGGTGATGGTGGCGGCGGCGTTGGTGGTGGTGGTGATGGTGATGGTGGCGGCGGCGGCGGCGGTGGTGCTGGGGGTGGTGGTGATGGTGGCGGCGGCGATGGTGGTAATAGAAATAGTGATAGTGATAGTGGTGATAGTGATGGTGATGATAGTGATAGTGGTGGTAATGATACTGATGGTGATACCCGTCTCGGTAGCGTGATGGTTAGCGTGTCTGCCTTACGTTCAAGAGGTCGCGTGTTCGGATCTCGCTTTGGGTAAGTTACCCGGGTAAGGTTTTTTCCGAGGTTGTTCCTTATCTTGAGAAGACAAATGTCGGGTAACTAAAGGATCCATGGACCTCGGGCTCATTTGAGCATCATTTCACCCGTTTCATTCATTCACCGTCCGATATGACATTACGTTGGAAGACGTTAATTAAAAAAAGTGATGGTGGTGATTTTTTTTAAATTAACGTCCTCCAACATTGTGTCATATCGGACGAATGAATGAAATGAAATGGGTGAGACGATGCTCAAATGAGCCCGAGGTCCATAGAGCTTTAAGTTACCCGACATTCGTCTTCTCAGGGTAGGGAAACCTCGGAAAATAATCCTTATCCGGATAACTTACCCTAAGCGAGATTCGAACTCGCGGCCTCTTGAACGTGAGGCAGACGGGCTAAGATGGTGGTGATGGTGATGGAAATAATGACAATAATGATGATAATAATAGTAATAATAGTAATAGTAATAATAGTCATGCGAATGATAGTAATAGTTATAATAGTAATAATAATAATAATAATAATAATAATAATAATAATAATAATAATAATAATAATAATAATAATAATAATAATAATCATAATAATAATAATAATAATAATAATAATAATAATAATAATAATAATAATAATAATAATAATAATAATAATAATAATAATAATAATAATAATAATAATAATAGTAACGGTGACGATGACGATGACGACGACCACGACAACGACAACGACAACGACAACGACAACGACAACCACAACCACAACCACAATCACAATCAAAATCATAATAGTAATAATAATAATAACAATAACAATAACAATAACAATAACAATAACAATAACAATAACAATAACAATAACAATAACAATAACAATAACAATAACAATAACAATAACAATAACAATAACAATAACAATAACAATAACAATAACAATAACAATAACAATAACAATAACAATAACAATAACAATAACAATAACAATAACAATAACAATAACAATAACAATAACAATAACAATAACAATAACAATAACAATAACAATAACAATAACAATAACAATAATAATAACAATAATAATAATAATAATAATAATAATAATAATAATAATAATAATAATAATAATAATAATAATAATAATAATAATAATAATAATAATAATAATAATAATAATATTGTTGTTGTTATTGACACTACATTTCAAATTACAAGTTTTATACCTGAATATCCCAATTTATTATCTTTCCGTGTAGTGTAGTACAAATTATAACGTATAGTGTACTCGTATTACATTTTATTTATCTTTGATCTATCTAGTAAGATAACGCTAATAAGAACCATTTATATTTCAGCTAAATGAAGCTAAAATAAAAAAATACAAGCATATAAGCAGAAAAATATAGCGTGGGCCTATTAGCACTTGCGCGACTAATGGAGGGTTAAATAGTAATTAAGGGAAAGAAGCATAGTGACTGCAATAAACAGCGTACTAATTAATGGAGGGTAAATACGAAATGCGACAACTAGGTCATTAGGGCCCATGAAATGTGATATGAAACGAATATCACATGTAGTAACCCAGTTGTAAACCGTGCTAACATGACACGGTGAGTGAAGTGAACATTTAGCAAGAAGTTGGGCTGTTAACGAGTTTCCAGGTAAGGGAGACAATGGAGTGGTGGAAATAAATACATCAGTCAGGGCGAGGTTATGGAAGCAATGACAAGGGAATCTCACATTTAGAAATCAGCTAAGCACACAGAAAATACAGTGGAGTAGAATATGATAAAATCGACGCATCCCACTTCCTGACACCAGTGTAACAAAACGGCAAATTCAGTCCGTTTTCTTTTCTATCACTTTATCGACTTCTAAGATTTTATCACCAATACAGTATTCTTCTCGTCGTTAACACACCCTACAGTCTTTTGTGCTACCACAATGCACAACTTTTGCTTCTCGTAACCTTGCTCTGTCCTTTCAGCGTCTTTCTTCACTTTCTCTGTCTCTCATACACTAATTACGACGATTCAATCACTCAAAGCTCGTTAGATCTTTGCGACGATCGACGTAACTCGTAACTACCACGACGACAAACACGCACAGCTGTCTCGCACTTACACACTGATCTACTCATGTCTGTAACTGTAAACTCACTTACCGTGTTTTCTGTTCTCCTTATATAGTGGGGATGACATCGCACGGGCCTTTCGCGAACTCCTTTAAACACAGCGGCAGTAACGCAGCTGGATACTTCTCGAAGGCTCCAGAGAAAACCACTTTTGTGTAGCCGCTTCGATTGTTGTTAATCACGTACACACAAACGGCTGTACGAGGTAGCCTGGCCCTGAATAGCCCCGCTCACCGGCCCGGCATGTGGTGTTAAGTAGCTTGACCCCGTCCGTCCTTTGTTGTGCCTCGAGCCCGGCGTCACAATAAATATTGCGATGTTTTCAGAAACAAAAGGCGCCTTCTTACCAAAACATTTTTAAGTTAGAAGCTATCACGCCCGCCAATGAGATATATAAAAGACACCGCGTGCTTAGAGAGGAAACTTTGAAACTAGAAAATAAAGGGAAAAAATGGAGGCCCGGAGCTCGGTTTAGGATGATGGTAACATCTGTAGTTCGTGTCAGCCTTATGTCCTAGCATGATGTCAAATCCTCTCCCGTACTAAGGCGATAGGAGTTCGCGATTAGGTCGCAAGTTCATGATTAAACTTTTGCTACTTGATCGTGGGGTTTCGTCGGGCCTAAATGACCTTGTTGTCGACGATGCCTTAAAACTCACTGACTCACTCACTGACTCAGTGACTCACTCACTCATTTGTGGGATTTCATGCCTGTTATATGTATATTCGAATATTTATTGTCAGATTTACATTATAATATCCGTATGAATTAAATATATAACCTAACAGTGTTAATACATCTGGAATGTATGTCAATACTTATCGATAAATAAATGGTTGGATCCTTTGGTTTAAATCTGTCTTTGAGGATAATGAAAGTAGTGCATCTATTATGACTGAGCATTTGTATCGCTTTTATCGCCTGCCCTTGCTTTGCGCACAACTGGCTTGAGCTTGGAAGGCATCATGTCGAGTTCTTTTTTTAAATTTATGAACGCTCCTTTCTCAGCGTCCCGTTTCATATTCGGCGTGAAAGACTGATTAATTTGGCCCAGAGGCCTGTTTATCAGGCCTGAGATTCTTTTTCGTGCCATTAATGAGCAACACGGGACTACCGGCTTTACTTCCCTTCCGAAGGAAGCCATGCGCTTCCTCGGGTTGGAATCTGTGACTTCGGGAACTCTTAGACGTATATTAGCCTCAATCTTGCGAAAGGAGAAAGTAACCTAACTGGAAATAACACGCCAGCGAGAATGGCTATATAAAATAAAATAAGAGAAAAAAAAAAAAAAGAAGAAGAAGAAGAGGGTTTAGCAGCGAATTCTTCGAAAACCGAGGTAGTGGGTACGTGATGCACGCAAGGAAAATGTCATCGCAGTCCTGCAACTGACAACTCAGTTGCAACCAAAGTTCTTACTTAGTGGCACTTAAATGAATTCCTGGAATCCTCGCTCTGTGATTGTTTCAGATTGGAACAGCAAGGCGCCTATTTTGGAAAAGGTGAACGCGCTGACCTCTCTTATTCCTTCTCCTTGTATCACTTAATCAAAATGACATTTTATAGGGTCCTTAATTCTCTGCGGAATCAGCAAGAACACATTGTAATGTAAATGATATTTTTCTCTGCTGTCAAAATGGAAGTTCGCTTGATATCTGAGCCAATTGCTAAATTTCCAACAGTTTTAACTATTCTATGTTGCATATAATGTGTATTCTGACTATTTGGTTAATAACATAATCTCTCAGTAAGCTGAAATTCTTCCTCCTCTTCTTTTTTACCCTTCCCTTCTGCCTTTCAGCGTCGGGCCTTCTATCCATTTTCTAAACTGTTGTCGATTCTGTGGCAATCTTCTTACTGCTTGTAGTTACATCCCTCTGTTCGTCGCTACTGTTCCCATTCCCTCTTTAGTCTTCCTCGACGACTTCCTTCTTCTGTTCTTGCAAGAGCAACTGAAACTATGCTGCATATTTGCTTCTTTTACATGCACATTTTGTAAATATATTTTTATTTTGTTCATTTAATCTTCATGTTTGATTTACAAGTAAGACATTTCCAAATAATAGGTACCTTTGCATCAATTTTGAAACTTAGCACACTGACGATAGCTCACACTCCGCTCAACACAATAACTAACTCAGCTCACGTTGGCGAATCTCTGCCTTACCTGGTCGTAACCGTTCGCTAATGGTATGAAGGTGGCCATTAAGGAGTTCTCGGAATTGAGTTCAGGTATGGTGGGTATATTTAAACATAGTATTACATTTAGTTAACATTTTATTGTTTTGTATATTTTATGATTTATAAAAACGTAACCAAGTAATTTACACAAACGAAAAAGAATTTCAAAATATTCAACCGTTAGTGGTTTTAGAGATTCAATTCTGAAGACATTCCTGCAGATTCCCGATCGTCTTCCATTTTAAATTTCAGGTCATTCAGCTGAGGGTGTGCTGCTACGGTGAAACCCTGTTTTCGTGCAATCAGGCGAAAAGTAAAATTTGGTGACACAAATGGGTTACAGGGGTATATCCTAAGTATTCAGTACTATATAATCATTTAGATGAGATAAATAATTCATTTGGTTTCCAGAATAATTTTATTCATGGAGAGATTACATAACATTTCCTTAAGGGGAGTTAGGGGTGAGATTTGGCCGATTTGGTAAAAAAAAGTTGATTTTTAGATTTTTATGTTGAAAAATTGTTCAATGTTTTGTCTATTAAAAAGTGAAATGATTTTGATGCCAGCGCCATTTTTAAAGATCTGGCGGCCATTTTTAAATAGTGGTGCATATTGATTAAATGGCTGGTGGTTAGGCGTGCGCACCCACCAAGACTGAATATCGACGGATCAGAAACTCAATCATGTAAATTATCCTTATTCTGCATCCACAAAATCACAAGTTGTCTCCAGAAGTGGTAACTAAAATTCTATTTCCGGATCAGCGACTTGGTTCTGACCAGCTGCTAGAACGCTATGCCAAGGGTACGACACAGAACTCGAATATATCTTTTCACAATGTTGTGGGAGCTATTTGTCCAAAATAGGTGTGTGTCTAGGAATAAACTTGAACTTGCAGTACTGAAAACTGTCATGGAGTTTAATATGGGGTATGTGAAGTCAATTCAAGTGTTGAATATTCTTAGGAATGAAAACATTTCAGTTGGAACAATATGCATTTGTCAGAAGTGCAATGCTAGAAGATGAATTCAGAGTAGAAAATGCAGTGCCAGGAAAAACACACACAAGGAGAGCCCATAAATTGCAGAAATTGTCAGCATAAGAGAGGATAAGAGATCAGAAAGTGAAACCTATGCTGCAACACACCTCTGATGGGGTTAGAACGTTTTAAAAGTTTAATGCTGTTTTTCTCACTTTCTTTTTTTCATACCATTTTCACCCATCTGAGAAACTCCTTGCGACAGAGTTCTGAAGGGATTCTTTTGAAAATTTCACGATGTGTTCTTATTCATATAAGGCTCCAAAATTGCTCTGGGTTTTGATATCAGTCAAGTAGTATTGAACATATTCACATTCAAATGCCGATGGAAAGTTAAAAAAAACCGTGAAATCTGTAAATAGACATATTAAAAAATTTCCAGATACTGAAGTACTAGTGTAAAATAAAAATCCAGAGCAATTATGACTTTCAAGTGCATGAAGCATCAGATCACCAAGTTTCATGCCAAACATATAAAAATTGTTACGCAAGGAGCATTTTTAATCAGAGTATCTTTTTATTCAATTAAAAGTTTTTAATTAAAAAACTATTTGACTTAGATACTTCAAATTTTGTACAGCTGCATATCTAACCACTGTAGTGACGTGGTTAAAATTTGGTAATGCTGGCATACAAATTGTAGAATTTCCTAAACTCACCCCTAACTCCCCTTAAATTCTTATTTTATGTCAATATATATATAATTCTCTGCATACTGGTGTGCCCGTGGTTCGATGATTTATCTCTACAACCTTTAGACCTAGGATGTACTTGCCCAATAGCCGTGCATTTCTTTGGAGACTCTTAAAAGTATTATTTACACTTAAACAGAAAGTTAATTAAATCCCTTAGGACACTTTAAAGAACAAAAAGTAAACAAAATAAGTAAATAAAAACATAATGTAAAAATATTGTTGAACAACCACAAATAACACAGTTTGCAGCGATAATTTCTAGTTAGTGCAACTGTGTGACCTCCGTGTTGTCGCGTTCGGGTGATCTCGTCACTAGGATTTATAGAGAAAATCTCATTGGGAAGAAATAATAGCAGTTTAAGTAACGTCAATAGAACCTTGTTTATGCTCAGTAGCCAACACGCAGAAAGCTATCAAAAAACTCAAGAAATCCAAAACAAGGAAAATGCTAAATTTGATTGTGTTATTACGCAACGATCGATATAAGAAAGGAGATCAAGGAATATCGTATGAACTCATTGTTCCTTTGTAAATTTGGGAGACGGTGAAAAGGGGAGGGGCGGGAGTTTCAGCGTGAATGGCAGGTAATTTCATGGCTGTAAATCCTTGCCTTCCGGGTCGGGTCGGTCTCCGATTCCTGGGACCCCCAGGGAATGTGCAAGCTCGCAGGGGATTAGTAGTTTTCTGTGTATAGGCGGATGTGATGAATTTCTTTTTTTCTCATGTCCCGTCATCATGTTCTGACAGCGACAGGAAACTCTTACATTGCTTTTTCAAAAGGGGTTCAGTGAACTTCACTTGGCGTATGAATGTAACGTGGTTGTTTAAATTTGTTGTGTTATGTGACTTATCACCGCCCGAAAAGTTGCTTCTACATGTTTTACACACTATCTTTTAGTATCGTCTGGCCACTATGATTGGGTCACTTGTATTTGCTCTACAATGGGTTGCTGCATATTAGTAATGCGTTTGCGCCAATAACTCAAACTTAATATGTACATTTACGTTCTTTGATTGCCACGATGTTAAGATGTTATGACAATTTTGCATCCTATTTACAAACTGCGGAATGACTGACCCCTGCGTCTCCCACCTCTGCTCATCACAGGCGTCATGAGTGGGGTGTAGTGCTGGAGGTGGGACGTGGTTCCTCCCGCCCGGTTATGCGGTCGTCTCAACCGGCGCCGCTACGTTTCAATCAAGTAGCTCCTGAAGTGATCCCTCAGGGAGCTAACGAGACTGAGTGCATCCCGGACCAGGTATCCCAGCGGCAGAAATTTCCCATGCCGGTATCGGGAATCGAACCCGGGTCCCCGCTTGGTAAGCAGCAGCGCTACCACCGCGCTAAGGAGACAAGCTCTACTTAGGTACATATCTTATGTTAAAAATTGTGATTGTACACGTCAGAGATAGATTGTCATAACTTCATATTTTCAACTACAAGTTGTCATACGAGGGTTACATTCAAAGGAGAAATGTATTTTGCAAAAACAACACGAGATATTTGGCCTTCTCTCTATTTCTGTATATGATTTTCTATCTTCTTTTCTTTACTTTCTACTTACCTTCTTTTATCGGTCTGCAGGTGCATGCCATTAATTTTCAAACTAGCTTCAATTTGAATATTTTTTAAAGCTGAGAATATTTTGAAGGTATAAGGAAGTGAGCTGTAAAAAGGCGTTGAATTTGCAATGAAATGCCTCACAGACGTTTGTAGTGCGAGTAGTTTCAGTCGACAGCTTTGCCCATACTGTAGGCTTAAATATGGCCTCTCCAAATATACCAGTTGAGTCAGCTGCCCCATATTTTCCACCTTTATGCAATCAGCATTTTATACTCTGACATGAAAACATCGACTCCTATGCTAGGCTCTACCTAAGTATTCAACATGGATGTCTTTGGTTAAACATTCGACGAAATTAGTACTAATATAGATGTAAGAGCTTCGGCTTTTACTATACTCGTAATTAGACAGCTGACGTTTGCATCACTGCAAATGTAGACTGCGACCAGCCAATACTAAATGTTAAACGGAATATTTATCTCTCAAATTACTAGGTAGCTCAGTTGAAACGAGGGCATGATATCTATGTAATCCGTCTACTGTAAAAGTGGTTCGAATCCCCCTGCATGTACTAATTTTTTCACAGCATAATATTCACAAACAACCTTGGCTGAAGAATTGTTATGCTTAAAGGTGCTATTATTTTAATTCGCAATTGTTTTATTTCCATTTTATAGTATTGTTGTCTATTAAGATACCCTTTCCGGTATAGATACTTAGCTACTTATGCATTGGCTCTTGCTTCTCTGTAGAACAAAAGCATATCAACGTGCTCGTCTGTCAAATACATCGTGAACGACTGGCACAAACTGGAGTGCGACAGCATACGCGTAGAGAATAAAGGGATCCGGCATTCATAATAACACTCAATGATGCTTAAAACACTAGTGTAAAGCTTTTAGGAATGTTTTAGACACAGAATTAATTTGGAACTCACATGTTGATATGGTCTGTAAAAGTTATCTAAAATTGTGTATTTACTTAGGGTCATTTATAATAAAGTACCATGGAGCTATTTAAAGCCAATTTCTTTGTTTGAATGTGTCTTCAGCTATGACCTACTAAAATATGGAAATTGTAAATTAAGTGAGATTCTACTTGTACAAAAGAAAGCCATGAGAAGTTTGTCATACTTCTAATAATGCTCCATGTAGACCACTTTTTAAGCAGCAGAAAATTTCAAGTGTACCATCGCTATATATTACAATTATTAGCACATGTCCATAATAATGTAGATCAATTTAAACTGAACAGACACCTACACACATTAAATACTAGAAATATTGATAAATTACATGTTCCAATCACTAGACTGAAGAAAGTTAAGGATAGTTATTTAGTAACCAGCATTATAGCATATAATAAGCTTCCTGACCATATGAGAGATTTGAATGTGGTACAGTTTAAGGTTAAATTAAAAACTGGTTGATGGACAATGTATTTTACAATTTGGATGACATTTTAACACTAGCATCATTATTGACTGACTTTATATCTTACCTGTATATATTATTTTGACCATGTCTATTGTACTAATGTATCTAATGACTGAACCAATAAATATAAAATATCAAATATATATTGGGAGGAGGGAGACTATGCCTGCCTCGGTAGCGTGATGGTTAGCCTGTCTGCCTCACGTTCAAGAGGTCGCGAGTTCGAATCTCGCTTAGGGTAAGTTATCCGGGTAAAGTTTTTTTCCGAGGTTTTCCGTACCCTGAGAAGACGAATGTCGGGTAACTTAAAGCTCCATGGACCTCGGGCTCATTTGAGCATCATTTCACCCAGACTACTGAACAAAAGAGGGAAGGTATGACATACAGGTAATCTGATTCATGATTATGATGTATGTGTGTAGAAACAGATTTTTCTCGACTTTATATTTTTCAATACACTATGTGCTCCGTGCGCATTAAATTTTGTGCTATGCTCCTAGAATTCTTCCAACATGTGCTCCCTTTATGACTTCAACCGCAGTCTTTGGTTTCAAAATCTGTAGTTGTTTAGCTTTAAAAAATTAAATACACAAAAAAAGTTACGTCCATATGTTTATGTCCACCAACGCAAAGAAATTAATTACTTTGAAAGTAATTATTTTTTGATTCTGCCAGTTTTATGGTATTTGTTGGGCAATTAGAGTTTATAAAATAAAAAACTAAGAAACTAAGCCCCGACACTACAGTCCATGGAGAGCCAAGCCTTACCGCCCAGCCGCTGTCCCCCACCTCGGCCCACTACAGGCGTCATTGGTGGGGTGCAGTACTGGAGGGTGGTACGTGGTCAGCGTCCCGATCCCTCCCGGCGGTCTTCATGACCTGGGACCACTACTTTTCCATCAAGTAGCTCATGCGACTAACGAGGCTGAGTGCACCCCGCGCCAGATCTCCCAGAGGGGATAAAATCCCCATGCTAGTACCGGGGATCGAACCGGGTCCTCCGCGCCAGAGGCAAGCGTGCTACCAACTGCGCTACGGAGGCGGTTTTATAAAATAATAACAATGTGATATTTTAGCTTTAGATGCACATGGAATATTTTGAGCATTAAAGTATTTTCGCATTGTGAATAAGCTGAATATTTTATTCCCTCGAAACTATAAAACTGATTGTGCTGGAATTTTGTGTGTAGTTTATAACATAACACCCTGTGTGCAAAGTACTGATTTCATACCTATACAAATGTAGAACAATAACATTCCAGTTCCAGGGTCCCTTAAGCAACTAGCCACTTTCCTTTCTCACGACACAGGTGTTTTTTACCTTACGAGATCTGTTTGCCACTATGGCATCTCAAAAAGCCTGTACGTATACAATTTTGTTAGCAAGGTATTAGTGATATACATTTTAAAAAAAAAGCTCATCAGAAAGAAATGTGGAAATTTCAAAATGCACCCCAGCTGCCTTAACTTCAGTCATTGCAATACTCCAGATTCAAGTTCAGCAAGATACTTTCTTGGGTCCAAAGTTCTGTTAACTGTGTCTAGAACAAAGCTAAAGGTAAACTGAAATTCAGTTGTACAAGCACTTTTATTAAATATCCAAATTCAACACTGTAATAATCTGCAGCAGTTGAATTAAAGCAAACTAAAATTAATTTCCTTAATTAATGATAGGTTTTTATGTCGACTGACTTAATACTTAGATTTTGTCCTGGTTTTTGCCTCTTGGAATATGACAACCATCGATAATATCGAAAACGAGAGTTAATTTTTAATTTAATGCACATTCTTGCTGGCCTTTTTCACTAAAATTTAATGGTGCATTCCCTTAAATACAATACATTTTATGTGCCAATGGTCGGTTTTGTGTTTGCAATTAGCCAAATACAATAGAAATTTTTTGAGTATGTACGCATTGTTTGAGGTTCATACAAAGTTATTGCTGCCTTTAATATAGGTATTTTAAGACGTCTATCATTTGTGATTTCTGCTGCTGACTGGTGTTTATATTTTCCACAAGCATTTTTTAATAAAACATGAAAACAAAAGACATGCTGGAATGTGGGATGGGCACCACCACGAAAGGATTGCAGAACGCAACTCTTTACACGGAGTATAAAGTTGGTGAGGAAGGGTGGGAAGAAAGAACCTCTAAACTCCGCCCATGAACTAAAATACCTCCCCTCAAACAGTATTTCCCTATCTAACAGGCTTACACTATTCTCCCCTCCGCTTCTAGACCTCAGAGAAGTCTGGTTCCATTCTAATGGTACAAGGCGGAACTGACAACTTCCGAGCACAAAGCAACTAAACGACAAAGTTTTAGATTCCAGGTTTAGCCACACTGACAGAAAATCTGATGTGTTGCGCTCACACGACTTTCTCTACTCTTGCACACACTATTCTTACAAATGCTTATTCCCATATGTACTTCATGTTAGTCGAAATAAACATTTGTAGAAATTATGTTATTGCTAATTTTCTTGTAGGCGCAAGGGGAATATTCCATTCTCTTTGGATGACCAAGAGATAAAAAAACTGAATAACGACCTGCTATGTGAGAACGGTCTATTGCAAAATTCTGACGAGTAGCAAGCAATATCTCCGAAATGGTTCACTTCAGAAAAAAAAATCATAGGACATTAATTGTGCATTTTAACGAGATGTACAATTTTTGTACAGCAAGCTTTGGTCTATCTCTTACGGTTTACCAGTGATGCAAAAGACATCAGGAGTAAACAGGATTACCTACATAGGTAATAGCCAGAAAATTAAAAATCCTATCTGTATGGTAGGCAGGAATAATTCGAAAATAGCAAATTTTGTTTATTTCACCTAAAGCCTCAATCTCAGTGTCCTTGAAATATGCTATTATGGATAACAAATACATTGCATATTCATGATAGTTGCAGTCGAGTGCAATGAAGCTTGCCGATACTTCTGGTTTCCTATGCTGGCAGAATCTCAACATTCCTGTTCCACCATCACAAAACAAAAAGCCTTGGAGTACGTTTTATGACGTCACACCTTTGGACCTATAGCAGGTCCCACAAACAAGGATTGTGCGCGAAAGTTAATGGAATTCTTTTCTTTTCCATTCATTATAAACAGTACTTTTAGGTAACTAAAGTAGTTGTTTCAATTCTTATTAATAGAACCAAAAGCGATTTGAACAGAAGCTTAAATTCCCACTGCAGCAGCGTCATTAATAGCGGATTATTAAAAGAAACTGCTAGTAGTTTAGAAAACATAATACCTCAGGAAATGCACAATTTTATTATGCCTAACCGTTCTATAAGAATGTGCAATCATTGACATTTATGATACTACTTGGAGTTTGCTCAATTCAATTGTTTTTGAGGTATGCTTTTCACAGACACAAGCACAGTGTTTTGTTTTGTTTTTCTTAACGTCCTCCAACATAGTGTCATATCGGACGGTGAATAAATGAAACGGGTGAGATGATGTTCAAATGAGCCCGAGGTCCGTAGAACTTTAAGTTACCCGACATTCATCTTCTCAAGATAAGGGGAAACTTCGAAAACAAAACCTTATCCGGATAACTCACCCTAAGCGAGATTCAAACTCGTGACCTCTTGGACCTGGGGCAGACACGCTACCACCACGCTACAGAGGTGGACGACATATGCACAGACATCTTGTTTTTCTAAAAATATTGTTTTGGGTCCAGGAGTTCCAAAACATAGGCCTATTTCCGGAGAAATCTTGAGATCGAATTTTTGGGTGTAATGCAAATACTTCCCCTGCTTATACTTAGTGGAGAAAATGAAAAACGAATAACGATTCCTTTTGAGAGAGCTAGAAGTATTTTAAAACTCAAACCAATAACAAGGAGTATCTCGGAAATGGATAACTCCATAAAAAAAAAAAAAAAAAATATATATATATATCAATATATATTAGTGTGCTTTGACGAGATTGATATGAAAATGAAAATATGAAATATGAAAATATTTTATGGTAATGCATCCCTGAAACTCGAGAAATCAAAAGTATGCAAGATATACTGTTGAAGTGTATGCCGGCTGTAAGACAATAATAGTAATGTGTTTGCTATGTTTCAAAATTCTAGCTTGCATAATTGTTTAAATCTTGTTTTCTTATTGTGTAAATTCGTTGTTGTAACAAAACCGCTCCATGTAAAGCATTTTAAAAAGTATCCAGTTAAAAAATTAAGACTTTGGAGTAAAAGAACATACAAAAGAACTACCATATTGGATTTTGTGTATTAACTTTTAATTATGGTAGACAAATTATTTTTTTGTACTTTCCAAGATTTTAATTTCTACAAAAGTTCGTAATTTATTTCTCAAAATTGGAACCTTATTGTAAAAAGTAGTTATGTGGTCACTTTCATTAAATGTACTTTAGAGAGGTAGCTAAAACAAATTAATAAAAAATTATGGTACAAGAGTTTGAGTATGGAAAGTGCAGAAAAGATCTTTGCAAGAAAACAAGCTATAAAGTTGGACATGCTTATTAACATGTAGCTACCTATGCACCTGCTCATTTATAGCTTCAAATAATTGGTGGATTAAACTCCCTGGGTGCAAAAAAAAAAGTGTTTATATTATTTTATTATGATATATTTTAATTTTTAAGTTTTTCAAAACTTTTGGCCAAATGTCACATATGTATTACCGTATGCCTATGGTATTTTAATCAGTCGTTACAAATGTTTAAGAAACTCAAAATGTTTTAAAAATATTCCATGTAAAGGGGAATTTGGAGTGGCGGAATTTTCTTGAAAATCTTCGTATCGCATCCTTGGAAGATAGAGAACATAAATAGTTTGGTACTTCACCGACTTTTCGTTTGTGAATTATGGTGTCAACAGATAGTACACACAACTAATGTTTTTTTATTCACTTGTCTCAAGATGTGTATCTCCGGTGAAATCTCGGTATCAAACTTTTGGGTGGAATACGATAATTTCATTTTACTTCCTATAGTTGATTAACAGAAAGTAAAAATATGTCTCACTCAATAGGACGCAAGGCTGTATAATAGTCAATTTGGTGATAAAATGTTGGCCTTATATTTCGAACAGCTTGAAATGAATGCTTATAGTCAGATATTCAAAAATTAAATTAATTGTTGCATGATTCATAAATCACTGAGCAACTAAAGAATGCATTACGTTGAATGTAGAAATAAGAGGACGACTTAGAGAAAAAGAAAGTGTACTACACTACTCTGAAATGTAGGTACACACAGTTTGAAGCAAATAATGTTAATTGCCCCACGTTATGGTGCCAGTTTGAAGCAATTACTATATGCTCCACGTGGTTGTCGTCAATTTGAAGCAATAACCGTTCCCTCGCTGCGGTAAGTTGGCAACTCACCGTTCTGCTGCAGATCTGATGTTCTGGGGGACAGTGTATTTGCAACACACAATATCTCCTCTCGTTGTTTCCCGGGCCTAGCTCAAGCGATCTTACTCTTTAACTCAGGATATGAGTGGATATTTGTGAATAACGACAATACCAGTTTGTAATACAAATCACATTTACGAACTTCTTGGATTGTCGAGAAATTTTCGACCGAGTGCTAAAAGTATAACGATAACACTGCTGGTTAAATTCGTTGACTGGAGAATGTGCAAGTTTACAATTTTGCACGTGGCGGACTAATACCTTTGCAATAAAACGCAGCTGTCGTGTACCATGCCTAGTCGCTGAGCGTCCCGTCTCTGAGTGTGTGACTAACTGATGACCTTGCCTAGATGCGACAAACCTTTCACTGTTTTCGGTAACGAGTCTATCTCACTAGCGCGTCATATCCAGTTGGTGGGCCTAGCATTACCCGGAATTTAACCAAAGTGACGCTGCCTAGGATACGTAGGCACTGTCGCTAATGACTTTTGCAAGCTGGGACGGGCAAAATCGATTAGGCTAACGACCTGGTTCAAAATATGTATATACGCTAACAACTGCCCTTGCACTAATGATACGTTTCACTAAAACAGTTAACCAGCTCTTAATATGTATTTGTACTTTAACATATATTCCGGATATTTTTATCTTATTATTTTCTTTAATTGTTAATTTTGATTACTTTCTAATTACTTCGTCGTATCATTATTTCGGCTTCAACTTCAAGCCTATGAAAAGTTAAACATAACCAATAGAATTCAGTTTAACAATTGGAACAATGTGATGGAAGTTTGTTTTCAACAAAATGAAGGATTTGCAAGACGCCATGACTATATTAAACAAAACGATAAATATAGCCGCACACAAACAGAAACATAATGAAATCGAATAAGGATCTCCAGGACTTCGTAATGTTCCGAAGAGATATTCAAATTCTTTTCATTAAATGCAGTTATTATATGCAATCATAAATTAGGTACTCACATTCATGATTTGGAAATGCAGAGACGACGTTCCCTCGCGGCGTGTCTGTCACTTGTTCGCCCATCACTGGCAAGGGATACATGTTATTGATTTCTGCTGCCTTCAGAAACTGGTCACTGGCCCGTGGGGCGCTGATTTCAACTTTGTAATTAGTCAAAAAATTCAGTTCAATTTTTTAAAAATATTTACCAAGTACAGTTCTCCAGGAGCGTGTTCGTTAGTATATCGGGTATCCCATTGTTGTTCAATGGTGCTGTCAATTGCCAGGATCATCAGCGTCGCCAGTGTGCCGGAATTTCGTCCCGCAGGAGTTCTTTTACATGCCAGTAAATCTAGTGACAAGGAGCTGTCCTTTTTAAGTACACTTAAAAACCATCTGTCTGGGCCGGGTTTGAACCCGCGACCTTAGGATCAGGAGGCTAGCATATAACCAACTGAGCCACCCAGACCTACCCCATGTAAACCAAGATTGCCCAAATGGTGTGTTTACTCTCCGAAACGTAAGCTGCGTTATCGGAGCACACGACATGGTATAGCATCGCAATTGAGCTTTTTTATATATTTTTTGTTCTTTTTTTTTTTTTTTTTTTTTAAATATTCCCAACATATTCCATAATTTTTAAGTTTTATATAAAATTCAGTACTCTTGCGCTAATAAGTTTCTAAACTATGCATTGTAGGTAAAATGTACATTATTTTACGGAAAATAGATAAGCACTCAGGCCAGTTATTATGAATGGGTCAGTGTCTTTGGTTTTCCTTGTAGATAAGTCAGCATCACATTTTGAGCATCGGAACACTGCCAGTTTAAAATGCAATATGGTATTCCTTTAATGGCTTTGATTAAATTACTATAGGTTTATGGTAATGAATTTGTGAAATTGGACCAAGAATTGTGAAAAGCTAAAAGTTTGGGATTTCTCATAATAAAATTGCATTAAATCTAAACTTTAGGATAACGCAGCGTTGGATCATTTTAACCAGCAATTAAACTGAGCTATAAATGGATGGCTGCACACGTATTTAATGGGTATGCCCAACCTTCAAACTTGTCTTCATGCACAGCTTTTCCCAGCATTTTTCATATTCAACATGAGTCACGCAATACAGTATTTTACACTTTCTTTTTTAAATTTTATACCACCTCTCAAAGGTGCACTAAAGAAAACCACTACATACAGTTTTAAAATAATACTCTAGTTTTGAGAAATAAATTATAAACTTTTGAAAAATCGAGCAGTTTGGAAAGCAGAAAAATAGTTTTTTTTTTTTGTTGCAATAATTAGGAGTTAAATTAACAAAACCTGATACATTAGATCTTCTTGTAAGCTGATTCACTGTAAAACTTCAATTTTTGAAGTGAAATTATTTTTTTTTATTTGAAAGACTCAAACACAAAAATATGTAATAACAAACTTATTATACCTACCCATATGTTCAGCATGTTTGGGTATGTGATTGAAGATTTTAGAGGAAATTCACCAACTTCAAACCACCTTTTATGTGGAAAATGTTTTGAAAATGTTGATGTTCTCATAAATGACAAAGGATTTCGATTAAAATAGCACAGGTTTAAGATGTCATGACAAAATGACGAATATCCTGAATTTTCTGAGAAAATCCTCCGAAGTCCTCCTTATTATGAACTATGATTTCCACAATTGGTAAGGCGATGCCGTGGCTGAGTGGTTAGACCTCTCGACTACCACCTAGGTGGCCCGGGTTCGATCCCAGGGACCCGCATGTGATATTCGTGGTGGACGAAGTGGCGTCTGGGCGGGTTTCCTCCGGGTTCTCCGGTTTCCTCCGCCATCTCATTCCACCGGTGCTCCATCTTCGTGTATCATCAGTGTCACCACCTGCGGTGCCGTAGTAGTAAAAGCGGGTGTTAAACTCTGCAAAAAAATTCACAATTGGTAAAGCCTAAAAGATAGACTTATTTTTACTTCCGGAAATAATGCAGAGCCCGTCAAAGGAGGCAATTTATGTAATTTTTTAGTTAACAATTTCCCAGAAATTCTTTCCTATTGGTTAGAATTTTCGAATACTGAGATAGTCAAATGTTATTTAAAAATAAAACTATTGCTCTACGTAGTGTCGTACAACAAACTGTGTACATGGAAACTGAAGGTTTACCTTGAGTAAGCAGAAGTTACTAGAGTAATAAGCAGGGTGCGGGGTTTTAGTAAGAAATCCATCAAGTTAACCGTGCACCTACAATGGAAAGTAGAAGCGCCGGCGACCTTGCAGTACTCTAGGAAACAAGTAGACTGGAAGACAGCACAGAGTACACCCTGCTTCAAAGGTAGGGTTAATGGACGTTACTAGGCAGCACATAATGAATGTTTACCCATTTGAAGCGCGCAATTAGCTTCATTTTTATTAAGGTCTTAATGTCTAGAATTTTAGCTAGAAGCATCATCGTGAGCGGTTATTGCAACGTGCAATAATGTATTTCCTAAATTTATGGAAAGTAAGTCGCATTCGATTTGCTCGCAGAAGTTTTTGCATATTGAGAAACTACGTTCCAGACGTAACAGGAGCGTACAAAAACGCGACTCTCTGTCTCTGAGACTTATTCTATTGTTTTAACAGTCTCGAGCGTTTTTGATGCACATGACTTAGTACGTTATTGCGGTTACTATATTACTGAAATTCTTCTCAATGTATGAAAGACCTTCAAACAAGGCTGGTGTGATTATTTGCTTTACTGCACGTATTGCGACATTTTTCTGCACGTCATGGACTTTTATTATGTTTACAATTCTATGGTAATATTGAGTATAGGTAATATACTGCAGCCTGTAGCCATGTCCCCCACCGAGTTACATTTGGTTGTGGAGGCAAGGGAATTCCAGATGGCATCTGTTTAAGTATCTTGATTTTGGAGGATGTTTTGCGAAATATCTTTTTCGTGTTGGCTATAAAAGCATTTACATCCGGAAAAGAGGATATAATTTCTTCCGCAACTCGGTGGAGACTATGTGCTAGACAAGTTTTAGTTTTGGAAATGCTGACTGTATTGCTGTGGCAGCTTTCTTCATATAGGAAGTCCCGTCCGTAACAAGTAGTAAACCATTTTGTGTTATTGGACAGACACAATAGAGAGAAGAAAACAAGAAAACAACCAAATATAACATAGGACAGTCGCAAGAAACAGGGGGTGGGCGTGTCGTTTCCTCAACCCTCGCGCTAGCTGCCGGCTCTATACTCCGTGCTGTTAATACCTATCATCGCTATGTTTATCTACTAAAACCAAACCTGACTGCCTACTGCAATACTGGACGTGGAACAGAACCAATTAATGCAGAAAGATATTTTTAATTCGGAGCAAACTGAAGTATTGATTTACATTTCTGCGTAAAGCGGTGGCATCGTTTAAGATCAGAGCTGCGTTTGCTGTAAAATACCAGAGCAATTGTTGTATATATTTCGCGTATCTTGGAAACGACTCTAACAATTTGGTTCACATTTTGTATTCAGATAAGGTTATGCTTTTTAATTTTATCTATATAGCTGCCTTTGCTGAAAAAATGCAGTTGTACACAAAGAAAAAACAAATGTTTGCAATAAGTCATGCAATTTTCTGTAAGTTTGAAATAGAAATGCTACGTATTACATTCACACTGTTTTATCTACACATTACATGTCTTTCTCCACTCATCCTTCCACAAACAATTCATATTATTTATATATACGAAATGGATGTTTGTATAGATGTAACCGTTAATCTCAAAAACGGTTTGACCGATCACCGCGAAATTTGGAACGTGTATGTATGTATTTTTTCATGGAAAGGCTTCTATGCTATCCATTTTCTCTACTCACTCTTCTTTTACGAGACACGACCATACTGCTTTCTCTACTCGCCCTACGACATACAATTCATACGATATATATAGATGGATAGATGGGGGGAGAGAGAGAGAGAGAGAGAGAGAGAGAGAGAGAAAGAGAGAGAGAGAGAGAGTGATGGACATTGTTATGTTTGACCGATCGCCATGAAAAATGGCACATCTAAGTGTTTTCTCAAGGAGAAGGTTTTTATGCAACCCAGTTTACCATGCAATATATTACTTTCACATTATTTTCTTTTACGTAACACATTCACATGCCCTCTGTTCCCTCTTTTATAAAGAATAGAATGAATAGAATAGAAATGTAACGTATTACATTTACGCGATTTTCTCTGTTCATTTACTAAACACAGTTAAATGTCTTTCTCTACTCCCCTGCAATTCATAAAATGCTCTATACGATTGAAATAGAAGTGCGTATTATGTTCTCACGACTTTGCCTACTAGCTTTTCTTCCTGTAGTATTTGTTATTGTTCAACATCACTTTTGCATAGTGTCATTCCGGTGTTTCTATAAAAAATAAAGAAATGGTTAAAAAAGTAAAATTGTGACAATTGGTGTCAGAAGTGCGATGAAAACCACGAAGTGTTAATGAAACAAATGTTAGCCAAGATGGACACAGTGGGAAATGACATGAATTCCGGAATGAGGCAAATGGAAACAAATATAGAAGCCGAATTGAAAAATGTAAACTCCGTAATGGGAAATTTGGAAACGAAAATGGAAATATATATATATATATATATATATATATATATATATATATATATATATATATATATATGGAAACGAAAATGGAAGCAATTGAAAAAAATGTAAACTCTGGAATGGAAGATATGAAAACGGGACTGTCCGATACGAAGATAGAGCTATCGGAGATTAACAAGTGAAGGAAGACGTAGGTAATAACTAGACGGAAAGATGAAGGGCCTTGGCTAACGTGTTAACGCCCTGGAAGATATAGTCGACGGTAGAACCAAAGAGCTGAACTCCATGGTGGAACAAATGCTCGACGGAAAACTCAAATAGGTGGGTATCCACGGGGGGAGGCCTAGTGGACGTCTTACGGTTAAAACGATGCTGATGAAATGTTAATATGTATCACTATATCTCTTCTGTCTCGTAAACGACTCCAATGATTGCGATGAAAATTCATATTCGGTTAACGTTGTGCTTTTCAAGTTATCTAAATAAATATCTTCTCCAAAAAACACGATTTTACAAAAAAGGGGAAAAAAAAAGCCAAAAAAAGAAAAAGACAAAAAGAAAGAAAGAAGGAAACGCCGAGCGAAGCTCGGTGGCAGGTGTTCATTCATAAACTATCTTGGAACTGGCGATAGGTATCAATTTTCTTTAAATACCATTAAAACTTTTTATTTTAAGAATGATACCCATTATTTTTATCATGCCTAAGCTATTATAGCTTAATTAAGGGAAACTGAAGTGGTATTTTAGCCTGTTTGGTCAAAAAAGTAAAATTTTGAGTTTTTGTTACAAAAACTGCAGCATATCTTAAAGAATGTATCTGCGACGTTTCAATCCCTTAGGCAGGGGAGAACACATATTTTGGACGCCATTTTTAAACCGGTGCACCTCTGCCTTTTAAATGGGCGTGCCCGCACCTTCCATTTCATGGAGGCTTGGAATAAATTGTTTTTAAACAAGGCGCTAAGTGTTCTGCTACCTATGCGTTGAACAAGTCCTTCAAAAAATCCACTAAAGGGCAGTGCTTTTGCTTTGTCATTAGTTGATTTCTGAAATTATTTACCATGCTTCTATTTGGCTTGGCAGATTTCTGTTGTTTACAAGCTGATTGTGTGCATTTGATTTTATTTCTGAAATAGTTTACTGTGCGTACGAGGTTATTTGAGTGTAATTATTGATATATACATCGTGTGTGGGATTACTTTTTTTACAAGGCTTAAGTTTTGGCGAGAGATACTTTGCTTTTATTTATATGAGCAGGCCACGTTTATTTTAAAATCACATATCGAATTACTCTGTTTTGGAATGCTGAAAAGAAAGAGCAGTACGTCAACCTTATGCAAATCGATGAACAACACAGATGGGGACTAATGTACTGGCATAGAGGTTAATGAGGAAGTGCCTGACCAAAATTTAAACTAATTTTTCTCTGAAATAATCTTTTTGTTATTTTCAAATATTCGAAATTTATCTTCTCCCACAAAAATCTAGCTAGACATCTAAACATTTTTTACAGTATAACTCAGAATAGGGGCACTAAATTTTCCGATTGGAATTTTGATATTGGTTATATTTAAAAAAAGTTAATACCTGTAATAATGCGCTATTCTATGACATTTTTGCACTCTGTGGTATTAAATTTATTTTGAGAAAAACTGTTCATTATATCAAAGTTTATATCCTTTAATTGGTCACAAAGATAATAATTTTAAAAGATCAACTTTGTAGTTCAACATCTGTTGCAGGAGATAGATTTTGATTATATCCAATAAAATTCATATACATTAATATATCAAGAATGTGATTAGATATTAGAATGAAATGTGATACACGCATTTCTTTAGTCGCTGGAATGCCTATGCAAAGAATTAAGCCTCTAACTTCAATATTTTAGAAAATCACCTTTTACACTTTGGTGTACTCCTTTTATTTTAAGAATGATACCCATTATGTTTATCATGGTCTGCGTGGTCATTCTTGTATTGGATATTCCATTTACTGAAACCAGCCTTTGGGTTGCCGGGGAAAGTCCCTTACTAAAGGTCTTACTGTGTAATAGGTTGGAAAGGATGTTTCAATTGTTTCCCAAAGCCTGTTCACTGCAGGAATTGCTGTATCTTAGTTCCAATGTCAGCATCCTTTCGTAGATATTCCCTGGCCATGGAGGATAGATATATAGTTCCTTGTTTGTAAGGAATGGGCGGTGAAAGGGGATATGCAAGGCAGTTTCCTTATCATCTTCGCACATTCTGCCAGTGAATTCATTCTTGTGGAGTCCACTTTAATAAGACTTCTCCTGAATCGACATGTTCAGAAATTAATGCAATTGCTTCCCGTAATCTTAATCTTTCCATTCTCAGGAGAGATGAGGAAAGTGTGCTGCATAGACCTAAACGCAGTTTTCTGGCTTGTCTTTATCCTGTTTGGGTTTACATCCTGAGTTAATAGTTTTCTCATGTTTTACCGAAGTTTTAGCAGTACGTGTACTGATTCCAATCACGAGTTTGGCATCAAATACGCTATACCTATTAGTACATAGTTTTTGCCATCTGATCAGCTTTTTCACTTACCTAGATGCCCTGATATCCCGGCACCCAACGCAGTTGGAGCCTGCTGCGAGATGACAGTGCAATCAAGACGTTTAGACATTCCCAAACCAGTGTTGATGTTATTTGGTCTGAGGAGAATGCTGTTGAAGTACTTTTACTGTGAGGATGAGGGTTCATATAACCTGATGATCATTCTCAAGACCTCTTGCAGCACAACTTAGGAAAGCAACTACTTCTATCTGAAAACATTTGGAATATCCTCCTAAGTTTATACTGATACCTATTGTCCTTGAAGATAGACAACATATACATACGCCCGATTTTGTCCTTATACGGGTTACGTGCAATGTTGCCATGTCCGCCAAAATAAAAGCAGAAGATTTTATTTGAAAAAAAGCAGGAGAAAACAGTAGATTTTTCAATCAACAATTTTGCTTAGTGTATACCTATTTATGACATTAATAATAATAATAATAATAATAATAATAATAATAATAATAATAATAATAATAATAATAATAATAATAATAATAATAATAATAATAATAATAATAATAATAATAATAATAATAATAATCATAATCATAATCATAATCATAGCAATAGCAATAGCAATAGCAATAGCAATAGCAATAGCAATAGCAATAGCAATAGCAATAGCAATAGCAATAGCAATAGCAATAGCAATAGGAATAGCAATAGCAATAGCAATAGCAATAGCAATAGCAATAGCAATAGCAATAGCAATAGCAATAGCAATAGCAATAGCAATAGCAATAGCAATAGCAATAGCAATAGCAATAGCAATAGCAATAGCAATAGCAATAGCAATAGCAATAGCAATAGCAATAGCAATAGCAATAGCAATAGCAATAGCAATAGCAATAGCAATAGCAATAGCAATAGCAATAGCAATAGCAATAGCAATAGCAATAGCAATAGCAATAGCAATAGCAATAGCAATAGCAATAGCAATAGCAATAGCAATAGCAATAGCAATAGCAATAGCAATAGCAATAGCAATAGCAATAGCAATAGCAATAGCAATAGCAATAGCAATAGCAATAGCAATAGCAATAGCAATAGCAATAGCAATAGCAATAGCAATAGCAATAGCAATAGCAATAGCAATAGCAATAGCAATAGCAATAGCAATAGCAATAGCAATAGCAATAGCAATAGCAATAGCAATAGCAATAGCAATAGCAATAGCAATAGCAATAGCAATAGCAATAGCAATAGCAATAGCAATAGCAATAGCAATAGCAATAGCAATAGCAATAGCAATAGCAATAGCAATAGCAATAGCAATAGCAATAGCAATAGCAATAGCAATAGCAATAGCAATAGCAATAGCAATAGCAATAGCAATAGCAATAGCAATAGCAATAGCAATAGCAATAGCAATAGCAATAGCAATAGCAATAGCAATAGCAATAGCAATAGCAATAGCAATAGCAATAGCAATAGCAATAGCAATAGCAATAGCAATAGCAATAGCAATAGCAATAGCAATAGCAATAGCAATAGCAATAGCAATAGCAATAGCAATAGCAATAGCAATAGCAATAGCAATAGCAATAGCAATAGCAATAGCAATAGCAATAGCAATAGCAATAGCAATAGCAATAGCAATAGCAATAGCAATAGCAATAGCAATAGCAATAGCAATAGCAATAGCAATAGCAATAGCAATAGCAATAGCAATAGCAATAGCAATAGCAATAGCAATAGCAATAGCAATAGCAATAGCAATAGCAATAGCAATAGCAATAGCAATAGCAATAGCAATAGCAATAGCAATAGCAATAGCAATAGCAATAGCAATAGCAATAGCAATAGCAATAGCAATAGCAATAGCAATAGCAATAGCAATAGCAATAGCAATAGCAATAGCAATAGCAATAGCAATAGCAATAGCAATAGCAATAGCAATAGCAATAGCAATAGCAATAGCAATAGCAATAGCAATAGCAATAGCAATAGCAATAGCAATAGCAATAGCAATAGCAATAGCAATAGCAATAGCAATAGCAATAGCAATAGCAATAGCAATAGCAATAGCAATAGCAATAGCAATAGCAATAGCAATAGCAATAGCAATAGCAATAGCAATAGCAATAGCAATAGCAATAGCAATAGCAATAGCAATAGCAATAGCAATAGCAATAGCAATAGCAATAGCAATAGCAATAGCAATAGCAATAGCAATAGCAATAGCAATAGCAATAGCAATAGCAATAGCAATAGCAATAGCAATAGCAATAGCAATAGCAATAGCAATAGCAATAGCAATAGCAATAGCAATAGCAATAGCAATAGCAATAGCAATAGCAATAGCAATAGCAATAGCAATAGCAATAGCAATAGCAATAGCAATAGCAATAGCAATAGCAATAGCAATAGCAATAGCAATAGCAATAGCAATAGCAATAGCAATAGCAATAGCAATAGCAATAGCAATAGCAATAACAATAACAATAACAATAACAATAACAATAACAATAACAATAACAATAACAATAACAATAATAGCAGTAGCAGTAGTAATAATGATGATGATAGTAATAGGTAGTAATTGTGATAGTAATAGTAATGGTGGTGGTGGCGGTGGTGGTGGTGGCGGTGGCGGTGGTGGTGGTGGCGGTGGCCGCGGCGGCTGTGGTGGTAATAATAGTAATAGTAATAATAGTAATAATAATAGTAATAGTAATAATAATAGTATTAATATTTTTGGAGCCTTGTATTCAACTTTATTTCAGTGGAATTCAAATGTTTAGGTTTAATGTAGGCAGTCAAGGATAATTAGCAATGCAGAAACATGTTCTATACTGTTTAGTATAAAGGCGATTATATTAATGTTTTGTTTTTGTACTTGAGGGGAATGCCTTGTCTGAAAATGTTTTTCGGAAGAGCAAATTATATGATGTTAAGGAAAATAGTTTTTAAAAATGGAAAATACATAAAAAGCAGGAAATGTTGAAGCGCGTTTAGTTTTTAGCAGTAGATCGGTAGATTTGCAGAAAAGCAGGAAATCTGCAAAATCAGTAGACCTGGCAACTCTTGATCCGTGTGTGAACCACACAAGTTGGTCGCATTCTTTATCAGACATGGTTCGTTCCATCCAGTCTGCTCGAGATCCGAATTACCGTATATGTAGGGGAAGGGTGATATTGAGTATTCATTAGGTCACACTGCATACTCAGTGTTGGAATACCCAGGAAATTTGAGATAGACATCCAGTTGTTGGCATATATTAAGTCATGCATATCTAAATTTTAAAATATACATTTAAATAGTGTATAGAAGCTCCTCGTGATGTATTTTTATATTCACATTATTGTTGAGGTAGAAAATAAATTTGCTAAGAAACATTTATCTCACGCTAGTAACTATATAGCAAGTTTTGAGAAGCGTGTATGGTAGAAACTATTTTAAAAGATTCAATTGAATAAGTTCAAAATTGCATCGTTAGAAGTATTTTATGTGCTGAATATGTGTAAAACATTAAAACACCCCCCCCCCCATATTAACTGGTCTGATACTCTGTTGTCTATTTTCCGTGAAATAATGTACATTTTTACTTACAATGCATAATTTAGAAGTACATTCACATATGTATAGCGAATATTATATAAAAACTTAAAAATTATGGCATATATAAGAAATATTAAGAAATCTCCTATACGATACCACGCCCTGTGGCCAGGGTTTTTAAATCGTCACGAAGTCCCCCCTTTTCAGTCCGAAATCAAATACACTTAGACGAACAACTACCTAGAGAATTTGACTTATTGATATGTCCAAAACTCAAATAGGAATGTTTGATTATTTATAAAATTGTAATCAGCGCCTCCTACCTGCGTTTCCGTCGCCATTTTCTGGAAGCAGCAGGAATCAATAAATCATTCTGGCTAGCCAGCCTCTGTGTCAGACAGCATTCATCAGATTCAGACAGGAGAATGCCTCTGCATTTCGAAATAATGCATGCGAGTATCTAGTTTATGAACAGCTTGATTTATAGGGAGCATGCAATAGCTGTATTTCATGAATACATTTTGAGTATCTCTGCACGATATACGAAGTCCTGGAGATTATTTTTCGAGTTGAGTGTGCTAGAATTTGTGTGCGGCTACATTTACTATGTTGTTTAAGATGTTCATGACACTTTTCAAGAATCTAGTACAAATCCTGCATTGTTGCACTATTGTTAGCAGAAATGTATTCCCAGTGTTGAAAACAGGCTTCCATCACACTGTGATTTCGCCAACATTGTTACACATTATGTCGGTCTGGGTGGCTCAGTTGGATAGACGCTGGCCTACTGATCCTTCGTGAGTTCAAATCCGGCCCAGATTGATGATTAAAAATAACTGCGCTTATTCCTGGAAAAGAAAGCAAAAATAATATTAAATACACCTTCATCTCAGATTTCATCAAAGCACTGGTAGCAAATGCAATTAATGGTTCTTCCACACAATAATCGTGTGTAGGATGGAAGATCCGTGGTTCAAATCCCGGCTATGGCATTGAATTTTTTGGTCTCATTCTATCCTTTCCTTGACATACACATGGAGGAAATCCAACTGCTATATTACTGGGAGATGGAAACGTGGCTATAAACAATCTTCTACCTAATGCAGCTATGTCCAATAAAAAGCTCTAATTTGCAGATACACTAGTTGGTCCAACTCATCCGTCTGTTTATCAGCGAAGACGAGCGATAAAAGGTAGTTTCCAGGCTTGAACTAGCGTGTGTAGTCCGTAATAATAGACAATAACAGTGTAAAAAATCGAAAGGGTCTTAGAATATTTTCCACTTTACTTAGGGGATCTTTGTTTTTCAGGGGAAGAACTCGATCCTATATATGCAATCAGGACATTTAGACGTTTCTAAACAAGTTTTAGTACTAGTTGGTGTGAGGAGAATGCTGTTACAGCTCTTTGATTGCCTATGAGGATGAGGAATCGTTTATGATGTCAACCAAAGCTCGGATTTTTACGCATTAAAGACAAACATATTTTTGTTTACTGGTGATTCTAAAAAGATGTCCTAAAGCTGAAAAATGTTTTCAAAAGATTAGAGCAAAGCATAAGAAAGCATCTAACTTGTAGAACAATGAATATTGGAAATCACCAATTTGCAGCTGAGTATCAGATTTAAACGTCTCGTCGGAGTTGCAGTGCAAAACAAATGTCATCTGCAGATTGCGCATCACATAGCCTAACCCAGCCATCGGCAAACATGTACTCAATGAGGTATCAGTATGACGCCTCATCACTCAACCCGCATTGCACACGACGTAATGTAGAACAGGGGATGGCATTGACCTTCGTTCAGAGTCAGTGGTGGACTCACTCGCTACAGAGTACAATAAGGAATAGTACATATACCTACTTGAATCCAGCTATTTTGGTCTACGATACTTTAGATAGGCTTAGATATTTGAGCAATATATTTCAATTCAGTTCTATTTGCAATGTACCATGAAAATCTAGTGATATATCACAAGTAGCCACTCTCAGTATAGCACGCAAATTAACATCTGTTAATCGCGATACAAGATTTTTTTAAATTCAGTTTCTTTTCTTCTACAAAATGCTTGAAATAATTCTGTCCCTGTTGTATGTTTCCTAAGCGGAATGACTTCAAGCATATATTCTTGTATCGAGAGCTTGTTAGTAACTCCACGATTGAAAATTACCAATTGTGCTGTGTCAACGTTGTCAGTGCTTTCATCCAACGCGAGAGAAACGGCTATAAATTCATGGACCTCGGTTTGTAGTCTTTCTTAGGTTGTTTCTGCTATTTTATATATCCTTCTCTGTATGGTTCGTGGTGATAATGCAATATTACTAAAAATATCATATTGTTCAGGGAAAATTATGTTGGCAACTTTACTCTCAAATTTTTTATGAAATCTCCATCACTAGTGCACCTCAGTGACTGAGCAATCTCCAAAGTAACAGCATAGCTGGCGTGAAATTGTCTATCAGTTATAAATGTTATAATATTTAAATTAATATTAGGTGTATTATCTGAATATTGCTCTTTGAGCGTTGCAGTTGGTTAGTCCAATCTACACCTGAAAAAAAATGAAATGAATAAAGGACACTACGTCAGTGTTATGCTACTTTAAATCGTGGTGTAAATTTATGAATACATGCTTGTCTATAATTGTATGGTGATCTTATGACATGTATCATAATGTCGCTTGATGTTCAATTGATGAGTGCCTTTTTGAACATTGGAGCACATCAAACACATTACGTTCCTTACATGATGAGAGAGGAAATCTTCAAAGTGCTATTCTAGATATCAAATTTAATAGACAAGGAATAATTAGAATATAATCTAATTATTAGATGCACTCTAATTCTATGAATATACTAAGACTTTAAGTTAAATAAGCTAATATCCTTCAACGTTATAAATAAAAAAAATATCTTTAAATCTTAGTACTAGTCTTTGACAGACATGTTTAGAAGTAGAGGTAAATACGACAGCACAGTCCGCCCGTGATCGGTGTGTATGCAGTGCCAGTTAAGGCTGCGAGGGAGAGGGAAACAGAGTGAGCGCTGCCCCTGACACGTCATAGTTGCGAGGCCTCATTGAGTACATGTTTGCCGATGCCTGGCCTAACCAATCCATGAGTAACGCCTTATACTCGTATTGGGAAAATGGGCGTTCTACATCATACGATGTTACCCTAGCACACTTGAAGTTGGCACTATCACTAACAGAGATATTTTCAAGTTCACCTATGTGTTTGCCTTCTGAAATTTGAGCCAGTATACTGAGGTTCTTACTTGTCATTTTTCTGAAGCAATGCCTTAAATCTTTTCCTTGCCACTTCTACTTTTGGACTTGTAGTGTAAAGTTGTTTTTGAACCAACTGAATTTATTATTATTATTATTATTATTATTATTATTATTATTATTATTATTATTATTATTATTATTATTATTATTATTATTATTATTATTATTATTATTATTATTATTATTATTATTATTATTATTATTATTATTATTATTATTATTATTATTATTATTATTATTATTATTATTATTATTATTATTATTATTATTATTATTATTATTATTATTATTATTATTATTATTATTATTATTATTATTATTATTATTATTATTATTATTATTATTATTATTATTATTATTATTATTATTATTATTATTATTATTATTATTATTATTATTATTATTATTATTATTATTATTATGATCATCATCATCATCATCATGACCATCATGACCATCATCCCCATCATCACCACCATCACCATCATCACCATCATCACCATCATCACCACCGCCACCGCCACCGCCACCACCACCGCCACCGCCACCGCCGCCGCCATCAGCACCACCACCACCACCACCAACACCACCACCACCACCACCATCACCACCATCATCATCATCATCATCATTATTATTATTATTATTATTATTATTATTATTATTATTATTATTATTATTATTATTATTATTAAACAAGAATAATGCACTCGTGGAGTTATTACCAATCTGTTAACTTTAATTCACTATTAGACGTACACATAATTTTTAATACGAATTTCATACCACTCCGCTCAAACCTTCTATGTGATTTTTGAGCCTGCTTAGCTTAGCTGTACACTGACGGCTGATCTGTGGCAGAATCATTGATAAAGCAAGCCTGATATATCGATGGATTTGAACTTCTCTCTCTCTCTCTGATATTTTAATTATTTCAGTCAACATCGGGAAGCCCAGTTCAAAAAAATATGTAGTTGAAATTGGTAATAGAATATTAACAGCCATCTCGGAGATAGCAAAGTGCCCACTGCTGATTAACAACCAAAATGTTTCCAAGGGCACTTCGAAAAATGTTAACTTCAATGTCCTGTTTGCTTTCAAATCTCCCAATTACTCCTGTCAGCCTAAATCATTCGTAATATGTTTCGAATTGACGAACGGATCATGAACCCAGTTAAGCTGTCAAAATTCTCTTAATGGTCTCGCAATCACATAGCAATCTATAGCCATTTTAAGAGTTTAATGGCTATATGTGGTGAGGACATGTTCAATGAGGACATCTCTTCATGCCCTTTAAACGTGGTTTATTTATCATATTACTTACTGTCAAATAACTTTCCATAAAACAAGAATTGTAAGAGAAGAGTATTGCATGTAACAGTATCAGCAAGTACAACCCGTTTGTGTAAAAATAAGGCTGTGAAAAAGTGAAGTTTAAATGCTGATAATCGGAAAATAGAGCTCAATATAGCAGATACCTCTGCCTGAAGAACTGTGGAATTGTCCCCAGGGTTTATACTAAGACGTATTTGTCCTTGGAGGTAGGCCACGATTGTGTCCGTGTACAGAACCCATGTGTGAACCACGTGCACCAAGTGTGCACCAAGAAAATCAAAATTTTCAAAAAATTTTCCATGTAAAGGGTAGTTTAGGGTGGGGCTATTTTCTCATATTAACTGGCCTAAGCTTGCTTACTATTCGTGAAATAATGTAAATTTTGATTTGCAATACATAATATAGAAGCTCATTAAGACATGTGTCGTGAATTTTATATAAAAGCTTAGTAATTATGCACAATGTGAGGAATAATAGGAAAAATATCCGAACGGTTTACTACAACCCATGCCAGCGTTATTCAAGTCGTCACGTAAATCTGCCGTTTTCAGTTGGAAATAAAATATACTCACACGAACAAGCTTCTAGAGAATTGGACTTAATAGGTAAGTTGAAAACCTGAATTAGCATGTTTGATTATTTACAAAGCTTTAATCGGCGCCTTTTCTTCGACTCTCTGGGTCGCCATTTTCTGAAAGCAGCACAGATCAATAATTGGTGCACTTGACTACAGTTTAACACCACTGCTCCAGACACACCCATCGTCACGGGCCGCTCAATTGCCGGAAGAGACATTTCAAAATAATGAATGTGAGCACCTAATTTATGAAAAAAGGTTTAATTTATTGAATATATGCAGTAACTGTATTTTACGAAAATAATTTGAATATTACGAAGTACTGGTGATAACTTTTCGAATTAGTTAGAATCCAGTTTGTGTGAGACTGTACTTGTTATTCTCTATAAGGTGTTCATGGCATTTTAAAAAATCTAGTGCAAATCCTGGATTGTTGCACTATTGTTAACAGAAATGTGTTGACAGTGTTAAAAACTGTATGGCAATGTTTTTAAACTGAATTTTATTGTTTTTGTTGGTCTTTTCTCAGTGCTGTTAAGCATGAAATGCGAGTATATTTTAGACATATCTCGTAGGAGAGATACCTTTTTCCAGGTGCACCTATTTTATTTGTACATTCCAATAACGCGTTGATTAATTTCAATAATTTCATGAATTATGCAATAATTAAGTTGATTTTTCAATATATTTTTACTAGCATTGCATTTCAAACAGTTCGAAATAAAGGAAGTAAGAGAAGGCTTTATCGCCAAACTGAGTTTTGTAGAGGTTCACGTCCCACTGAGCTCTCGTGTGTTTGTCTATGTCTGTGTCTGTGTAGGTATATGTGTGTGTATATTTGGCAACAGTATGACTCAAAAACGAAAAGTCGGTGAAATACCTGACGTGGTATATAAATTAGAATCTTCCAAGAATGCGATACGAATATTTTCAAGAAAATGCCCCACTCCAAAATAACCCTTTACACGGACATTGCTTCGAAAACCTTCATTCTATCAAAAATGGTCTAACGGCTTTGATTAAAACACCATTGGTTTAAGGTAACTATTCTATGAAACTGGAACAAAATTGTGAAAACTAAAGGGAAATAATTTGTCATAATAAAATTATATGAATTCTGAACATTAAGATACGATAACACTGGGGCAGTTTAATCAGAAATTAAATGGATGGCTGCAAACCTATTAATAGGCATGGCCAACTTTCAAGCTTGCTTTCTTGCAAAGCTTATTTCTGCATTTTTCGATATTCAATAAGATCCACACAGTACAATATATTATTATTTTTTAAAATTACGTTAAGGAAACGATCACACACGTTTATAAAGTAATACTCTGGTTACGAGAACTAACGTATAAACTTTAGGAATTAAATTAAATTAAATAAATAAATAAATAAATTAAATTAATTTAATTAAATTAAGAAAATCTGACATGATATAACTTTTTGTAAGCACGTTTATTGTAAAAGTGTAAAACCTTAATTTTTGTAGTGAATATATTTTGACTCAAATGACTCAAAAACAAAAAGTCTTAAATACCAAACTTGTTATTCAAGTTCAGCATATTCCCAGGTTGTAATCGAAGATTTTGAAGAAAATCCACCTTCCTCAAACCACATTTAACTTGGAAAATGTTTCGCAACTTCTCAGAAAATGACCTGAACGATTCTGACCAGAAGAGCTCAAGTTTGAGATGTTTTCATGATTAATGACATATATTATCTTGAATTGTGTGTGGACCGCCACAGAAGTGCTCTTCATTCTGAATGACCTTGCACAATTGGTAAACTGTAAGAAACAGAGAAGATCTTACATAACAAAGTAACGTACACCTGGTTAAAGGAGGCAATTAGTTTTCAAATAGGAATCAGTTATTCCTTTTCCGTTTCTTTATTCTTCTCCTGGTCATGCAAATGGAACAATATTTCGAATCCATCACATAGCGCCAACTCTTAAAATATTTGACCCTTGCTTAAGCTTGCTGCACTCCCCTATTCTCATACTACCTACAAGAAAATGCAATTTCCACAAATCTTTCTCTAAATTAACCCTTTCAGACCCTACTACTTCTTGGGCATCTAAAGGATTATTCAAGTAATCTAAAGGGCTTAAATAGGTTCAGGAAAGCCAAATATACAATTGTTCAAAAATATTTTAATAAACAGTTATGGCATGTGCATCGCGATGGGCAAACATCTCTAGTGGTACAAATTATACCCTATGGAAATTCTTGAAGCAGTTTCTTTCTTCTACAAAACACAAAGCCACATTGCATTTCGACAGTAAAGGAATGTTTCCTTTCTTTTCTATTTTTCTTTCCTTTTTTGACACAGCCAATCATTTCATATCGGAAAGCTTCCTTTTCATCATTATATTCAGGTAATGGTCACGTAGATCGTGACAATTTTAAGTGCAGGACGAATCTGTTTTCAATCTCTCGTGTTTTGTGGTTCAGAAATCCATCCTTTCTCTACATTTCTCATAAAAGAGTCGGCAGTAAGTTTCGGGACCTGGAGAAATTTTTTTGCGATCCAATAGTCTTTGTTTTGAACACTCTACTGTCGTTGTTTATTTGCCACAAAGTTGAGGTGATAGCTAACACGAGCTTCTTTGAGGCGCGCAGCGACCCAGTGGTGTGAGGTAGCTTGACCTTGAGCGTCCCTCTGATGGCTAGTGCCGGCCGCCGTCACGATATATTTTAAGCCTACATATTAATAAAAACAACAAATCTATCAAATCTGGCGATTACATAATTCTAACGTCGAAATACATGATTCAGTACGGAAACCACAATCATCATAATACGTTCCCCTCTTAGCGATTTGTGGAGCATCTTGTTTCGAGTATGGATGTGTGCGTCAATATGTTTGTGTTATGCATGTAAAAATACAGAACGTAACTGCTTGGGAGCAGTCTCTCTTTCCATTTGCTGTGGGTTTTTAAATGTTTGTGTGAAGTTTGGTAGCGGCGAATTAGTATTGCCTCATAGAGTTGTATGAGCGATGAGCCTCTGTTACATCTTAGAGGAGTGGCAAAAGAAGAGCTGTGATAACTTTCAGGAAGTATGGATTCTAAATAGTTTATGAATAACTTCGCTAATATTTCACCATGTTAATATTCAGAATGGCAACCAACAAACAAGTTGTGTTGATAATTTCACTAATATCTTAGATCAGTACCACTGCCATTTACGCCGTAATTAACTCATTCCCTCCGATGTAATTCGATTTAGCTGGCCTCGTAGCTCAATCGGCAGTGTCTGCCTGCTGTACGAGGAGTCCCTGGTTCGTTTCCCGGCAAGAGAGAGACTTTTTCTCTAGCCAGAGTATTCCCTATGGACGAAGGTGTGAATATGCCCTTGATTCTCTCTCTCTCTCTCTCTCTCTCTCTCTCTATGTGTGTGTGTGTGTGTGTGTGTGTGTGTGTGTGTGTGTGTGTGTGTGTGTGTGTGTGTGTGTGTGTGTGTGGTCTAATGTATAAAATCCGAAGAAAAATCAGAAACCCAATGACAGCTGTATACGAGTTAACACCAATGCAGTATTGGATAACAAAGGATCGGTGATGACGTTGTTTTAAGGGCGATCAATTACTTGGTCATCAGCACCCTTATAAAAAGATCATGGCAAAAGTCAGAGGTAAATTTCAATATAAAATAAAAATACTAGTAGAAAGGCAAACATAGATGAGTGTACCAAACAAAGAATCAAAAGTCAGAATTAAAACTAAGTTATATCAGGTGGCCCACTCCAGCCGGCATTGGGGTAAGTAGGTAACCCTTCGTATGTTAAAAGAGTTGCAGAAACCACGGGGGTAAATCCAGTCAGTGGCGTGCGTGAACTTTGTTCAGCTTGTAAGACAAGCGACCGGGATGCCTGGCTAGAGTGTGTAGCGCGTGATAACAGACAAGAATAGTCTTAGAATATTTTCCATTTCACTCACAGGACTTTATTTTCCAGGAAATAAACTCATTCCTGTATATGCTGCTATTGTCTAACATTACGGATTACAGATTGTAAATTGCCGTAACAAAGTCCATGCAAACATGAGGGCGCGTAATGCTTCATTGGTAATTCTTTAATTCTTATTCATGTCATTGTTGTATTTTATTATTTTGTTATTGTCATTTTTGCTTGTGGTTATTCTCATTATATTATTTATGTTGTTTATATGATTAACATGAATATTAATTTTATTAACATGTCATTCTTATTGTGTCTTATTGTGTATAGGTTTATCACTACTGCTATTACTATTGTTATGATTACTGTTTTGATTGTGTTTATCGTGATTATTATTAGTAGTACTAGTGGTGGTGGTGGTGGTTTTATTTGTTTTCTTTGTTTTGTTGTTTGACGACGCTATCAATTGGCAGGATCACATCAGCGTCGCCAGTGTGCCGGAGTTTCGTCCGGTAGGAATTCCTTTACATCTCAGTAAATCTACTGAGATGGAGCTGTCGTTTTTAAGTACACTTAAAAACCATCGGTCTGGGCCGGATTTGAACCCGCGACCTTGGGATCAGTAGGCGAGTCTCTAACCAACTGAGCTACCCAGACCAACGGTGATCGTGGTGGCGGTAGTGGTGGTGGAGGTGGAGGTGCAGGTGCAGGTGGAGGTGTAAGTGGAGGTGGAGGTGCAGGTGGAGGTGGAGGTGCAGATGCAGGTGGAGTTGCATGTGGAGTTGGAGGTGGAGGTGTAGGTGGAGCTGGAGGTGTAGGTGAAGGTGGAAGTGCATGTGGAGTTGGAGGTGGAGGTGTAGGTGAAGGTGGAAGTGGAGGTGGAGGTGGAGGTGGAGATAGCGGTGGTGGTGGCGGCGGAGGTGTAGGTGGAGGTGGACGTGGCGGTGGAGGAGGAAGTGGAGGTGCAGGTGGAGGTGGAGGTGCAGGTGGAGGTGCAGGTGAAGGTGGAGGTGGAGGTGGAGGTGCAGGTGGAGGTGGAGGTGGAGGTGGAGGTGCAGGTGGAGGTGGAGGTGCAGGTGGAGGTGGAGGTGGAGGTGCAGGTGAAGGTGGAGGTGGAGGTGGAGGTGCTGATGGAGGTGGAGGTGGAAGTGGAGGTGCAGGTGGAGGTGGAGATGCAGGAGAGGTGGAGGTTGAGGTGGAAGTGGTGGTGGAGGTGGTGTGCTAAGTGGAGGTGGAGGTGAGGTGCAGGTGGAGGTGGAGGTGGAGGTGGGGTGGCGGTGGTGGTGGTGGTAGAGGTGGAGGTGCAGGTGGAGGTGGAGGTTGAGGTGGAAGTGGTGGAGGAGGTGGTGTGCTAAGTGGAGGTGGACGTGAGGTGCAGGTGGAGGTGGTGGTGGAGGCGGAGGTTGAGGTGGTGATGAAGTAGGAGGTGGAGGTGCAGGTGGAGGTGGAGGTGGAGGTGCAGGTGGAGGTGGAGGTGGAGTTGCAGTTGGAGGTGGAGGTGGGGGTAGAGGTGGAGGGGCGGTGCTGGTGGAGGTGGAGGTGGAGTTGGAGGTGGAGGTGGATGTGGATGTGTAGGTGGAGGTGGAGGTGGAGGTGAAGGTGGTGGTGGAGTTGGAAGTGGAGGTGGAGGTGCAGGTGGAGGTGGAGGTGTAAGTGGAGGTGGAGGTGCAGGTGGAGGTGGAGGTGGAGGTGCAGGTGGAGGTGGAGGTGTAAGTGGAGGTGGAGGTGCAGGTGGAGGTGGAGGTGTAAGTGCAGGTGGAGGTGCAGGTGGAGATGGAGGTGCAGGTGCAGGTGGAGGTGTAAGTGGAGGTGGAGGTGCAGGTGGAGGTGTAAGTGGAGGTGGAGGTGCAGGTGGAGGTGGAGGTGGAGGTGGAGGTGGAAGTGCAGCTGGAGGTGGAGATGCAGGTGGAGGTGGAGATGCAGGTAAGCTGGAGGTGGGGTGGTGGTGGCGGTGTGGTGGAGGTGCAGGTGCCGGTAGAGGTGGAGGTGGAGGTGGAGGCGGTGGTGGAAGAGGAGGTGTAAGTGGAGGTGGAGGTGGAGGTGCAGGTGGAGGTGGAGGCGGAATTAGAGGTGGTGATGGAGGTGGAAGTGGAGGTGAAGGTGGAGGTGGAGGTGGAGGTGGAGGTGCAGGAGGAGGTGGAAGTGCAGGTGGAGGTGGAGATAAAGGTGGAGGTGGAGATGCAGGTGAGGTGGAGGTGGAGGTGGAGGCGGTGGTGGAAGAGGAGGTGTAAGTGGAGGTGGTGGTGTAGGTTGACGTGGAGGTGAGGTGGAGGTGGAGGTGGAGGTGGTGGCGGCGGTGGCGGTGGTGGTGGAGGTGGAGGTGCAGATGGAGGTGGAGGTGCAGGTGGAGGTGGAGGTGGAAATGCAGGTGGAGGTGGAGATGCAGGTGGAGGTGGAGATGCAGGTGAGGTGGAGGTGGGGTGTCGGTGGTGGTGGTCGAGTTGGAGGTGCAGGTGGAGGTGGAGGTTGAGGTGGAAGTGGTGGTGGAGGTGGTGTGGTAAGTGGAGGTGGAGGTGAAGCCGGAGGTTGAGGTGGTGTTGAAGGTGGAGGTGGAGGTGCAGGTGGAGGTGGAGGTGGAGGTGGAGGTGCAGGTGGAGATGGATGTGGTGGTGGAGATGTAGGTGGAGGAGAGGTGGAGTCGGAGGTGGAGGTGAAGGTGGAGTGGATGTGTAGGTGGAGGTGGAGGTGGAGGTGGAGGTGAAAGTGGTGGTGGAGTTGGAAGTGGAGGTGGAGGTGCAGGTGGAGGTGAAGGTGGTGGCGGCCGTGGTGGTGGTGGTGGCGGCTTTAGTGGTGGTGAAGGAGGAGGTGCAGATGGAGGCGGAGGATGAAGTGGAGTTAGAGTTGGAGGTGGAGGTGAAGGTGGTGGCGGCCGTGGCGGTGGTGGTGGCGGCGGTAGTGGTGGTGGACAGGAGGTGCAGATGGAGGTGGAGGTGGTGTTGCAGTTTGAGGTGGAGGTGGTGTTAGAGGTGGAGGGCCGGTGCTGGTGCAGGTGGAGGTGGAGCTGGAGGTGGAGGTGGATGTACAGGTGGAGGTGGAGGTTGAGGTGGAGGTGAAGGTGGTGGTGGAGGTGGAAGTGGAGGTGGAGGTGCAGGTGGAGGTGGAGGTGCAGGTGGAGGTGGATATGCAGGTGGAGGTGGAGGTAGATGTGGAGGTGCAGGTGCAGGTGGAGGTGGAGGTGGTGGTGGTGGAAGTGCAGCTGGAGGTGGAGATGCAGGTGGAGGTGGAGATGCAGGTGAGCTGGAGGTGGGGTGCTGGTGGCGGTGTGGTGGAGGTGCAGGTGCAATTAGAGTGGAGGTGGAGGTGGAGGTCGAGGCGGTGGTGGAAGAGGAGGTGTAAGTGGAGGTGGAAGTGGAGGTGGAGGTAGAGGTAGAGGTAGAGATTGTGGTAGAGGTAGAGGTAGAGGTATAGGTGTGGGATATGTTGGTGGTGGTAGAGGTAGAGGTGGAGGTAGAGTTTGCGGTGAAGGTAGATGTGGTAGAGGTGGAGGTAGAGGTGGAGGTAGAGGTAGAGGTAGAGGTGGAGGTAGAGGTGGACGTAGAGGTGGAGGTAGATGTGAAGGTGGAGGTAGAGTTAGAGGTGGAGTTGGAAGTAGATGTGGAGGTGCAGGTTGAGGTGCATGTGTAGGTGGAGGTGGAGGTGGAAGTGGGGGTGGAAGCGGAGGTGGAGGTAGAGGTGGAAGTGGAGGTGGAGGTGTAGCTAGAGTTAGAGGTGGAGGTGGAGTTAGAGGTAGAGTTGGAAGTGGCGGTGGAGGTAGAGGTGGAGGTAAAGGGGGAGGTGAAGTTGGAGGTGCAGGTGGATGTGCATGTGGAGGTGGAGGTGGAGGTGGAAGTGGAGGTGGAGGTAGAGTTGGGGGTAGCGGTGGAGGTGGAATGAAGGTGGAGGTGAAGGTGCAGGTGGAGGTGCATGTGGAGGTAGAGTTGTAGGTGGAGGTGGAAGTGGAGGTGGAGGCAGAGGTAGAGGTAGAGGTAGAAGTGGGGGTGGAGGTGGAATTGGAGGTGTAGGTGGAGGTGGAGGTGGATGTGGAGGTTGAGGTTGAGGTTGACGTGTAGGGGGTGATGGAGGTGGAGCTGGAGATGGAATTGGAGTTGGAGGTGGAATAGAAGGTGGAGTTAGAGGTAGAGGTAGAGTTAGAGATAAAGGTAGATTTGGAGCTGGAGGTGGAGTTGGAGTTAGAGGTGGAGGTGAATGTGGAGGTAGAGGTAGAGGTGGAGGTGGAGGTGGATGGGTAGGTGTAGGTGTAGGTGGCGGTGGAGGTGGGGGTAGAGGCTGAGATGAAGGTGGAGGTGGAGGTAGAGCTGGTGGTGGTGGAGGTGGTGCTAGAGGCGGAGGTAGAGGTATCGGTAGAGGTTGAGGTGGAGGTGGAAGTGGAGGTGGAGTGGAAGGTGGAGGGTGACGTGTAGGTGGAGGTTGAGCTGGAGGTGGTGGGTGAGGTGTAGGTGTAGGTGGAGCTGGAGGTGGAGGTGGAGCTGGAGGTGGAAGTGGATTTGGAGATGGAGGTCGTGGTGGAGGTGGAGGTAGAGGTAGGGTTAGAGTTGGAGGTGGAGGTAGAGGTGAAGGTAGAGGTAGAGGTGGAGGTGGAGGTGTTGGTAGAGTTAGAGGTAGAGGTGGAGGTAGAGGTGGAGGTGGAGATAGAGGTACAGGTTATGGTAGAAGTAGAGGTGGAGGTAGAGGTGGAGGTAGAGGAAGGGGTGGAGGTAGAGGTAGAGGTTGTGGTTGAGGTAGAGATAGTTAGAGGTAGAGGTGGAGGTGGAGGTAGGGGTGGAGCTAGAGGTAGGGGTAAATGTAGAGTTGGAGTTGGCGGTGGAGGCGGAGGTAGAGATGGAGATAGAGGTTTAGGTAGAGGTAGAGGTGGAAGTACAGGTGGTGTTAGAGGTGGAGGCGGAGGTAGAGGTGGAGGTAGAGGTAGGGGCGGAGGTAGAGGTGTAGGTAGAGTTGGAGGGGGAGATGGAGGTGGAGGTTAATGTAGAGGTGGAGGTAGAGTTAGAGGTAGTGGTAGAGGTGGAGGTAGAGGTGGAGATAGAGGCGGAGCTGGAATTGGAGGTGGAAGTGGTGGTGGTGGTGGTAGAGGTGCAGGTAGAGGTGGTGGTAGAGGCAGAGGTAGAGGTGGAGTTGGATTTAGAGGTGGAGGTAGACGTAGAGGTGGAGGTGGAGGTGGTGGTAGAGTTAGAGGTCGTGGTAGAGGTGGAGGTAGAGGTACAGGTGGAGGCAGACAGGAGGTGGAGGTGGAGGTGGAGGTTTAAGTGGAGGTAGATGTAGAGGAAGAGGTAGAGGTGGAGGTGGTGGTAGAGGTAGAGGTGGAGGTAGAGGTGGAGGTGGAGTTGGGGTAGAGGTTAAGGTAGATGTAGAAGTGGAGATGGAGGTAGAGGTGGAGGTAGAGGTAGATGTGGAGGTGGAGTTTGGGGTAGAGGTGGAGGTAGATGTAGAAGTGGAGGTGGAGTTGGAGGTGGAGTTAGAGGAAGAGTTCGAGGTAGAGGTGGAGGTAGAGGGAGAGTTGGAGGTAGAGATAGAGGTGGTGGTAGAGGTAGACGTGAATGTTGATGTAGAGTTAGAGGTGGAGGTGGAGGTAGAGGTAGAGGTAGAGGTGGTGGTAGTGGTAGAGGTAGTGGTGGAGATGGAGGTAGCGGTAGAGTGGGAGGTGGAGGTAGAGGCAGAGGTAGTGGTGGAGGTGGAGGTGGTGGTGGAGGCGGTGGTGGAGTTGGAGGTGGAGGTGGTGGTGGAGGTGGAGTTGTAGGTGGTTGTGGAGATGGAGGTGGAGTTGGTGGTGGAGGTGGAGGTGGAATTGCTGGTAGAGGTGGAGATGGTGGAAGAGGTGGATGTAGAGGTAGATTTAGTGGTAGAGGTGGAGGTGGAGTTGGATGTTGAGCTAGAGGTAGAGGTATATGTAGAGGTGGAGGTGGAGGTGAAGGTTGAGGTGGAGGTAGAGGTACAGGCAGAGGTGGTGATGGAGGTGCATGTGGAGGTGGAGGTAAAAGTAGAGGTAGAGGAAGAGGTGGTGGTAGAAGTGGAGGTGGAGGTGGAGGTAGAGGTAGAGATGGTGGTAGAGGTAGAGGTAGAAGTATAGGTGGAGAATATGGAGGTGGCGGTGGTAGAGAGGTGGATGTGGAGGTGGAGGCAGAAGTAGAGGTAGGGTAGAGGTGGTAGTAGAAGTGGAGGTTGAGGTAGAGGTAGAGGTAGAGATGGTGGTAGAGGTAGAAGTAGAGGTATATGTGGGGGATATGTTGGTGGTGGTAGAGATAGAGGTGGAGGTAGAGTTAGCGGTGAAGGTAGATGTGGTAGAGGTGGAGGTAGAGGTGGTGATAGAGGTAGAGGTAGAGGTAGAGGTGGAGGTAGAGGTGGAGGTAGAGGTAGAGGTGAAGTTAGATGTGGAGGTGGAGGTGTAGGTAGAGGTAGAGATAGAGGTGGAGGTGGAGGAGGATGTGTAGGTAGGGTTAGAGGTGGAGGTAGAGGTGAAGGTGGAGGTAGAGTTAGAGGTGGAGGTGGAGGTAGAGGTGGAGGTGGAGGTTGAGGTTGAGGTGTAGGCTGTGGTGGAGGTGGAGGCGGAAATGGAGGTGGAGTTGAAGGTGTATGTGGAGATGGAGGTGCAGGTGGAGGTGGAGGTAGATGTGGAGGTGCAGGTGCAGGTGGAGGTGGAGGTGGTGGTGGTGGAAGTGCAGCTGGAGGTGGAGATGCAGGTGGAGGTGGAGATGCAGGTGAGCTGGAGGTGGGGTGCTGGTGGCGGTGTGGTGGAGGTGCAGGTGCAATTAGAGTGGAGGTGGAGGTGGAGGTCGAGGCGGTGGTGGAAGAGGAGGTGTAAGTGGAGGTGGAAGTGGAGGTGGAGGTAGAGGTAGAGGTAGAGATTGTGGTAGAGGTAGAGGTAGAGGTATAGGTGTGGGATATGTTGGTGGTGGTAGAGGTAGAGGTGGAGGTAGAGTTTGCGGTGAAGGTAGATGTGGTAGAGGTGGAGGTAGAGGTGGAGGTAGAGGTAGAGGTAGAGGTGGAGGTAGAGGTGGACGTAGAGGTGGAGGTAGATGTGAAGGTGGAGGTAGAGTTAGAGGTGGAGTTGGAAGTAGATGTGGAGGTGCAGGTTGAGGTGCATGTGTAGGTGGAGGTGGAGGTGGAAGTGGGGGTGGAAGCGGAGGTGGAGGTGGAAGTGGGGGTGGAAGCGGAGGTGGAGGTAGAGGTGGAAGTGGAGGTGGAGGTGTAGCTAGAGTTAGAGGTGGAGGTGGAGTTAGAGGTAGAGTTGGAAGTGGCGGTGGAGGTAGAGGTGGAGGTAAAGGGGGAGGTGAAGTTGGAGGTGCAGGTGGATGTGCATGTGGAGGTGGAGGTGGAGGTGGAAGTGGAGGTGGAGGTAGAGTTGGGGGTAGCGGTGGAGGTGGAATGAAGGTGGAGGTGAAGGTGCAGGTGGAGGTGCATGTGGAGGTAGAGTTGTAGGTGGAGGTGGAAGTGGAGGTGGAGGCAGAGGTAGAGGTAGAGGTAGAAGTGGGGGTGGAGGTGGAATTGGAGGTGTAGGTGGAGGTGGAGGTGGATGTGGAGGTTGAGGTTGAGGTTGACGTGTAGGGGGTGATGGAGGTGGAGCTGGAGATGGAATTGGAGTTGGAGGTGGAATAGAAGGTGGAGTTAGAGGTAGAGGTAGAGTTAGAGATAAAGGTAGATTTGGAGCTGGAGGTGGAGTTGGAGTTAGAGGTGGAGGTGAATGTGGAGGTAGAGGTAGAGGTGGAGGTGGAGGTGGATGGGTAGGTGTAGGTGTAGGTGGCGGTGGAGGTGGGGGTAGAGGCTGAGATGAAGGTGGAGGTGGAGGTGGAGGTAGAGCTGGTGGTGGTGGAGGTGGTGCTAGAGGCGGAGGTAGAGGTGGAGGTGGAGGTGGAGGTGGAGTTGAAGGTGGAGGGTGACGTGTAGGTGGAGGTTGAGCTGGAGGTGGTGGGTGAGGTGTAGGTGTAGGTGGAGCTGGAGGTGGAGGTGGAGCTGGAGGTGGAAGTGGATTTGGAGATGGAGGTCGAGGTGGAGGTTGAGGTAGAGGTAGGGTTAGAGTTGGAGGTGGGGGTAGAGGTGAAGGTAGAGGTAGAGGTGGAGGTGGAGGTGTAGGTAGAGTTAGAGGTAGAGGTGGAGGTAGAGGTGGAGGTGGAGATAGAGGTACAGGTTATGGTAGAAGTAGAGGTGGAGGTAGAGGTGGAGGTAGAGGTAGGGGTGGAGGTAGAGGTAGAGGTTGTGGTTGAGGTAGAGATAGTTAGAGGTAGAGGTGGAGGTGGAGGTAGGGGTGGAGCTAGAGGTAGGGGTAAATGTAGAGTTGGAGTTGGCGGTGGAGGCGGAGGTAGAGATGGAGATAGAGGTTTAGGTAGAGGTAGAGGTGGAAGTACAGGTGGTGTTAGAGGTGGAGGCGGAGGTAGAGGTGGAGGTAGAGGTAGGGGCGGAGGTAGAGGTGTAGGTAGAGTTGGAGGGGGAGATGGAGGTGGAGGTTAATGTAGAGGTGGAGGTAGAGTTAGAGGTAGTGGTAGAGGTGGAGGTAGAGGTGGAGATAGAGGCGGAGCTGGAATTGGAGGTGGAAGTGGTGGTGGTGGTGGTAGAGGTGCAGGTAGAGGTGGTGGTAGAGGCAGAGGTAGAGGTGGAGTTGGATTTAGACTTGGAGGTAGACGTAGAGGTGGAGGTGGAGGTGGTGGTAGAGTTAGAGGTCGTGGTAGAGGTGGAGGTAGAGGTACAGGTGGAGGCAGACAGGAGGTGGAGATGGAGGTGGAGGTTTATTGGAGGTAGATGTAGAGGAAGAGGTGGAGGTGGTGGTAGAGGTAGAGGTGGAGGTAGAGGTGGAGTTGGAGTTGGGGTAGAGGTTAAGGTAGATGTAGAAGTGGAGATGGAGGTAGAGGTGGAGGTAGAGGTAGATGTGGAGGTGGAGTTTGGGGTAGAGGTGGAGGTAGATGTAGAAGTGGAGGTGGAGTTGGAGGTGGAGTTAGAGGAAGAGTTCGAGGTAGAGGTGGAGGTAGAGTTGGAGGTAGAGATAGAGGTGGTGGTAGATTTCGATTTCGATTTGGTTTAAGGGCGCTCAACTTCTAGGTCATCAGCTAGAGGTAGACGTGAATGTTGATGTAGAGTTAGAGGTGGAGGTGGAGGTAGAGGTAGAGGTAGAGGTGGTGGTAGTGGTAGAGGTAGTGGTGGAGATGGAGGTAGCGGTAGAGTGGGAGGTGGAGGTAGAGGCAGAGGTAGTGGTGGAGGTGGAGGTGGTGGTGGAGGCGGTGGTGGAGTTGGAGGTGGAGGTGGTGGTGGAGGTGGAGTTGTAGGTGGTTGTGGAGATGGAGGTGGAGTTGGTGGTGGAGGTGGAGGTGGAATTGCTGGTAGAGGTGGAGATGGTGGAAGAGGTGGATGTAGAGGTAGATTTAGTGGTAGAGGTGGAGGTGGAGTTGGATGTTGAGCTAGAGGTAGAGGTATATGTAGAGGTGGAGGTGGAGGTGAAGGTTGAGGTGGAGGTAGAGGTACAGGCAGAGGTGGTGGTGGAGGTGCATGTGGAGGTGAAGGTAAAAGTAGAGGTAGAGGAAGAGGTGGTGGTAGAAGTGGAGGTGGAGGTGGAGGTAGAGGTAGAGATGGTGGTAGAGGTAGAGGTAGAAGTATAGGTGGAGAATATGGAGGTGGCGGTGGTAGAGAGGTGGATGTGGAGGTGGAGGTAGAAGTAGAGGTGGTAGTAGAAGTGGAGGTTGAGGTAGAGGTAGAGGTAGAGATGGTGGTAGAGGTAGAAGTAGAGGTATATGTGGGGGATATGTTGGTGGTGGTAGAGATAGAGGTGGAGGTAGAGTTAGCGGTGAAGGTAGATGTGGTAGAGGTGGAGGTAGAGGTGGTGATAGAGGTAGAGGTAGAGGTAGAGGTGGAGGTAGAGGTGGAGGTAGAGGTAGAGGTGAAGTTAGATGTGGAGGTGGAGGTGTAGGTAGAGGTAGAGATAGAGGTGGAGGTGGAGGAGGATGTGTAGGTAGGGTTAGAGGTGGAGGTAGAGGTGAAGGTGGAGGTAGAGTTAGAGGTGGAGGTGGAGGTAGAGGTGGAGGTGGAGGTTGAGGTTGAGGTGTAGGCTGTGGTGGAGGTGGAGGCGGAAATGGAGGTGGAGTTGTAGGTGTATGTGGAGATGGAGGTGGAGTTGGTGGTGGAGGTGGAGGTGGAATTGCTGGTAGAGGTGGAGATGGTGGAAGAGGTGGATGTAGAGGTAGATTTAGTGGTAGAGGTGGAGGTGGAGTTGGATGTTGAGCTAGAGGTAGAGGTATATGTAGAGGTGGAGGTGGACGTGAAGGTAGAGGTGGAGGTAGAGGTACAGGCAGAGGTGGTGGTGGAGGTGGAGCTAGAAGTAGAGGTAGAGGAAGAGGTGGGGGTAGAAGTGGAGGTGGAGGTGGAGGTAGAGGTAGAGGTAGAGATGGTGGTAGACGTAGAGGTAGAAGTATAGGTGGAGGATATGGAGGTGGAGGTAGAGAGGTGGATGTGGAGGTGGAGGTAGAAGTAGAGGTAGGGTGGAGGTGGTAGTAGAGGTGGTGATAGAAGTTGGAGTTAGAGGCAGAGGTAGAGTTAGAGGTAAAGGTAGTGGTGGAGCTGGAGGTGAAGGTAGAGGTGGAGATGGAGGTGGAGGTGGAGTTGGCGGTGGAGGTGGAGGTGGTGGTAGTGGTAGAGGTAGAGGTAGAGTTGGAGTTGGAGGGGTAGGTAGATGTGGCGGTAGAGGTGGAGGTAGAGATAGTGGTGGTGGTCGACTTAGAGGTGAATGTTGATGTAGATTTAGAGGTGGAGGTGGAGGTGGAGGTAGAAGTAGAGGTGGAGGTGGCGGTTGAGGTAGAGGTAGTGGTAGAGGTGGAGGTAGTGGGAGAGGAGGAGGTGGAGGTGGAGGTAGAGGTGGAGGTAGAGGTGGAGGCAGAGGTAGTGGTGGTGGTGGAATTGGAGGTGGAGTTGGAGGTGGAGGTGGAGTTGGTGGTGGAGGTGAAGGTGGTGGTGGTGGTTTTGGTGGTGGTGGAGGTGGTGGTAGAGGTGGAGATTGTGGAAGAGGTGGATGTAGAGGTAGATTTAGTGGTAGAGGTGGAGGTGAAGGTGGAAAAAAAATATTTTCTTGTTTAACGACGCTGTCAATTGCCAGGATCACATCAGCGTCGCCGGTGTGCCGGAATTTTGTCCCGCAGGAGTTCTTTTACATGCCAGTAAATCTACTGACATGGAGCTGTCGTTTTTAAGCACACTTAAAAACCATCGGCCTGTGCCGGGTTTGAACCCGCGACCTTGGGATCCGTAGGCCAGCGTCTAACCAACTGAGCCACCCAGACCGACCAGGTGAAAGTGGAGGTTGAGTTAGAGGTAGAGGTATATGTAGAGGCGGAGGTGGAGGTGAAGTTAGAGGTGGAGGTAGAGGTACAGGCAGAGGTGGTGGTTGAGGTGGATGTGGAGGTGGAGGTAGAAGTAGAGGTAGAGAAGGTGGTAGAGGTAGAGCTAGAAGTATAGGTGGAGGATATGGTGGTGGTGGTAGAGAGGTCGATGTGGAGGTGGAGGTAGAAGTAGAGGTAGAGGTAGAGGTGGTAGTAGAAGTGGAGGTGGAGGTGGAGGTAGAGGTAGAGGTGGAGGTAGAGATGGTGGTAGAGGTAGAGGTATAGGTGTGCGATATGTTGGTGGTGGCAGAGGTAGAGGTGGAGGTGGAGGTGGAGGTGGAAGTGGAGGTGGAGTTGAAGGTGGAAGGTGACGTGTAGGTGGAGGTTGAGCTGGAGGTGGAGGGTGAGGTGTAGGTGTAGGTGTAGGTGGAGCTGGAGTAGGAGGTGGAAGTGGAATTAGAGGTGGAGGTCGATGTGGAGGTCGAGGTGGAGGTAGAGGTAGGGTTAGAGGTGGAGGTGGAGGTGGAGGTAGAGGTAGAGGTGGAGGTGGAGGTGTAGGTATAGTTAGAGGTAGAGGTGGAGTTAGAGGTGGAGGTGGAGATAGAGGTAGAGGTTGTGGTAGAGGTAGAGGTGGAGTTAGAGGTGGAGGTAGAGGTAGGGGTGGACGTAGAGGTAGAAGTTGTGGTTGAGGTAGAGATAGTTAGAGATAGAGGTGGAGGTGGAGGTAGGGGTGGAGGTAGAGGTGGAGGTACAGGTAGAGGTGGAAGTAGAGGTGGTGTTAGAGGTGGAGGCGGAGGTAGAGGTGGAGGTAGAGGTAGGGGTGGAAGAAGAGGTGTAGGTAGAGTTGGAGGGGGAGATGGAGGTGGAGGTTAATGTAGAGGTGGAGGTAGAGTTAGAGGTAGTGGTAGAGATGGAGGTAGAGGTAGTGGTGGAGATAGAGGCGGAGCTGGAATTGGAGGTGGAAGTGGTGGTGGTGGTGATAGAGGCAGAGGTAGAGGTGGAGTTGGGTTTAGAGGTGGAGGTAGACGTAGAGCTGGAGGTGGAGGTGGTGGTAGAGTTAGAGGTAGAGGTAGAGGTGGAGGTAGAGGTACAGGTGGAGGCAGACAGGAGGTGGAGATGGAGGTGGAGGTTGAAGTGGAGGTAGATGTAGAGGAAGAGGTAGAGGTGGAGGTGGTGTTAGAGGTAGAGGTGGAGGTGGAGTTGGGGTAGAGGTTACGGGAGATGTAGTAGTGGAGATGGAGGTGGAGGTGGAGGTAGAGGTAGATGTGGAAGTGGAGTTTGGGGTAGAGGTGGAGGTAGATGTAGAAGTGGAGGTGGAGTTGGAGGTGGAGTTAGAGGAAGAGTTCGAGGTAGAGGTGGATGTAGAGGTAGAGGTGGAGGTAGAGATAGAGGTGGTGGTAGAGGTAGACGTGAAGGTTGATGTAGAGTTAGAGGTGGAGGTGGAGGTAGAGTTAGAGGTAGAGGTAGAGGTGGTGGTTGAGGTAGAGGTAGTGGTGGAGGTGGAGGTAGCGGTAGAGTGGGAGGTGGAGATAGAGGCAGAGGTAGTGGTGGAGGTGGAGGTGGAGGCGGAGGTGGAGGTGGAGGTGGAGGTGGAGTTGTAGGTGTATCTGGAGATGGAGGTGGAGTTGGTGGTGGAGGTGGAGGTGGAATTGCTGGTAGAGGTGGAGATGGTGAAAGAGGTGGATGTAGAGGTAGATTTAGTGGTAGAGGTGGAGGTGGAGGTGAAGGTAGAGGTAGAGTTAGAGGTACAGGCAGAGGTGGTGGTGGAGGTGGATGTGGAGGTGGAGGTAGAAGTAGAGGTAGAGGAAGAGGTGGTGGTGGAAGTGGAGGTGGAGGTGGAAGTAGAGGTAGAGGTAGAGATGGTGGTAGAGGTAGAGGTAGAAGTATAGGTGGAGGATATGGAGGTGGTGGTGGTGGTAGAGAGGTGGATGTGGAGGTGGATGTAGAAATAGAGGTAGGGTAGAGGTGGTAGTAGAAGTGGAGGTTGAGGTAGAGGTAGAGGTAGAGATGGTGGTAGAGGTAGAAGTAGAGGTATAGGTGGGGAAATGTTGGTGGTGGTAGAGATAGAGGTGGAGGTAGAGTTAGCGGTGAAGGTAGATGTGGTAGAAGTGGAGGTAGAGGTAGGGGTAGAGGTGGAGGTGGAGGTGGACGTAGAGGTGGAGGTGGATGTTAAGGTGGAGGTAGAGGTGGATTTGGAAGTAGATGTGGAGGTGCAGGTTGAGGTGCATGTGTAGGGGGAGGTGGAGGTGGAAGTGGGGGTGGAAGTGTAGGTGGAGGTAGAGGTGGAAGTAGAGGTGGAGGTGTAGCTAGAGTTAGAGGTGGAGGTGGAGGTGTAGCTAGAGTTAGAGGTGGAGGTGGAGTTAGAGGTAGAGGTGGAAGTGGCGGTGGAGGTAGAGGTGGAGGTGGAGGGGGAGGTGAAGGTGGAGGTGCAGGTGGATGTGCATGTGGATGTGGAGGTGGAGGTGTTGGTGGAGGTGGAGGTAGAGTTGGAGGTAGAGGTGGAGGTGGAATGCAGGTGGAGGTGCAGGTGGAGGTGAAGGTGCAGGTGGAGGTGCATGTGGAGGTGGAGTTGTAGGTGGAGTTGGAAGTGGAGGTGGAGGCAGAGGTGGTGGTGTAGGTGTAAGTGGAGGTGGAGGTGTAGGTGCAGGTGGAGTTGGAGGCGGAGGTTGAGGTGGTGATGGAGGTGGCGGTGGAGGTGCAGGTGGAGGTGGAAGTGGAGGTGGTGGTGTAGGTGGAGGTGCAGGTGCAGGTGGACTTGGAGGTGGTGGTGGAGGTGGAGGTGGATGGGAGGTGGAGGTGGAGGTGGTGGTGGAGGTGAGGGTGGTGGTTGAGGGGGAGGTACAGGTGGCGGTGGAGGTGCAGGTGGAGTCGGAGGTGGAGTCGGAGGTGCGGGTGGTGGTGGAGATGCAGGTGGAGGTGGAGATGCAGGTGAGGTGGAGGTGGGGTGGCGATGGTGGTGGTGGTGGCGGTTGAGGTGCAGGTGGAGGTGGAGGTTGAGGTGGTGATGGAGGTGGAAGTGAAGGTGCAGGTGGAGGTGGAGGTGGAGGTTGAGGTGCAGGTGGAGGTAGAGGTGGAGGTGCAGGTGGAGGTGGAAGTGTTGGTGGAGGTGGAGGTGGAGGGGAGGTGGAGGTGGAGGAGGATTTGGAAGTGGATGTGTAGGTGGAGGTGGAGGTACAGGTGGTGGTGGAGGCGGAGTTGGAGGTGGGGGTGGAGGTGGAGGTGGAGGTGGAGGTTGAGGTAGAAGAGGAGGTGGAGGTGGATGTGGATGTGGAGGTGGAGGTGGAGGTGGAGGTGGAGGCGGGGATGGAGATGGAGGTGGAGGTGGAGGTGGTGGTGGAGTTGGTGGTGGAGGTGGAGGTGGAGGTGGGGGTGGAGGTTGAGGTGGTGATGGAGGTGGAGTTGGAGGTGGGGATGGAGATGGAGGTGGAGGTGGAGGCGGAGGTTGAGGTGGTGATGGAGGTGGAGTTGAAGGTGGGGGTGGAGTTGGAGGTGGAGGTGGAGGTTGAGGTAGAAGAGGAGGTGGAGGTGGATGTGGATGTGGAGGTGGAGGTGGAGGTGGAGGTGGAGGTGGGGATGGAGATGGAGGTGGAGGTGGAGGTGGTGGTGGAGTTGGTGGTGGAGGTGGAGGTGGTGGTGGAGTAGGTGTTGGAGGTGGAGGTGGAGGTGGAGGTGGTGGTGGAGGTGGAGGTGTAGATGGAGGTGGAGGTGGAGGTGGAGGTGGAGGTGGTGGTGGAGTTGGTGTTGGAGGTGGAGGTGGTGGTGGAGTAGGTGTTGGAGGTGGAGGTGGAGGTGGAGGTGGAGGTGGTGGTGGAGGTGGAGGTGGAGGTGGAGGTGGAGATGGAGGTGGAGGTGGAGGTGGAGGTGGAGGTGGAAGTGGAGGTGGAGGTGGAGGTGGAGATGGAGGTGGTGGTGGAAGTGGAGGTGGAGGTGGAGGTGGAGATGGAGGTGGTGGTGGAGTAGGTGTTGGAGGTGGAGGTGGAGGTGGAGGTGGAGGTGGAGGTGGAGATGGAGGTGGAAGTGGAGGTGGAGGTGGAGGTGGAAGTGGAGGTGGAGGTGGAGGTGGAAGTGGAGGTGGAGGTGGAGGTGGAGATGGAGGTGGTGGTGGAGTAGGTGTTGGAGGTGGAGGTGGAGGTGGAGGTGGAGGTGGAGGTAGTGGTGGAGGTGGAGGTGGAGGTGGAGATGGAGGTGGAGGTGGAGGTGGAGGTGGAGGTGGAAGTGGAGGTGGAGGTGGAGGTGGAAGTGGAGGTGGAGGTAGTGTTGGAGGTAGTGGTGGTGGTGGAGGTGCAGGTGGAGGTGGTGGTGGTTGCGGTGGTGTCTTTCTCCCAGCCAGACAGAGGACCACGTGTCTGTATTACTACAAGGTGAGCTCCAGGGTTTTCTTGTGGAGGTTCTGTGCCATAGCGGTATAACACTGTGCACTGGGTTGAACGGTATGATGCACCACCTTACTGTTATGAACCGGTAAAGGCATATTTTAATTAGTAGTACCCTGGATGGGCCTATGTGGCCCAATACCTAGCCAACAAGGTCTCCTCATCTAACCCCATCAGATTATTTCTTTAGGAGACACTCAAAAAGTTGCGTTTTAAACAAATCCCCTCAAAGAATCGTTAAAGTATATACATGTCACACACTCATCTTTCAGAAACATCCATATAGATACAAGAGAACCGTTGGAACATTGTGTCAATCAACAGGGGATCATTTTGAACATCTATTCTATGAATGAAGTCATCCTATAACAATAGCTTTTGATGATAATACGGATGGAAAAAATAGCATAATAATAAACCATAACAATAACAAAAATATTAATAGTAATGTAATAGTGATAACACAAATTAATTAAAGTAAAACTAATAATTACGATATTAATGATAGTAATTCTCATATAACTACAAAGAATAACAATAACAATAATACAATTATTAAATATAATAATGGAGATACTAATGATGATAATAGTAATTATAATAACAATAGCAACAATAATAACAATAACAGTAAGAATATAAGGTATAATAATTGTAATAATAGTAGTAATACTTATAATCATCATAATAATCAGAATAATATCAATCTAAAGACAAAAATTTTTATTTTTAAACCAAATTGACCTTTTAATCTTCCCTTAACTGACAGAACCAGGTATGCTTATTTTTCCGTTATAGGTGCACAAGGCGTGATAGCCTCTACAAGGAGACAGCACCAGCCAATAAACTGAAGAACTGGCGTCATTTAGTACCCTAGAAGCCGTTAGTGCAGTGTGACCGTTAAGCCATGTTGATTTCTTTCTGTGATTTCTGCACACACCTACAACGAAATGTATTAAATTATTTCAGGATAAATCAGGAAGTAGAAACATGTCTTTGTAAGAATAGTTTGCAGAAGCTAGAAAATCAACGTCACTGGGTAGAAAAATACATGTGAATGTAACCTAACCGTGGAGTCATCCGTCCATAAAAGCATCTTATACGCATGCAGTAATCAAATGTATAAAGAAATAATTCGTCTGTTTCCTTTATTGGGATATTTAGATACTTCGACGGAGTTTCCGTTAGCTTCTGTTGCTTTTTCTTTCTTCACCTCTGTAAATGTTATATTCATTTGTGCCATTTAAACTGAGAAATCTTCAAGTGTCCTATATTGTTGTATATGCGCGAAACCTGTATCATATAAGTTTTCCATCAGTATTTCTTGTTTATTCATTGCTTCGCAGTTAACCTCGCCTTTTATTAGGGCGTCAAAAATCCTAAGCTATAGCACAGAATGCAGTCCAGTGCTCAGTGTTCATTTCATAAGGTCATTCTTTGAGACAATTTTACCCATTCAATAAGTCCCAAACGGTGATCATGACGGTTTATAATCATGTGAATGCGCTTAAAATTCAGTTTGATGCAACGTTCACTAAGCCAACCTTACTAAAAGCCCACCATTGACTAGTAAACGTAATGGGGCTGAAAGCAGATCAAGTAGACACTCTCCAGCTTCATGGTAGAGAATGAGCTATGTAAGGAAACTGATATCGGTGGTATTGTACGATAACCTTTTAGCTCATTATAAAGACCAACAAAATTTTACATATGTCTGGCGAAATCACAAAAGTGAATACTACAAGGAGTGATCAGCTAACAGTTAATATTGAGTGTTTAACCTGCCTTCTGGGGTGCCTTTTCGGAGTGTTACTTTAGGCGCTGAGTAAATATGGTACAGTGTATGACATTCGCAAAGAAAATTGAAGCTCCCATATTTTCTACCGTGTAACAACGGTGTGCATTCAGTGAAAATGGCTAGTTTTGTTATTGATGCGTATTTGGTCGCCATAACTACATCGGCCAACCACAAGCTTGTTATTAGTGTCATTACATTACTCACCTGAAGGCAGGTTGTCCATTTATTTTTTTATTTTTTTATTTTATTTTATTTTTTTTTTTTTATTTTTTTTTTTATTTTTTTTTTTTTTAATGCCACGAGGATAGCCACACACCCAAGGAACCGATCGGCAACTTTTAGGGAGGCGGCGGGTGCTAATACGTAGGCATACGCTGTAGTGAAAGAGCAGTCGTCAATACATCAATTACGTCCGCAGCAGAGCAATAGTCTGAGGCAACATTAGTGTCACCTTCAGATTAGGAAAGTGTGTCCTGCGCGGCAGAGATAGAGGAACTGGCCGCGGAGATCGATCACACAGAGGTGGACGGTCACACCTCTCATTTGATTGGGAAACCGATATGCTCGAACAGCTTGGTGTCGCCTCCAAATTTGAGCATTTACGACAGGAGGCTTCTACCGCCTTGTCTGGTCGAGATCCTTGGCTAAGAAGCCAGCACAGGCGAATAGATGTAGAAGGTATACCGACACGACAGCAACTCCAAGATGTGCAATAGAGCAATTCAACAGAAATATATCACGGGGAAAAATTTTAATTCAATTTTTCAATATTTTATATAAGAGTATATGATTCCGCGTACTCTATGGCGCCTTGTTCAATAATAAAACCCTCACAATCGCAAGTAGTCGAGTAATTTAATACTATAGATCCTAGTGAATGCAAAACAAAAGAAAGATGCATTAAAGTTTCTATATTCGAAACACAAATTTTACAAGGTAAATGTTGGAATTTAATCAGATCTCTTTTTTAATCAGACATTGGGTATTCCTTGATTTAGACTGATAAGCACTTTCAAATATAAGCATTTCTAAGCATGGTGTCTGTCTTCTTTTATACATATTGCATAAGTGTCAGTGTGTCACGCTATGCAGGGATAAAGCATTATAGACGGTAAAATAAATTAAGGATTAACAATTCCTTACAGATCCTTCGTCAGCATCACATTACCAGAAAAAGTATCCTGAGCATTTTCTTCTGAAATCAGTGGATTTGTGGTAACAGTGCCGTAACAGACTGACATTTTATGCTTTTGCTATTTTGTGTGGCACTCAGATGATAGACCTTGGCGAGTGAACCAACAAACATCTTGAGAATATGACTAAAACCTGAACAGAAAAACAACATAAATATAGACAGCGTCTAAGTCAACAAGGTCACTATGATGATCGCAAAAGTAAAGAAAATTCTGCTCAGAGAGATAAAAGGGCTAAAATCAGTAAGACTAAAAGTGAAAATAACTGATTAAGGCAAAGAACGGAATTTGCAATCAAATGCAACGAACCAAGGACAGGATGTATCGAAAACAGAAAACAAGAGAAGTTGCCACTCTTACGAAACCTGCAACAGCATTTAGACCTCGGTGGCATTTTGGAAGGTGCACAAAACGTGTTGCGGAAGCACTTCCCAAGTTTCTACGAATAGATTAGATCTGATTGCTGACCTAGCAACCACAGGAAGCCAAGCAAGCCAGGGAAAATAGCAGGAAAGCATGGATTTTTCAGAAGACATCAAAGCTTACAATCCTAAAGTTCTATGTCATAGATATGACATCATATCGGATTCCAGGGAGAGATGCATTCAAAAGAATCCACCTTGATGGCGAGGTCAAAGAGGTCCAGATCGGATATCTAGTGGTTACACTAAAATAGGCTTATGGATTATTTATACAGAATAATGAAGAAATATGCGTTAGCTTCTCTAATTTTGCAGAATTACGTTAATGTGTGTATATCTCCAAGGTAACACCCCGCACATTCGATCTGCTATCTGTAACAAAACAAATTAGTGTGCGAGAAATATCCCGAAGTGACGAAGAAGTGAAAAAAATACGCTGAGAAAAGTTTCAACATCTTTCATCTATTCCAGAGACTAATAGGGTTCATTATGTTAAAGTAATGGATAAATATGTTATCGAGTATGCTCAGCTTTCATGTAAACAGTCAAACTGATCCTTGAGTTCCGCTGTACAGTACCAAAATACTATTAGCAGAATATTATGTGCAGTGCCTGCTGTGTTATGTGATTCTGCAATATAAACACAATGTGTATCATGTGACACAATAAGCTATGTGAATCAGCTCTCGTTATATGTTTATCTGAAGTTATCTTATGCACTTGATTCGGAGAAACAAACACGCATGTGCATGATGAAGACTATGTACTATGAGAGGATTTAACTGAATACTCCATATTACGAACATCTATTGTTGGTAGTCCTAAAGTATTAAAACTAATATTCCTTGTATAGAACAGAAGTAACAGTGAATGAAATAAATGTGCATTCATATATTTTGTTTCCATTATGCAATCGTTTTACAATTACATTTTGCCTTTGTTCTGATAAATAAGCAAATTTCACAGATGTCAGTCCGTTACGAAGAGAGGTCAATCTGTTACGGGACACATTTTGGATCCTAGCTTCTTCAATAATTGGAATACTTTGATTTTTAAAAACTTATAATAAAACTTAAACCCTCCCCTACAAACGGATTTTTCGAAAAGTGTTTTTGGATAAAACTTTCAGAGACATTTAGAATTGTCCTACATGACCTGTAAAGAGAGTGAACAAAAAGGTCAGTGTGTTAGGAATGTTTATCAATAAATTAATGTGGCATAAATTTGGTCTTATAACATACAATTTTTTATCATTTTAATCCTTTCCATTTTCTCTATCGAATGGCGTGGCCAAAACTCACATTACACGGACGTCTGCCTCCATATATGGAGAGCTTGGTTTCGGTTAGAGTAAGACACATAATCTGTACGGTTTTGTACGAGCAGATAGTAAATACCGTACGCGTTGTTCCTATGTAACACTACCAGTCAAAAGCTTTCGATCACCTGTCACAACTGTGGGTTTGTGGCTAAAATGGGGATTTTTTTTTGAATATCCTAGCATATCCCCGTTCGGATAATAAAGCAAGTATAAATATGTAATACTAAGCGCCTCTGTTGTGTATTTGACAAGTTGGACGCATACAGGAATGCTGATGAGTATCCACAACTTCACAGATGTGCCTTTACCTGAGAGGTTTCCATTCTAAGAGACATCACTTCTTCAACTGCCTGTGTAGCCAGAAGTTCATATTAGTTTACAGTACATTGTGTGCATCTAGCAGTGTGTTTGCATACCTGATCAGACTCATACTATATTACCTCCTAATGGGACCAAAGCAGGAGTTTGGAAATGAAAAAGTGCAATAAGTGCAAGCCTTCACCAGCAAAGCCACTCTAGTAGGACAATAGCAACAAAAGTTGGTATATCCCAATCTACATTGGTATTTACATTGCAGCTGTTCAAGCAAACTGGTGCCAATGTAAGTGTTTATCTGGAAAACCCTGAATAACATCATGTAGGGAAGATCAGACCATATTTTTACAGAGTAAACGCCAGAGGACTCGTACCACACCTGAAGCTGGAGGAAGAATACTATGCGAACAGCTCGAATCTTTTTCTGAACAGTGCACTGCCGTCTTGGCGAACAAGGTTTAAAGGGTTTAAAGCTGCCAAAAAGCGTTATTACGCAAACAGAATAGGTGAAAGGACTGCAATGTGCACAGAAACATAAAGCTGGGACAATGGTTCGATGTGTTATTCACAGACGAATCTCAGTTTGAAGTATTTGGAAGCTATCGTCGAAGTTTTTGTTCATCGACTTCGTGGAGAACCTATGAAGAGTCAGTGTGTGACGCCAACGATTAAGCATGGCGAAGAGTTGGTCATTATTTGGGGATGTTTTCCAGGTGATAAAGTCGCTGATTTAGTGAGAATTAATGGAAGAAGGAAGAATATTACAGGATACTGATAAAAAATGCAGTTAAATCTGGTGAGCGACTTATTGGTTGTGGGTTTGTTCTGCAGCATGACAACGATCCCAAACATGAGTCTAAATTCAGGAGAGGGTATGTCAGTAGAAAAGAGAAATATGGGGAACTGAAAAATATGATTTGGCCAAGTCATTCACCTGACTTAATTCCCATTGAAGTCTTACTGGGACAAACTTTACGGGGAGGTCAAAAAACTGAGCTCAACTAATGTTGAACATCCATGGAATAATTTAAAGACATGTTGGATATAAATATCTGCAAAGGCACTAAAAAATCTTATTCCTAGAATGCCAAGAGTTCGTGCAGCTTTTTAAGGGCAAAGGGTGGGTACTTTGAAGAGGCTAAGATCTAAACCATATTACATTTTAGTTAATGATAGGGAAATATTTATTTTGTAGGTCTATTAAGTTTTCACGATGAGTTTGCATTTTGAAATAAAGTATATGGGCTTTTCCATAGATAATCGGAAACTTTTGAATGGTAGTGTAAAAATAAAAGTAAGCCCGAGCGCAAAAGCCCAGGAAGGGCCAAGGTTTGGCGCCCAGCCGCTGCGTACCCCACCTCTACTCACTACAGGCGTCATTGGTGGGGTGCAGTACTGGAGGATGGTACGTGGTCAGCGTCCCGAGCCCTCTCAGCCAGTTATACCGCCTTCTTGACTTGGGGTCGCTACTTCTCCATCAAGTAGCTCCTCAACTGGCACCCCGGGACCTAACCAGGCTGAGTACACCCCATATCAGACCTCACAACAGGGGAAAAATCCCCATGATGGTACCGGGAATCGAACCCGGATCCTCCGCGTCAGGAATGGTAGTGTAGGTATGTGAATTGTAAGAAACGATGTATTACCAGGGATGCTTCGTTATTCACCTGAGCTTTGAAACAAGTAACAATAGAAAGTTTTGTTACACAGAAGTGAATGCATTGTTTCACTATCACCTTGCACAAGAGCACAGAGGAATATTAGATTGCCTTCAACTATTAAAAACAATGAAATATTCTAGGTGAAGATTGGGGTCACAATAAAGTTTAATGAAACCTCAGCTTCTCTGGTCATTAGAAGTCATATCCTAGGAAAACATTAAGTGTGAAACTATTGTGTGAAATGCACCTTCATTTCAGTGCAGTGAAGGTGCCTAACCTACTGAGATATGCAAAACTTGCTATACCTGGAAATTTAAATTGTCATCATATCCATAGGGAATACAATTTTGTTGAATATTACATAGTTCTCAAGAAGTTACACTTTAAATAATGTAATACTTTTTAAATTAAAGGACAATTGTGTATAAAATTGATATCTTACGTGGTTGCTGTTTCTCTGCAGTAAGCCTACCATTTAATATCCTTTGGCTTGGAGTACTCTGGTCCCTACTTGGTGTTACATGTAATTCTTTTTAGCTCGGTATCCTGAAGCTTAACCTTGGTATGACGTGGCATAGGGGCTGTCAGATCGAGATTCGCTTCAGGTATGTGTGTGTGTGTGTGTGTGTGTGTGTGTGTGTGTGTGTGTGTGTGTGTGTGCACTTGTGCTTGTGTACATATCTTTGAACAAAAACTTTAAAATAGAACACAAAGGTACAACAGAAACACACCAGAAAAAGAATGAGGAAATACTCAAATGTGGAGGATAACCTTATTTAGAAAAAAGAAAGGCATACACAGGGATGATGGAACTGACAAATATTATTTATTTATCATCAATAATTTTCATCTCAGCTTGTAAAAAAAAAAAAAAAAAAAAAAAAAAATCATTATTTTCTCCTTCATCTTCACATTGAGTAATGGTTATATAATTTTGGAAACATAAATGTTAAAATCGAACATATTTAACAACATTATGTTATTTTTCATTATCTATCGTAAGGATATGGTTTCTGTTTGCTTTCTTTTTCAGGTTACATATTTTTACGAACACAACACAGAAATATATACCGCATACATTCATACTCGAGGTGAGACTTCACGTTCCACTAATCGCTAGAGTGGGACATGCGATAGCAGATTTAATAGATTCCTTGACTTACATACAGTCTTAAAATGCTTAAAGCTACAAAACAACACGCAAAATTGCTTCAATAGGGTGCAGGCAGCAAGAACAGAACAAAAGCTTAGATAATCACAATGGAATCCAGGAAATGCAAGTACAGTTATTCACACCAGTTTGCTGAACAGATATGCGCTGCGCAAATTTGGGGTGACATGGTGGTGATGTCCAGGGCGGCTGCTAAGGAAGTCAGATAATTTTGTCCCTGGACCACATCAATACAACTAACGTGCGCCAGACTCATGCGAAATCGAGTTATGCCCCATTCCCTCCAACCTCCGCATAGAATGCTTCCCCCAAAATAAGCCCTGGACATTCGATAATGGCGTGTCTGCTTTATAAAACAATAAAGTCCCTAGATCATAGATGGGGAGAACGGACACATTGTGTCACTTCCTCTACAGCGTAATTTTAACCCATCCGCTGCCTCACAGCAGTCAGCTACCAGACCACGCTTCCGGCTATTGTCTGTCTATCTCAGAGAACCGGCCAGTGCTTAAAATTGTATTAGTAAGTGGAGAGGGTAAATTCTCGATTGCGTTGCTGTTACCCCCGTTCCCCATGCCTGCTCTAGATTCTACTGCCATTTCTGCAGGCCTTGAGTTGGATTCAGAAAACTTTATGGAAAACCGTGGCTGAAATGTGGTCAAAATTTGTAAAGTACTTTTTACTCTGAAAAATACTTTGAACTTTGAACCTCAATTACACAGTATGGCTTTTCCTCTTCAGTCCCTTAAAGCTTCAGCACGTGACCATTTAAATGCACAATAACAGGCGACCTAATGATCAGGGTATAGTTCCAAACCCTTTTACTATTCTTTTTTCTTTAAGATTTTTGTATATTAAAAATGCTCCATACATGTAATTTTTAAGCGATCTTATTCAAAATTAAGGGACACTGTGAGTGAAATTTTGGTCAAAATTGTCAAAAAGTCGAAAATTGTTTTTTTACCTTAAAATGTTCCTGGAACACCGGTGCATTTGGATCAGCTAACATTTTTCATATCCCACACTCCATGTGGCCATTACGGCCCTTTCAAATAGTGCTCTTCCCTTAACGTACACAGGATGCTCCTATATAAAAGCCTGTTTTTCTCAAAACTACATTTCTGCACATTCCAAAAGAAGGTGGCGCCTGAGGTTTGCTTCAAATTAAATGAAAATTTCCAGAAGTATTCATAAATAGCAGCTAAACAAAACTATGATTCAATATTGATGTTATCATTAACATGAATTCCCAAAACATTTTTTTTGCATGAAAAAAATCAATAATTCTTAAGATTAAATTTTCTTTGTTATTAAAAAAATATGTACAGCATAATCAGCAAGCGTATTTGAAATATCTCTCCATACAATTGTTACCCATGTTTTAGAGTATCAGTTCTGCCAATATAAATGAATTTTGGAAAGTCAATAGACGCGAGCTCTATTTTGAAAATGTGGCTATTAAATTCATAAAATAATTTATATATCCTAAACGAATTATCCAATTTTAATGAAATTTGGTGTACCTCCTATTCTCATATAAATACAAACACAGTAAAAATTTCAGAAATATGTATAACAAAATGTGGAACTTTGAAATTTCACTCCCAGTGTCCCTTAAAGCAAAAACTCAGAGGAACGAACTTAAAGTACTTGAATGTGCTTTTGCTACACTTCTAAGTTGTCCAAAGTATCACATAAATTTCAACATAGATGACAAATTGTTGCACATATTACATTTGCAGACCTAAATATTTTAATTCTGAAACAAACAGAAGAGTGGGCAACTTTAGGTCAGTTTTGTGTATTAGTAACTAGCCCCTAGCACAACAGTCCTTCATGAGCCAAGGCTTACCGAACGGCCGCTGCGTCCCCCACCGCTACCCACTACAGGCGTCATGAGCGGGATGCAGAATTGGAGAGTGGGACGTGGTCAGCGCTCCAATTCCTCCCAGCCAGTTATGCGGTCTTCGCGCCAGAGGCAGGTGTGCTACCACTGCGCTACGGAGGCGGTCTTGTGTATTAGTATCTATTTAGATAAAGCAAGATATGTGTTTCTCAAAAATTGCTAGGGTATCTGCATGGCATCATCTGGTCTGCAGACGTTAACAGAATAACGTATTGTTTGAACGCAATTTTATTATTACAGATGTAAACATTTGATGGTATACCGTTTTTTTCTAGCTTTCGGGAGTAGAGCAAGTTTAAGAATGACAATGCAGTGAAAATCACTGGTTAAGGGGACGTAAATCGACAGCATAGTGAAGAGTCGATTTTGCTCATTCGCACTTATATCTGCAACTGACCAATTATATTATTTTCATCCTTTTGCAATTCAGCAAACGTAATCTAGGTTAGCCAGCGTAAAAATTTGGTAGAATAAACTTCTTTAGAATATATCCGTTAGTCATGCCAAGATTCAATATTTTATTAATAGCGCAAATTAATGTTGTTTGTACTTTATTAGTTTGTCCCTCTTGTTGTCGGGCTTGATAGTGTTTTCTGCTATTTAGAAGCAACAACCATATTTTACGTGCATACTTACAAACCAGTAACTTGCTTTCACTAGGAGAATCACCGCGGAATGGAGAGAGTGAGAAACCGTCTTCAGGGATCCACATTTTCTTAATTACCTACTTCGAGGTTCATTTTGCAAGTTTGTGACTAGAAAGAGCTCTAGTGGCTCTTTCAGGTCACAGCCGCCTTGAATAACCCGTGGAGTGAAGAGTCTAATATACAGAATAGAGATTTAATGTGCCCTACCCGGGTACGAGAACTAGTGAGTTTAGGGGAGTCCACGGACCGCGTGTTGTATGCGTGCTCCCCGCGCTGCACTGTAAGTGAACCATGCATAGACGTGGTACGCGGCCTCGCCATAAAATGACCACACTGTATACATTTAATAGTGAATGACTATTGTCAATTTTAAGTATCAGGATGTGCTGTACAGAAAAAGACAGAGAGATCTAAGCGGAGTCGAAGCTCCCTCTAATACCATGGAGAGCAGTAGTAATTTCTCTGTGGGTCTTTCCTTAGATCTGAAAAGCGTCTCCCGCGCTTGCGTGAGGAGGGAAGTGGATACGCAATTTAAGCGTGTCAAGCTCAGAGGGGAGGAGACCGAAAACCTCCGTAGGGCCAACACTGAACCAGCACACCGATGGGCCAATTGAAGAACTACTTGATAAAGAAGTAGCTACCCCAGGTCGCGAAGGCTGCATAACTGGCCGGGAAGGCTCGGAGCGCTGACCATGTTCCACCTCCAGTTCTGCACCCCACTCATAACGCCAGTAGCGTGCAGAGGTGGGGGACGCAGCGGCGTCATCGTCACCACCACCACCACCACCACCGCCGCCGCCGCCGCCGCCGCCACCACCGCCACCGCCACCGCCACCACCACCACCACCGCCACCACCACCACCACCACCACCACCACCACCACCACCACCACCACCGCCGCCGCCGCCACCGCCGCCGCCACCGCCGCCGCCACCGCCGCCGCCGCCACCACCACCATCACCACCACCACCACCACCACAATTATCGCCGCCATCATCATGATTATTATTATTATTATTATTATTATTATTATTATTATTATTATTATTATTATTATTATTATTATTATTATTATTATTATTATTATTATTATTATTATTATTATTATTATTATTATTATTATTATTATTACTATTACTATTACTATTATTATTATTATTATTATTATTATTATTATTATTATTATTATTATTATTATTATTATTATTATTATTATTATTATTATTATTATTATTATTATTATTATTATTATTATTATTACTATTATTACTCGACACAACAACGGTCGCCTTTGTACATGACCTCCAGGAGACTTTCATTTATCTTAAGGAACGTACTGGGAAATTGCAGTGGGATAATTAATAATTAATAACATAACTAATCCTTGATGCTTAACAGTTAATGATTACAGCCAAGTAATATCATAATTAATATCACAATTAATACCGGTAAATAGAACGTAACATTTGAGCACTTGGGTGCTTTCTGGATATAGCGCTATATGGAAGTAGTCCCAGCTTTCTGACAACTGTTGACTAAATGCTGTGTATTCCTATAAATGTTTATATTAGTTTCCAGGGTGATATGTGACTGATACTGGTAGTGGCACCGTCGTGACGCACTGGCAAGTTTCTTGGGAAACACTCATGCACTAGTGAGCATTTGCAGCCCACATCAGGATGCAATGAACTTCTCTGAAAGGGGCTCGTGGAAAAAAAAAAAAAAAATATTGGAGGCTGTCATCTGCACCTGAACACCTACAGCTCTTATAAACCAAAACCGCCCCTTGCTAACTGTAACATGTAGTAACGACTCCATTATCATGCACAGGATTAGGGTTAAATATATTCACAAAAGAATCAGATAAACATCTATTCACCAAAGGAAGCTTATGTCTTTTGTTCACTTCCAATTTTCAACGTTAATCTCAATAATGAGAGGTTTCCAAGCTATTCCTGCTTAGAAACCTTGCAAAAAATTGCACATAGATCAGCAACTTGGTTCCAAATTAAATATATTCGAATGCATTTATAATAGAAAGTATCTTAGTGTATCGCAGGAAAATGATTTGTGGAAGATTAAGGGCACTTAGTGCTGATATTGCTAATTTTCACAAGTGTGAACAAATTTGAAACCATCGCAGATTTGCTCACATGTCTCTTACAATCGTGACTCCGGAGAACGGCAGACGTACATCAAAGGTGCTCAAGCTCTAGCTGCCTCGCGTGACTCTTTGAGAACACGTGACAACAATCAGTAACCGCGGCAACACAAAGGGTTTTCGAGATAATTGAAGAAGTTTCCGGCGGCCAGCATATTTGTAGAAGTTCCAGATAAAGGTGTAGTTCGAGAAAGGTCCGTGTTACGTCATCCTCGCTATATAAGGAGGCGAGGCAC
>CM060964.1:87454410-87456910 GCA_030765045.1 Tenodera sinensis
ATCGTCATCGTCATCGTCATCGTCATCGTCATCGTCATCGTCATCGTCATCGTCATCGTCATCGTCATCGTCATCGTCATCGTCATCGTCATCGTCATCGTCATCGTCATCGTCATCGTCATCGTCATCGTCATCGTCATCGTCATCGTCATCGTCATCGTCATCGTCATCGTCATCGTCATCGTCATCGTCATCGTCATCGTCATCGTCATCGTCATCGTCATCGTCATCGTAATAATAATAATAATAATAATAATAATAATAATAATAATAATAATAATAATAATAATAATAATAATAATAATAATAATAATAATAATAATAATAATAATAATAATAATAATAATAATAATAATAATAATAATAATAATAATAATAATAATAACAACAACAATAACAATAACAACAGTAACAGTAACAGTAACAGTGACACCGACACCGACACCGACACCGACACCGGCACCGGCACCGGCACCGGCACCCGCACCCCCATCACACCCCCACCCACACCCACACCCACACAATGACAATGACAATGACAATGACAATGACAATGACAATGACAATGACAATGACAATGACAATAACAATAACAATAATAATAATAATAATGATAATAATAATAATAATGATAATGATAATGATAATGATAATGATAATGATAATGATAATGATAATGATAAGGATAAGGATAAGGATAAGGATAAGGATAAGGATAAGGATAAGGATAACAATAACAATAACAATAACAATAACAATAACAATAACAATAACAATAAGAATAACAATAACAATAACAATAACAATAACAATAACAATAACAATAACAATAACAATAACAATAACAATAACAATAACAATAACAATAACAATAACAATAACAATAACAATAACAATAACAATAACAATAACAATAACAATAACAATAACAATAACAATAACAATAACAATAACAATAACAATAACAATAACAATAACAATAACAATAACAATAACAATAACAATAACAATAACAATAACAATAACAATAACAATAATAATAATAATAATAATAATAATAATAATAATAATAATAATAATAATAATAATAATAATAATAATAATAATAATAATAATAATAATAATAATAATAATAATAATAATAATAATAATAATAATAATAATAATAATATAATAATAATAATAGTAATAATAGTAGTAATAATAATAATAATAGTAATACTACTACTACGACTACTACTACTAAAATAATAATAAAAAAATAATAATAGTAATAATAATCATAATCATAATAATATAATAATAATAATAATAATAATAATAATAATAATAATAATAATAATAATAATAATAATAATAATAATAATAATAATAATAATAATAATAATAAAAATAATAATAATAATAATAATAATAATAATAATAATAATAATAATAATAATAATAATAATAATAATAATAATAATAATAATAATAATAATAATAATAATAATAATAATAATAATAATAATAATAATAATAATAATAATAATAATAATAATAATAATAATAATAATAATAATAATAATAATAATAATAATAATAATAATAATAATAATAATAATAATAATAATAATAATAATAATAATAATAATAATAATAATAATAATAATAATAATAATAATAATAATAATAATAATAATAATAATAATAATAATAATAATAATAATAATAATAATAATAATAATAATAATAATAATAATAATAATAATAATAATAATAATAATAGTCATAGTCATAGTCATAGTCATAGTCATAGTCATAGTCATAGTCATAGTCATAGTCATAGTCATAGTCATAGTCATAGTCATAGTCATAGTCATAGTCATAGTCATAGTCATAGTCATAGTCATAGTCATAGTCATAGTCATAGTCATAGTCATAGTCATAGTCATAGTCATAGTCATAGTCATAGTCATAGTCATAGTCATAGTCATAGTCATAGTCATAGTCATCGTCATCGTCATCGTCATCGTCATCGTCATCGTCATCGTCATCGTCATCGTCATCGTCATCGTCATCGTCATCGTCATCGTCATCGTCATCGTCATCGTCATCGTCATCGTCATCGTCATCGTCATCGTCATCGTCATCGTCATCGTCATCGTCATCGTCATCGTCATCGTCATCGTCATCGTCATCGTCATCGTCATCGTCATCGTCATCGTCATCGTCATCGTCATCGTCATCGTCATCGTCATCGTCATCGTCATCGTCATCGTCATCGTCATCGTCATCGTCATCGTCATCGTCATCGTCATCGTCATCGTCATCGTCATCGTCATCGTCATCGTCATCGTCATCGTCATCGTCATCGTCATCGTCATCGTCATCGTCATCGTCATCGTCATCGTCATCGTAATAATAATAATAATAATAATAATAATAATAATAATAATAATAATAATAATAATAATAATAATAATAATAATAATAATAATAATAATAATAATAATAATAA
>CM060964.1:87461910-87661910 GCA_030765045.1 Tenodera sinensis
ACACATCTCACGGAAATAATCTGAAAATTTGCTCATGACCTCAAGACAAATAAAAACGAGTTGTAACAGGCTGCTATCTTTTATAAGCATGGCGGAATAATTAATTTAATTAAACTTAAAATAATTTATAGTGAAATATTTTATCATATTGAAGGTAAACTAGTGGCAGAATCGCCCTTTATATGAATAATATTTGTAATTCACAGAGAAAGTCATATAAGTGTACACGTAATATTTTTAATGTGAAACATAGTTTAATTATATAGAAATACATGTGACCGTTTCAAGCTTTATATCTAATAGTTAAAAGTTCCAAGTTCTCCCTGGTCATTCCAAGCTCTTTCAACTCTTAGTGCCTAGAATTAGCAGCGGAAGACTGCGAAAATGTCACTTGTGTGGCACGTGAGGCAAAGAGAAAGCGAAGTTTAAGGACTAGAACCTAGCGTAGCAAGGGGAAAAATTCTACTTTGTACCCACGTGGCACCAAAACGATGTTAGGACACGCGACGTTGATATGTCACACCTAATCGAGTTAGCTGACTCAGGCCTATGTAGTCATTACTTATGGTTAGGCTTTGGGATAGGTGCACTTCTAGTATACCGACCGGTACGTTGTTTACAAGCGACCGCTTAGGCTAAGCGATTACGAAGTTCTTAGTGAGTAACTTGCAAGGAATAACATCTGCACAAGATATCCATTAGAACATCTCCTGGACCTGATCGCCCTTAAATCCCTGCCTCCTAAAGGATCTGCCTGTTTGTTCCATCTCTTAAACACCTGCCTACAATGTGCCTACTTCTCAGTGCAATGGAAAATTCCAACTGTTATCCCTATTCTCAAAACAGGCAAATCTCCACAGCTTTCCTCTTCCCATCCTCCTATCAGCGTTATCTCTACTCTGGGAAAACTATACCAAAAACTCATTCCGAAGCGCCTATACCTATATCTGCATCCCTACATTACACATAATCAATTTGCTTGTATTAGGCAGAAATCTGCGGAGTTTTAAGTCGCAAGGGTCACAGATTACATGCGGAGAGTTAAGACTGAAGATTAAAAGGGAACGGTTATATTCTTGGACGTCTCACGGGCTTTTAATTCCGTTTGGCATGATGGTCTTCTTTACAAGCTACTCCAACGTAACATTCCTGATTCACTTATTCATCTCATCGCATCCTATCTCTCAGACGATTTGCTGTAACAGTTCATCATTCTTCAGTCCGAAGCATTCATGGGAGAGTGCCACAGGGATCTATTTTTGGCTCTCTTTCTTTGCACGTTTTATACATCTGATATGTCCCAACATACTACCTTCCAACTAGCCACTTATGAGGATGACAACGTAATTCTCCATTCTCATTTTTCTGCCCTTTCTCTAGACCGTGAGTTGCATGACTATATTCTTCCGCTTTAATCAATATCTGGAAGCCAGGAGAATACGGGTCAATTCTGATAAATCTCAAGTTCTCCGATATTTTCATGCTCAACGAGTGAACTACGCTTTGTACGGTAAACTGTTCCCTGTTTCTCACAGCACCAAATATTTGGGCGTTCATATTGATTCCCAACTCACCTGGTATCGTAAAATTCAATATGTTCGCAAGAAAACTCATCAGACTTTCGGAGCACTTCACTTCCTTTTCAGCCCCACACATTTATCTCTGACGATAAAGCTTCTTCTCTACATTGCTGTAATTCTACAACAGATGCTTTAGGCTGCCCCTGCCTGGGAAGATGTCTCTTACAACAACCTACAAGCACTAGCAAGCAAACACATGTACGTGCTTAGAAGAATGACACAGGCTTATCAGCGGGGATACACTAATTTGCATGTGCTGGCACTCATCAATATGCAACCTCTTCCGGCTCATCTTCATCAACTGGATGCAAACTGGAAAACTTCTTGACTCGCCATGGTGCTGACCCACATTTTATATTTACCGGAGATATTATAAATGTCTCACAGCTAATAACAATGTTCTGCTGCGTGAAGCATCTCGCTATAGTGGCGATCTTTGTAACGAAATACCTGTATACGTTACACTCCCGACATATGCCAGATTTGCTTATAGTATTGTGAGAACACGACAAAATCACTTTTCTATCATTTTATTGTCCCCTAAAGTTTTGCAAAAACACAGTTTTCTTCTCGTCGTTAACACTGTCTGCAGTCTTTCGTGCTATCACAACTCACAACTGTTTACCTCTCATAACCTTCACCCAGTCCTTTTACTGTCTTTCTTCACTTTCTCTATCTCTTATACACTAACTACGACGATCCCTCGACGCCCCTCAAATCTTCTTTACGGCGCACTGACACACGCACAGCTGTCTCACACTCACTGACACACTGACCCTCAGCCGAGCCCGTCCGTCCTTTGTTGTGCGCTGAACCCAGCATCACAGTATTCTAGTAAAATCCGCAACATCACTGGCGTCCTGACGTGACCGCGCAGATCCTTTTGTCTTCCATTCTTTTTCTTCCGCTGTGTTCATTCTATTGCTGCTTGCCTCCGTCTTTCACCCCTATGTCGCCGTGTTTACCATTATTTCTCTTCCATTCTGTCCTTCTCTTCCTGCCCCCTCCCCTCCCTGTCCTCTCTCTCTCCAAGACCAACTCAGCGTATATCTCCCACTCTGTGCAACGTTTATGTCATCTGATATTTTGATAACCAGTGATGATATGCGTTTTCTCAGGAGTCAATAAAAATCTATCTACAAGATTTGATATTCCACATTTGATATTCTGTTACTTATGCTAGATATGCAATAAACAGTATGGTGTTTAGCGCAATGGCTGTTTTATATAAATGAGTGAAGATAATGAAGCCTTGTATCATTTCTCACATATAGCTCTTGTTGAAATGTTCTATACAATAAATACGGAAACTGCATATTTATAAAACCTATATTATAGCGTTTAAAAAGCTTAATAACATCGACTGGGTGAATCATCTAAAACTTGCACCGCAAATATTTTGGAAAAGGAAGGTGCTGTTTATGTGCGGTTATCACGGAATTCATTGGCAGTCAGAGGCTTGTATTTTCTGCCTGTACACAGATTTTAATAATACTTTGAAAGTTTATTTTTTGAGAGAACATATAAATTTCAAGTGGAACGTATATGCATATGAAAATGATCTCTATTACAAATTATATCTTAATAGATAAAATACCCGACGTTGCAGATAAAATACCCGACGTTGCCCGGGGTTTAACGGTTTATCCCCATTTAAAATATATTACTATTACGCCTAAACAAAGACTAAAACTCTTAGGATAACATAAAGAACCAAAAAAAAAAAAAAAAAAAAAAAAAAAAAAAAAAAAAAAAAAAAAACTACAGGAAGAAAGGCGAGTAGAGAAACCCTGTGAATGTAATACGTTGCATTTCCATTTCAATAATATAGAAAACTGTATGAATTGTTTATAGAAGAGGGAACTGAGAAGTAAGTGTATTATGCTTCATAAAAGACAACTGAGCGTAGAAAATAGTGTGAATGTGTAACGTTACATTTCTATTTCAAATAAATAGTAAATTGCATGAATTATTTATAGAAGAGGGTTTAGAGAAGGAAATGTGTTACGCAAAAGAAAAACAGGTAGAGAAAACCATGTGGATTTAATACGTGTATTTATATTTCAATCATGTAGAAAATTGTATTAATTTTGTGCTGCAGGTCGTTTAGAAGATAATTATGTGAGTATGTTATGTAACATGAGTAGAGAAGCCATGTGAATGCTATACACTGTGTAGTAAAATGGATAGCACACAAGCCTTCTGCACGAAAAAATACACACACGTGCCGAATTTCGAGGTGAACGGTCAAGAAGTTTCAGTGGTTAGCCTCTACATACATATATACGCATTCATCTTTATATGTATACCGAGTGTTACCGAAATGAGAGCAAATTTTTCGTTTGGTGGTACGAAACATCCATACAAGACACCCTGAACCTTGTTTCGGAAATGCTTTGTTGTGGGTATACAGAGTGGAGATGCTTGGGAAATTATTGAGCACACATTGCTGTTTATTTATTAATTCTGTGAAAAATGGAGTGTATTACAAGTTATTTTACAGTAATTGTTGAAAATGACGACCATTAACCTGGATGCACAGCTCTCGCGCCTCACCCCGGACTGATCAACTTTAAGAAGCATATCTGGATGTTCCCCGATTTCCGCAGTCGCTGCCGCAATCCTTGCTACAAACTCTGCTTCCTTGTTCACGGGAGTCATGTAGATAAGAAACACAAGATTTCCAGACCGATGGATTGGTCGAGGTGGACTCGTTCCATGGCCACCGGGGTTCCCAGACCTCACACCATTGGATTTCTGTTTATGGGGACACAATGTCTCTTATCTACGAGACTCCCGTGAACACAAAAGCAGTTTGTAGCAAGGATTGTGGCAGCGGCTGCGGAAATCAGAGAGCATCCAGATATGCTTCTTAGAGTTCATTAGTGCGAGGTGAGACGCGCGGAGTTGTGCATCCAGGTCAGTGGTCACCATTTCCAACAATTACTGTAAAATAGCATGTAACACCTTTCATTTTTCTTAGAATTAATAAATGAACAACAATGTGTGTTCAACAATTTGCCATGAATTTTTACACTGTAGACCCATAACAATGCGTTTAAGACCCAAGAATCACTGTGTTAAAATACTTGTATTGATGTCTCTCCCACCACACGAAAAATCGGCATTCATTTTCGTAACATCCTGTATATATAGATTAAATTATTTGCAAGGCGAAATACGCATTGGTGATTTTTCGCAAATCACCAAAATGGTAATAAAGGCTTCTGCTCTGTATTCGCATTTTCACAAATAAACGATAAAACTATAATATGCGCAATATGATAAAATTGAAAAAAAAGAGAAGAAAAATGAAAGTAAGGAATGAAAACAAAAAAAGAAGTGCTAATTTGTATTATAAATGCAAAACCCACGATCCTTTCAAGCAAAACCATTTTATCTTTCTTTCTTCCTTCTTTGAAACACCAACTGCGGAGTTGATAGGTACATCCTGGGTATGCTCTTGGCGCACTTCACCAACGCTTGGATACCAGAATGGCAATGTGAAAAACAGAACAATGTCTGTATTCGATGACATAAGCATAATTAGTAAATTTTATTTATGCTATTATGACATTTAAAATATGCTAAGTGAGTCTAAAATCTGAATTTTTGTGCGTAAAGGAAGAGTATCACAGTTGTAATTATAAATACAATGTAATTATTTTTAAGTACACTGCCAGCCTAAATTCGTGTCTCAGGTTTTAGTCACAGTAAATTGATTACCCATTTGGTGAGCCCTTTTTACCCTTCTGCACATCCCTTATACACCGTGCTGCAGAATGGTTACCCACTTTTGTGTTACTATTCGTCGACAAATTGACATGAAAGGATAGAAAGGAAATTGAAAAGTAAAGGTGATTGTTGAAGTTTCTGCTTAAGTGCAACATGGACGAAAATTCTACAAGAGGTTTCTAAGTCCCTTAATTCTTACACTGCTGGTTATGTATGGTCCATAAAGTTCAAAGGTGAAGTGTAAGTAAATATATCATTCAACAGTGCTACTGATTATTAACTTAGTATATTTTCTGGTTATTATTACTATTACTATTACTATTGTTATTATTATTATTATTATTATTATTATTATTATTATTATTATTATTATTATTATTATTATTATTATTATTATTATTATTATTATTATTATTATTATTATTATTATTATTATTATTATTATTATTATTATTATTATTATTATTATTATTATTATTATTATCATCATCATCATCATCATCATCATCATCATCATCATCATCATCATCATTATTATTATTATTATTATTATTATTATTATTATTATTATTATTATTATTATTACTATTACTATTACTATTATTATTATTATTATTATTATTATTATTATTATTATTATTATTATTATTATTATTATTATTATTATTATTATTATTATTATTATTCTTATTCTTATTCTTATTCTTATTCTTATTCTTATTCTTATTCTTATTCTTATTCTTATTCTTATTCTTATTCTTATTCTTATTCTTATTCTTATTCTTATTCTTATTCTTATTCTTATTCTTATTATTTTTATTATTATTATTATTATTATTATTATTATTATTATTATTATTATTATTATTATTATTATTATTATTATTATTATTATTATTATTATTATTATTATTATTATTATTATTATTATTATTATTATTATTATTATTATTATTATTATTATTATTATTATTATTATTATTATTATTATTATTATTATTATTATTATTATTATTATTATTATTATTATTATTTTGCTATTTCTCTGTATTATGCTTATTCTGCATCACTTTGTCTGGTTATTTTCTGTACCATGTATGGGTAAGTAGGGGAAGTATTGTATTCGCCCCCAAAATTTCGATTTCGAGATTTCACGGGAAATGTATATTTTGTGGTCCCTGAATCACCCCCGAAAAAAAGAGCAGTTTTGAAAAAAAGATCCGTGTGTGTGTCTGTGTGTCTGTCTGCGAACAGCACAATTCAAAAACGAAAAGTTGGTTAAAACCCAAAGTTGGGGTTTACGTTTGATATCTTTCAAGGATGCGACGCGAAAGTTTTGAAGAAAATTCCTCCACCCTAAACTACTCTTCGCATAGAAAATTTTTTGAAATTTTTGGTTTTTTCAAAAAATGGCTCTAACGATTTTGATTAGAATGCCATATATTCAAGATGTTTTTATGGCAAATGAAATGTTTACCTATTTTGAATTTTCTCGCTATATCCTATGTAGTCTATTTTACTCTAGACAACTTTTGCAAAACTGCTAAACCGTAAGAAATAGATCAAATCTTACTGTACAGAAAATGTAGATCTCGTTAAAATACACAGTTATGTCCAAATGCATGTTTGTGGAATGAACCATTTCGGAGATATTCGTTGTTATTTGTGTGAGTTTTACAATACTTACACTTTTCTCAAATAGAAGGTCGTTATTCACTTTTTTATCCCTTGGCCGTCCAAAGAGAACGGAATCTCAAAGATTTAAGAGATATAATAATCGTTCAAAGCCCACTGCATTCCCACATTCTCTTTGCACCTACAAGAAAATCAGCAATAAGATAATTTCCGTAAATGTATATCTCGACTAACACGAAGAAGATAGAAGAATAAGAGTTTGTAAACATTGCACAAGAGTAGAAAAGTTCATAAGAGTGCAACACATCAGATTTCTTCCTGTATCAAAATTAACTCAAGGTTGAATTTATTAGTTTTCTTTCACCACCAATTAACCACTGTAATTTTAATGTCAGCTTAATGTTGTCACAGTTAACATAAAAAATATGATTTTTTTTTCAAATGGCTATAACATGCTCAATGGTAAATTCATAAGCCATGCAACATATTAAATACACAAACCCGAATGCAAAATTTCTGAATTGAAAATGCTAAAAACCACCACTGCAATACATCATGTTTCATGTGAGTACATGAGGGTAGCCATCAATAAAGATTCTCCGTTACTGCTTAAGCCAACATCGATATGCAGCATTTTGCGCAGTAATTCGGCTACATTCGGAGGTAGCACCTTTGTGCGAGTTGCTCGGCTGAGTGCAGTTGTACGGGGATTCCCAGGTACTTCATGGTGTACGGCGACGGCGCAATTGGCTGTATCGATCGAGGTCCCTTGTACTAGATGACAAGGATCTCTTAGCTGGAAGGCCCTGCTCACTTTGGGGTCGAGAATGTCTTCTTTCAAAATGGTGCTCGTTGGTTGGCGTTCAACCAGGAAAAAGGTAGGAAAACAATTGAATATAATACCAATTTTGTTTGTTGTTTTGCATTACGAAGTTTGAAAGGGAAGTGCAGTTTTGTCAAAGGTTTTGACTAGTAAGCTTAGCGTCCGTTGTAATTTGACATAGCTTAAAACCGCGCAAGGCGTAGCGGATAGGCTTATAAACTCAGAAATGTAATTGACGTTGTTGGTGCTTATACTTCACTAAAATCTTGATGTAAATCACACATTTTAATACGATTAGAAAATATAAAACCATTTAGTAGAACCAGGAATCAGAGGATGTATAAGAGGAAATTAGCTGTAATCTTGGGAACTGAACGTATAATGACACTATTGCTTTAAACTTTGGGTAGAAACTGACTAAAAATGAAGAAACAGATTAACCAATAGGAGATAAGAAGTCGTGGTTCAGTGTCTTTTTGTTTTGTTTGCTTTTTGCATATTAACATCCTGCAATGTAATGTCATATCGGACGATAAATGAATGAAATGGGTGAAATGATGCTCATATGAGCACGAGGTCCATAGCGCTTAAAGTTAACCGACATTCATTTTCTCCGAATGAGCGAAAACCTCGGAAAACAACTTATACGGATAACTCACCCTATCCGAGATTCGAACTCGGAATAGGGACGTCTTGAATCTGACGCAGACATGTTACCACTGCACTACAAAGGTGGGCTTGTGGTTCAGAGTGATATGCTCTATACGGTGCCTAGTGTATATAAGGATTTTTCCATTTTGATATATACTTTCAGTTTTCTGTGAAACCAAATAGATGAATTCGAAAGCAGGGTTTACATAAAAATCTTCCATTTTATTTTAAGAATCTTATAACCAGGGATATTTTCAAACATAAATCTCAGTATTGCTGTAAAATTATATCAGAGAACCTGGGTGTACTTATTCATAGAGCAAACCAATTTTCTAGAAGCGTTTGTAGACAAATATAGTATATTCGGATTAATGTGCTTTTTTATAAAAGACGTGTAAGTACTTAGTAGTGAATGGAAGATACCCATAACAATTCCATTTTTAGTGTGGGGATCTTAAGTGAATATGTTTGGTATTACACCAAATTTTTAATTCTTTTGGGGTGATTAATTTCATTAGTATTAAATGCGATTAAAAGCAGATTAAGTGCAAAGCCAGCTCCCAAAGCAAGAATTTGTTTTTAGATAGCATTTTAAACCAGATATAGAAAAAGAGATGGATAAGCAGGAATAATTACAGAAAATAAACAGTAAGAAATGGGGAATACATGATAATATACAGCAGAATGTAGTAGTTATAGGAAAATGTACTATAAGTGTAATATAATAAGAAATTGCTGTAATTTATGCTATAATTTCAAGTACCTAAAATGAAATACAGTGCAATTAAGTTTGAAAACTACTGATTGATATTAGAGTCAAACAAATGTAGCTGTGTGAGGACCATGGATTTCCTGGGAAAGAAATGGATTTCGATTAGTAAAAATGGGGAAAAAAAGAAAGATTTATAGTTTAGGATTTCAGACAACTCTAAATCTTTTCGCGTAAGTATTTTCTTAATAGGGAAAAAATGATAGAGTTACACGACGATATAAATAATCCTGAATGAAGAACATAGTTGTGTATTTGATACTCTTACGGATAGCTTGCACACCTTTTGAAAACATTATAGACTCTCCTTTTTTCAAAGTTAGCTAAGTACACGTCAATTAGCTTCCAAATTATGTATTTAATGAACATGTAAATTGGCTACTGAAATGGGGTATGTTTTTCTCTCTTACAATTTTTTACAGAATTTTCATTATTTAGATCCACCCTTAGATGGAATGTTCAGATTATTGACGCGAGACTTGTAAAGTAGTTTTCCCGGTACATGCTTGCTGAAACTTGCTATGCAGTTACTAATATAAAGGAAATGTGTTACTCCACCAAAGTGATCCAGGTTTTTGCCAATGGCAAAACTCACAATTGAAGAAATACTATTTTACTTAAAACGAATTAACTTAGAAGCGTACTTCATAGCAAACTGTATTCGTAGCTTACTGAAGAACATACGTCTGAAAATAGTTTGAAAATTATGAAAATGGCATCGCACGGAAGTTAAAATATTTTCTATAGCTCATAATCCAAGAAGTATTTAACATATATGTACCTATGCACCAAACTTTGCAACTGCAATTCTTTATGTAGAATAAACCATGTTAAAACGTTTAAAACATACCACAAGATGCTTTGGGTTTTGAAAAATTGACACATCAGTTTCGCTCAGGTTTGAACAAAGATAGGTAAGGTTAGACAAAATGGATAGAGATAGCCACATAGATAATTTTTTACCTAAGATATATGAAGTAAAACCCTAAAAGATAATATCTGATGTATTTTATTTAACAGGAGACGCTAGTTTTATAAACTAGTAAAAATAGTAGTAAAGGCCATTCACAATGGAAAGCAAGCACAGACAAAACACACGCAGTACTGTGCACCCATGTTCTGTAATGTAAACATTTATAGAGTCACATATCTTCCGTAACGCCAGAGTTTGCAGTTCCTGAACAGCAATCGATCGCGTTGCGAGGTGGACGCCATCTACTGTACAATCATGGAGCTCCTCCATTTTGTCGTGTCACGCCATTTTTTACAGGGAGATGATAGGCTGATCTGTTGTTTTCTTTGTAAGCACAACACATTTTGTGTGTCTTAATTACAGATGAAGACTTGATAAATGTTCATATTGAATATATAAACTTATTATATGCCTAAATACTGTCTCAGAAAGTTGATTCATCACAAATGCCATATAGTCCAATTGATAATAAAGGTTTGTGCTCCTGTGTTGAACATTTTTCACCAGCTCTTAAACACTTTTACTGGATGTTGAAAATGCGATAAAAAGCTAAATATGTTCAAATCGCGAAAAACGTGCTACAATGCGTTATGATTGCAAAACCATTTGTTATTCCTTTCTTTCTCTTGATAACCCCAAATGCGGAGTTTGTCAGTATACTCTGGGAATGTTTATGGCGCACTTCAACAAGCCTCTTTAAACAAAAGAGAACACCTTTCCTTATTCGGTGGAATTAGCACAATTAGCATATTTTATTTATTCCAATATGACATATATATATTAAGTAATTGCATTCATAATTCTAAAGGCAATGTAACGGTTTTTCACACGAGAATGCCCGGCTGTGCCAAGCACCATTGAATGCCCGTTATTCAATGCTATAGGTAAGTAAGTTTGCACGGTTTAAATGGCTGCTTGCTAATTAATTGTCCTCCTGCAGCTATGAATGCTTTTAAAAACAATATTTTCTCATACTTATCAGTAGAATAGTGATAAAAATTAAAAGCTGGTATAACATTAGGAATCTTAATTGGCTTCAGAATAATGCTAGAAATCAAAATACGTTGCAGCATTCTTACATGCTGTTGTTTTATACAGCAATGCACTTGTTACAAATGAATTCATTGAAGAAAATCATGAATATATTAAAAATAATATAAAAGAATTGGGTACATTCCTCCAAAATGCTATCTGGCACGTTTGTCTGAGCTCTGTGTAAATAAATATAAATATGTTGTTTCAGGAAAATAAACATATACAAATATGAACCAATAGACATGAGCGGTAAGTTCGCTATTTATACACGTATATTAAACTGAGGCAGCGCATCTTCCATGCAGTTATTTCCCACAAAATTTACAAAATCCTACTGAAATTTTGTTTTAACTTTTTTTCACTCGACAATATTTAGTAGTAGAGGTTGGATTTGTACCCGTGTGCTCTTTTCGCTCTTTATTGTCTTGTTTTTGGTTTCGGTGTTTCATGTTCGAACATGACATCTCTGTTGCCAAAGCCTTCAGAAATTTCAGCCAACTGTTCTTTTCTTTGGTTATTTCCTTGTAAAGAACCCAAGCATTCAGGGTGGTCAGATACAAGATATTCTGAAAGGAATGAACAAACCATCTCCTGGTGCCCGTGTGCACTGAATATTTCCATGCTATCTGGTCAAAAATATCTACACCGACATTTGTTTCATTCTAGCTTTTCACCATGTCCGGAGTTTTCCTTACGTTAGTCAACATTTTTACAGCTGTATGTATGCTACTGAAAAGGAAAATTTTCTATGTTGGTCTACTTGGTAAGCAGTGAGTAAAATTTCTTCACATTTGTAGGCTCTGGTGTAGTATAATAGTGCCCAAGAATGTTTTAGATCATTGGAAACTTCTCTTCTTCATTTTTGACTGCCCCTATAAGGCTAATACATTTATCCCTGAGTTTCTTGCGGAGGAGGATTGATGTGAAGGAATTGTCGGTTGTCACATTTCTTCCCTTTCCAAGATCTGGGTCCATTAGACGCATGCCCGGTTGATCTGTTGGTCTTTCATGATGTCATAGTGCATCCTTGCCGAACGTATCTGCTATACTTGTCGTCTATAGGAAGCCGATATTTATCGGTTTTGGTGCCATATACTGGCAAAATGGTCATCGTGTCCTGCTCGGGAAAAGTTGTTGATCAACTGTTATAAAAGGACCGAGCCTGAAGCAAAAGATGCAATTTTCAATGAATCTATTCCAAGTAATTGAGAACAAAACTTGTTGGTTTTCAATCGTTCAGATCGACTAGACTTATTGCTGAAACCTAAGTATCTCATAATCCCGCAAAATGTCTTTCGACACTGCTCTTTTACACAGTCGTACACCTCAAAGATTTGTGCTCAAGCAGTGCACAGGACCATCGTTTTCTTCCATTTGCACCTCGGGCATACAGTATTGCGATGAAAGGTTCCAGCCCATCCGAGGAAAAGGTAAACATTTTATTTGCCAGTGAGTCTAATAGTTGTACACTTTGGAATGTGGTCAGTTATACATTTTTCGATGAGCAAGCGCTAAGCACTAGCAGGAATGCCATTTAAAATATTTCTCTTTGCATATCCGGCAAACCGCGGAGGCTCCTTCAGAATGCCTTGTTGTGCTATCCTACCTAGGGAACTGAGGCCGATCTTTAAGAGGCTCTCACCATGTTGTTCCGTCAGGGGCAAGCAGCTCAACTAACTCACCACCATAGTGCGAGTACCCTGAGGGAACTGCATACTGACTGCATTTTCTGATGGTGATGGCCAGTTCTACGTTGGAGCACTGTAGTCGATTATTATGCACTGTATCATGAGCTTCATTGTCATCTTCATGGCAATTGCAAACAACTACACTTTGAGAGGTAGAACTGGAACTTAAGAAATTCAATGGCACAGCTGGGATTTGAACCACAGACCCTCCGGTTACTAGGCGGGTGCTCTAATCATTAAGCTACTATGACAACTTGCCAGAATGACATCGAATTCTCAAACCAGTTCGTATTTCTCCTTTACTTATTTCTGGAATGAATCTCCAGCTTCTTTCCCCCCACAATGCACACCTTAAAACTCCTCTTCAGTTTGTAATACTCACTCACCGTCACTTGTATTTTATGAAAACGCTTGTTTCTTCTTCTGGAAGAAAATTCTCACCTGATTAAAATTCTTCTGCAGTGTCAACTTTGGACACGTTATCAGGTGTATCTTGAGAAGTGTTCATCACTTAAGTTTCCTACGGAACGAGACTTTAGTATAAGTAGCAACAGACTAAGTGTGACACCAAATTAGCACCAAATATAGTATCTTGTTCAGTAACATAGCCAGTGTGTAAAAAATGTGCTTTGATACTTAGTAGCACGAAACGCAACAAGTTGTGTATGTTGTTGACTATTATTGACAACCTAAAAGAAGTAAATTTTCATTGAAATTTCATCGTACATTACCAGTAAGGATGTAAACTGCACATAGTTACGTCAGTTTCAAAACGAAATACCATGACCAAAATTTCTCCATTGGGTATTTTGGATAAACCATTGAACCGAATGTGCTCATATTCTTTCAGCTTACTCAAAATTAACAATGGTTTTAAAAGTCGCCAAAGGTAGTTGTCATGAAACGTGGCAAATACGGGTAATGGTTTAAAATATATTCGCAAAGGAGTCTACATGACTCCACGGGAACGCTAATGTTATGTATAGTGTCAGCCTAAATGTGCGTCAGTTCTTAGTCACCAGTTGAAGGGTTCTTCCTACCCTTTTGCACTCTTATTTGTGGGATGATTTATCAACTTTACACAAGGTGTTGGAGAGGACTTTACTCAATTATATGTGGCAATTCATAGATTCCTCGAAATGAAAAAGTAGAATAGAAATTGAAAAGAAAACGTAGTTACCGGAGTTACTTAAGTGTAACAGAAAGCTGTCAAGTCACGTGGACGAAAATTTGACAAGAGGTTGCTAAACCTTCTAATCCTTACGCTGCTGGTCGAGAATGGCTAAGGGATTTCAAAGGTTAAGTATAAGTAAAATAAGTAAAATCAAGATTACATGATTCGGGTTGTTAAGGTGGGTAATTTTCGTAAAGGACATGAATATTCTGACTTCTAGCTGTTACAGATTACACAGACTCCCGTTAAGCTGAAATATCCGGGGCCTGCACATATAGATCTGTACACCTGCAGAAATATATATATATATATATATATATATATATGTAATCGAAATTTAACTATAAGTAACAAGAGAATACAAAATAACAGAAGAGCATGTTGCAGAATGTTTCATGATATTATTCAACATTGCTACTTATTCATTACATTGCATGACATAAGTTAATTAAGTTTATCTTGTGGCCATTATTCGGATTTTGTGAAAGTATAAATGAATTTCTCTGTGCTACGTTTTATCCTACATCAGTTTATCCAACTTTAATTTATGTATTGGTTTAACACATTCAACTTCACAATGAACTCAAAATTGAATTTATTAATTTTCCCAGGCCACATCCTTGACCACGTTATTTTCATTTCAAATAATATGCTAGCTATTTCAAAGGCATAATGCGATTTCCAAATGCTGAAAACTACCTGTCCAATAGATCATGTTCCATGTGAGTATGTGAGGGCAACTATCAATAAAGATTCTATTTCACTGCTTAAGACAATCAGCCTTTTGCGCAGTCATTAAATAGATATCAACTCCATTCGAAGCCAGCAGCCATGTTGTATTTCCTTGGCTGTAAGAAGGTTGGTTGCGTGGGGGTATTCCCAGGTGCTTCATAGCATATAGCGACGCCGCAGTTCGCTGTATCGATTGTAGTCCCTTGGGCCAGGAGACGTACCTGAGCAGGTCCTATTTATTTAGCAGCCTTTCCAAAATCAACTTGGTGTTTTGGGTGAGCCTTCAACCAGTACAAAGGTAAGGAAACCAATCATATATAATACCAATATTGTTTGCTGTATTTACTAAGTTTAAAAGAGAAGTGTAGTTTTGCCAAAGATTTTCGACTAGTAACGTTTACGTCAGATTAAACCTGGCACAGCTCAACACCGCGACAGCAAATGAGTAAATTTATAAACCCAGAAATGTTATTCACGTTGCTGATGCTTGCACTTGGCTAAACCTTGATGTGAACTATGCATTTTGATACGGATAGAAATAATAAAACCAACTGCATATTTTCTTCTACTCCTTGGTTTTATTTTACTGAAATCCATTCAACTGCAGACCATCTTGATTCGCTATCGACACAGTAAATGAACGCATTTATGAAGAACTGACAAACCATTGGCATATTTTTCGATCTCCAAAAGGCTTATGATACGTGCTGGCGAGCAGGGATTCGACGTTCCCTGTACACGTGTAACATACGTGAACGCCTAGCGCTGTTCATTCAGGAGTTTATGAAAGACAGCTTTTTCGGAGTAAGAGTCGGCTAGGATTTTTTTGGAAACATTTTGTTCAAGAGGAGGGAGTCCTTCGGTACTAAGTGTCACGCTGTTTGCTATAGCAATTAACTCCATCTGGAAATATGTTTCATCTGGAGTTTTGTCATGCCTATTTGTGGACGACTTCGCCGTCTATTGTGCTTCTCAGCGCATGACGTTTCTACAACGCCTGCAGCAATATTTAGACAACCTTCAACAATGGAGCTAAAAAAAAAGGCTTTCGTTTCTCAACTGAGAAGTCAATCTGCGTTAATTTCTGGCACCACAGGAGATGAAGACGATTAGTACCTTTTCTCCGTTTCGGTCCAGATTTACTTCCCTTTGCAGATGAGACGCGTTTTCTGGGGCTGATCTTGGATGGGAAGCCTAGTTGGGCATCGCAATAGCAAGCTAAGAGCACCATGTGACCATTCCCCGAATATCTTGCGTGTACTAAATGGCAAATTGTGGGGAGCGGATCGGGCAATTTTGCTGCGAATGTATCGCGCACTGGTCCGATCCATACTAGACAATGGGTGTATTGTTTATTTGTCCACGACCATCTGTGCTGAGCAGATTAGACACGGTGCATAACAGGGGCATACACATGGCAATAACGCATTTCCAACAAGCCCACCTGTGAGCGTTTACGCCGAATTCGCAGAACTTCCTCTACAATATCGGCGTGAGATTCTCTTAGCAAATTGTGGTTGTGCGCTTAGATGTATACCTAAGCCCCAATGTTCGCTTCATTCTTCACCACCACGTTAGGAGAACGATATCGGGAAAGCACACTCAGTCCTAAGTCAGCAGGTTTTCGTTTCCAGGAGGTTCTAAGGAAGCTTGCAATTGAAATAAGTAATATGTTTCCCAAGGGTGAGAAGCTCTATCCCCTTGGTTACTTGGCACGCTCCATATACAACTTTGGATGACGGTATACCGGAAGTCCACGATGCCTATCTATAGTATCCGCACTTGTTTTTTTAGAATTTTGGTCAGGCTACACTGACCGACGTTTTATTTACACCGATGTATCAAAGAGTACCAGCGATGTTGAATGTGCTGATGTTTATGGAACCGAACCACATTCATTCGGTTATCATAATAGCACTTCAACGTATACTGCCAAGCTGTATGCAATATACCGAGGCGTTTTATATGTGCGCCGTAGTAAATTAGGTGACTGCCTCATTCTGAGTGATTTTCTTAGCGTATTTCAGAGTCTTCGTGAGCTGTACAACTCCCATCCTATTGTACAACGTATCCAGGATGCCCTCCATGTTTTACACGCTTCTGGCGTTAATGTGGTGTGTGCACGTATTCCTGGTCACGTAGGTTTGGCGGGGACTGAAATGGCGGATTAGGCAGCAAATGCAACTACAAAACCCAGAATTACCATCTCTCGTGTCATTTCGGAAGACTTTTGGCTTGAAGTGCGGAGAGCGGTGCTGTCGTGCTCGCACGAAGGGTGGTCAGATCCCCGCAGTAATAAGCTTAGAGCAGTGAAAGAACTTTTGATAAACTGGGCAACTTCCTCTCCCAGATCTTGTCGCGAGGAGGTTAACTTGGCTCAGTTGGGAATTGGCCACTGAATTTTTTCGCATGACTACATTTTTAAACGGGACCCTGTTCCTCTTTGTCCGCTGCGAGACAACATTTTGTTAGTCCGTCACGTGCTGCTAGAGTGTACCTCTCTAGCGCACCTTCGAGACTCTCTGCAGCTGCCTGCCACAATTGCAGAGGTCTTGGAGGACGACAAATAGGTGGTCGAAAGAGTTTTCAAATTTTTAACGGAGAGTAACATGAGTTTGAGGATTTGAAACTTTAGATAACTAGTCTTTGTACTCTTTTGACATCTTTATCACTTGTTTAAATTTTGGTTTTTCCACCTTGTTTTGTATATTTCTGTATATTTATTTTCATTTTTACTAGTATTTTTTTTTTTTTTTTTTTATTGAAGTTTATATCTGGCTTTTGCCATGAAATACTTCTTAAGGTCGCTGATGACCATGCAGTTGAGCGCCCTTAAACCTAAATCTCTCTCTCTATAAAATGCTCGATTGCTAATACATAAAGCTGCAGAATACTAAAGGTACATATCCAGATGCGAGATCCTTGATTTCCAAATGCTAAAAACTAGCAGTCCAGTAGATCATGTTCCATATGAGTATGTGAGAGTAAGTATCAATAAAGATTCTATTTCACTGCTTAAGCTAATGTCGATATGTAGCTTTTTGCGCAGTCATTAAATAAATATCAACTACATTCGGAGCCGGCAGCCATATTGTATTTCCTCGGCAGTAAGAAGGTTGGTTGCGTGGGGGTGTTCCCAGGTGCTTCATAGCATATAGCGACACCGCAGTTCGCTGTATTGATTGTGGTCCCTTGGGCTAGGAGGCATACCTGAGCATACCTACTTATTTAGCAGTCGTTCCAGAGTCAACATGGTCTTCGTGGATGAGCCTTTAACCAGTGCAAAGGTAGGAAACCAATAAAATATGATACCGTTTTGTTTTTTTGCTGTGTTGTATTACCAAGTTTGAAAGGGAAGTGTAGTTTTGCCAAAGGTTTTCGACTAGATGAAATCTGGCAAAGCTCAATACTGCGCCAGTATAGTGAGTAGATTTATAAACTCAGAAATGTTATTGGCGTTGCTGATGCGTTTACTTGGCTAAACCTTGATGTAAGTTATACATTTTGACAGGGATAGAAACAATAAGAGGAACTGCAAATTTTGTTCTACTCCTTGGTTTTATTTTACTGAAATCTTCATCTCATCGTTTCATTCGTTTTCGTGTATGTTTCTCTTTTCCATTCACTTATATGCTTAACGACATCTAACCATTTAGAAGCGCTAGTTAATCGGAGGATGAATATAAGGATATTAGCAGTCATCTTGAGAAAAGAACGTATTATGACACTATTGTTTAAATATTAGGTATAAATTGACTAAAATTTAGGAAACAGCTTAACCGAAAGGAGGTTAGAAATCCCGACTCAGAGTGATATACTCTATACTAGTTCATTGCCTAAGTGGTATAAGATTTTCTCCATTTTGATAAATGCTTACGCAATGAAATATACATTCAGTTTTCTATAAAGTGAACTTGGATGGATTCGAAAGTAGACTTTACATAAAATCTTCCATTTGCCTTTAAGAATCTTATACTCAGCGACATTTTGAAATATAATTCTCGGTATTACTATGTAAGGTTATATTAATCTGAGTGTATTCATAGATCAAGGCACTGTTGTAGAAGAGTTTGTAGACAAATATGAAGTATTTGGATTAGTGTTCCTTATTATAAAATATTTGTAAGCTATTAGCATCAGTTCCAGGATAGCCATAAGAATTCCACTTTGCAGTTTGGGGATCGTAAGTGAATAGGTTTGGTATTGCACCAAATTTTCAAATAGCTTAGTGTAGTTTATTTCATTATTAAGTCCAATTAGAAATATATTAAGGGTGAAACGCACCCCGAAGTCAATAATTTAGTAGTTAGATAACACTTTATGTCAGGTACAGAGAAAGAGGGCTATAAGCAAGAAGAATCAAGATAAATAAACAGGAAGAAGTTTGGAAATGCATGTTAATACTAGAACATAGCGATAGTTGGCAGACTGTGTTATAAGGTTAATAGAATAAGAAATTGTTGTAATTCATGTTATAATTTAAAGTACTTGAAGCGAAACAGACTGCAAATAAGTTAGAGAGCATTGGCTAATGTGCTAGCCAGACAGATGTGGCTCTGTGAGGCCTAAAGACACACTTTGGAACAGATGGAATTCAGTTAGTGAAAATCAGTCAAGAGATAATACAGTTTAGGCGTTTTAGCCTACTACGTGCTACAAACAAATCATTATGAACGCTTTTGGTGCAAATATTTTCGTCATCGGATTGAAAATGAGAGAGTTACGTGACGATAGGTATAAATAATCCTGAGTGGAGACCATGGTTGCGTATTTGAGGCTTTTACCGAATTTCCTAATTTTTTAAATACATTGTGCACCCTTTTTTCCTTGCAAAATTAGTCACATACACCCTAATCATCTTCTAAATTATATATTTCTATTAAAATATATATTCCTTATTAAAATTGGGTGCGCTTGTTTTCTGTTGTAATTTTTTGAGAACTAAATCCTTATTTATGGAATGTTCAAATTATCGGTGCGAGATTTGTAAAGAAGCTTCCCCAGTATATGCTTCCTGAAACTTGCTATGCATCACTAATATAAGTGAAATGTGTTACTTCATCAAAGTGATACAGGCTTTTGCAAAAGGCGAAACTCACAATTGAACAAATACTATTTTTCTTAAAACCAATTAACTTAAAAGTATAACTCTTAGTAAACTGATTTGGTAACTTACTAAAGAAAATGAGTTTAAAGTTAAGAAATTGGCAAAATATGTTCTTAAAACTCATAATCCAAGAAGTATTTAACATGTTTGCACCAAATTTTACAACCACAACTCTTTAAGTAGAATATGCAGTGGTAAAATATTTAAACGGCTCACTAGAATACTTTGGGTTTTGGAAAAGCACACATTATTTCCTTTAATGTGTGTGATTTGAACAAAGATAGCAAACAATTTTGAGAGAGCCACATAGAATTTTCACCCAAAGTGTGTGAAGGAAAGCCCTTAAAAGATAATTTTGTTGTATTTTATTATTAGGATGCTAGTTGTATAAACCAGTAAAAGGCCCAGGCCGATGGCTTTTAACTATGCTTAGAAAGGACAGTTCCACGTCAGTAGATTTACTGGCACGTAAAAGAACTCCTGCGGGACGAAATGCTGGCACACTGGCGACGCTGATGTGATCCTGGCAATTGGAAAGTACCGTTTGGGCCATACGTTAACCAGGGACTCTGCGTGATGAGTGTAACAAATGTGTCCAATACAATTATTATCAATAAAGAACCGTTACGGCCGAAAAAGAGCTTGTATCAAATATTTGGAATATTTGGAGCCATCTAGCTTCTTGAGGAATGGATATAAGTGGTTCATCATTTCACTATCACGCAAACATTGTGCGAAGAATGCTGTGATGTCTTTTTTATTTCAGTTCGAATGAATTTAGTCCCAATTTAATGTTAACGTAATGTTGCCAAATCTCCCTTAGAAATTAAATTTTGCATGACATTTTAACCTTAACTTATGACTAAATTCAGGTAGAAATGTATTACAACATTGTTCACACAATGCTTGCACGACAGTTAGTGAAATAATAAACCACTTAAACCCATTGGGCAAGAAACTAGACACCTCGAAATATTTGACACAAACGATTTCTTTCCGGTGAAATACTTTTTTTATTGACAATAATTGTATTGGACCTATTTGTTTAAGTCATTATGTAGAATCCCTGGTTAACGTAAGGCCGAAGCAGTGCATCGTGCTTATTATCACCTAATGTGTCTGTTGTTGAATAATTTGTTTTCATGCGAGATAACCAGTCAATAAATTTATTCAGAGCTCAATGCATGTGCCAATGTTACTTCATGAATATACCTTTGTATTCTTGTGCTTATCGATTTGTATTTGCATAAAGGTTAACCTCACATGTTTTGTGCTCCCTATTACAGGGTTATAATTTGTAGAATATTGTGTGAATGTTATTAGTGCAAGATAAATGGTGACATTTTCTTTTTTTCGATGTACAGGCTTCAGATTCAGTACGAGAAATTCCCCTTGATGCAGTGGCAATTAAATGATTTGATGCGGTCTCGTCGTTCCTCCGTTCCGCTATCCTACGCAGAATGCTGCTTTCTGGTGATTTCTGCTCCGGTTGCTCTGGCATGTGATTTTAACCTCAGGGTATGCGTGAGTGTTTGCGAATAAAACCAGAACTTCGTTGAAACACTTTTATTCTCCCAAAATAAGAAAACGTGAGATTTGCCGATCGTTATTAAAAACGTTGAGTCGTTACCGTGTCTTTACTAAGACCGAAGATTGTTAATATTAACTATAATGTGTCCTCACACTTGAGGATCCGGAATACAAGTCCCGTAGCTGAGATCCTCGCTCGGCGGTCTGGGCGGCACGTGTACTGCCCCGTCGGATTCTGGAGGGCCACTGCACTGCCCCGTCGGGTTCTGGAGGGCAACTGTACTGCCCCGTCGGGTTCTGGAGGGCAACTGCCTGCTCCGTGCGCTCCCGGTCAGAAGTCACCTCTCTTCCCCTCAAAAACCCCTCCAAATTCATGGCGCGAAAACTCCGCGTCATGACGCTCTCAACGCTCTTCAGCTCTTAATGTCCCTACGACGGGTTTCGAAGAAGTCTCCGCAGCCATCCCTTGTTTACCTGCTCAATACCTGCGCTGAGCGATTTCCAGGAAAACCGGTATACCTATGTATCAGGCTGACTACCTGGACTTTACCACTAATGACTTGCCTGCAACATTACGTGTCCCTTCTAACAACTTTAACCGTCACTACTCCTTGCTAATTCTGTAGATTTATTCATGTAACGACTTTAACATTTCCTGATTATTTAATTGTGCCATGTGACGCAGTATTATATCCGTAATTATGGCGTTCACAATTTCGGCTTCAGATTCTGCCCTTGTTCATCTCACTGAATAATTACTGGGCCATTACCTGTTCCCGAGGTTCTGTAAAAGAATATACTTGTATTAGGTCTTCCCGACAATTCTATAACAAAATGGATGCCGCAAATAACCTTTTAACCTGGGCGAGCCCTTCTTTTTCTGTCTGGGCCCACCGACATTTTGTCTCCTTTGTTCAATAACTTTCACAACGGAGCGTATAATGGTGCAAAATCTGTTATAAATTTTGATTGAGATTCAATATTTCTAAGTCTTTCCAATTATTTAATGCTCTTTGGCGCCGAATCCTTTTAATTGCTATCTTCTCTGATTTAGTCTTTCTCTTTTCTTCTTTTTTCTTTACCTGATTACCCTCTCCTTATGTAGGACTTACACTCCCTAGGACTTAGAAGCTAGTGCCTAGGGTCCGACGCCTGTCGGGGAGCACAGGAACCTATGGACCGGACAGAGTGAAGACCTGGAAGCAGGTGGTCAGCCAAGCTCCAGGTGTGATAGAGAGGAAGAGGATGATATGAAATGCAGGTGAAATTGATGATTGGAAACATGATAATGGAGCAATTGGTGGAATGAGTGGCGGGGGAAATCGGAGAACCCGGAGAAAACCCACCCTGTCACCGCTTCATTCTGGTTCATTCCCTCACTAAAAATCAGAAAAAGGCCACTGTTTTGCTTTGCTTAATTATTATACTAGCTTCCTTTAATTTCTCCAGTACATATTCGATGTGCCTAAAATGTCCACAAGTAGCCGGAAATATCACAAAATCATCAACGTATTAAAACACGAATCGCTTTATAATTTCACCAAACATTTTGTACAGGGCTCTTAATAAAGCTGTGTCATTATAATTGAAGCTATAAGTCGTTCTTCGCTTCTTTATGTATCGCCATTGATACTTAAATGTCGTTGGTGACGTGGTGTTGCCCTTTGATGTGGTTCGCTCCGGCTAGTCAGCTTGAGATCTCTTACTTTTATCTCGGGTACGCGCAGATGTTTTCGAATAGACTACCCAAGGAAACCTTTTTATATATTGTTTATTGCATCTGAGATATTTTCGGGAGCTATGCCGATTGTATATGTAGAGGAATCGCACTCACGTCCGCACAGCACAACCTGCCGTACTGGTCTGGGTAGTGACCAGACGCTTTCTCTCTTACCCACGCTAAGAAACCGTTCCCTTCAATTTTGAATGTCATGACGTCATCCAAGAAAGCCTCGTATCCAAAATGCTATTTCCTTTTCCCGCAATTTAGAAATGTCCCTTTCTATTATAACATGTTCTTTTATGAATTTCGAATATATAATTACCTTTTTAGGATTAAACGATGTTTACTTTATATTTTATTAAATATATCGCGCGACTTTTAAGGTTGGTAGACTTGACTTTCGAACGTGTATTTAAACTATGTAGTATGACGTCATGACTCGCTAATTTCAAACCAATAATGTGTTTATCCTACAAATTTAACGACTATTATTTACTCATATCTTGCTCACCTTACAACACTTCCTGCTCTATTATCTATGTATGTTATTACTCAACACTTATCGCAAATCTCACATCCGGCAATAAAATTAAAACGTGTCTTTTTCAAAAGCCCATTCGATCGGAAATCTAAATTTCGGTATCAAATGCCCCCATTTATGTTATTTTATTATTTCATAATAAAATAATGTAAATGTCTTGCCCGAAAGAAAAATTAAAAATTACTCCTGTATTTTGAATAATCGGCAACACTCCCATTATATACAATTTTCAATTACACTGTTTTTGAAATTGGTTATTAACACATTTTCTCATTAATCTTTTTTAACATGACAAACAATTGTACACTTGACTAAACATTAATCCTTAAATACTAATTACAATATGTTATGGTTTCTTCCGTGAAGCTTTTATATAAAGGTTAAATTTCAAGAGTCTTTCTTTATACTTCCTTCTTTTAGTCCATGTTTGCTCACTTCGCTCTCACTATCACTTGCACTGTGATTTTTCACTTTTGTTATTGTAACACATATCTGTACTATATCCTTTAACCACTAAAATGTACATATATTTATATAAATCCATTACACTCTTTAGACAAGTTCTTTCTTTGTCTTTCTGTGATAACTATCTATACATCTAAATATTTTAACAAATGTTTACAAAGTAAATATTCTGTTTTCTCTCTATGCGGAGATGAACAATTTAACAATCTTTCTGAAGCTGTTATTGTGAGCTCTATACAATATATTTTTAAGCTCTTTGTAGTATATAGCAATTCACATTCTGCATTTTTCATGAATATGTAAGTACCTGACCAATATATAGTTTTCAAGTAAGCTAACATTTAAATTTTATCTCAAAGCTGATTGGGCGCCAATATACAATGACACTTCCAATTTTTTTTTTTTTTTACATTAAATCAAGGTTCCAAGGCACCACACGGTTTCTTGTATGGTCGAAGGAGTTGTTTATGCCATCTTCCCAGACATTTTTCATTTTTAACATCTTTTAATTCATAGGTATGATAACCAAATTTGGATATAATTTCTGCAGGACCTTTATATAACAATCCCATCCTTTTGTTCCTACCTCGCAAGGCACTTGATAACTTATGGTCTTTAACTAGTACCCAATCGCCTATCTTAGGTTCCCATTTATGTTTTCTACTCTTTTTCTTTAATTTTCGCTTCTCTGCCTTTTTCTTGATTCGTTCAAAAGCAATTTTCGCTCTTTCTTCTTCACTTAACTGAATGTCATTTATTTTCAGTATTTTTGGTACCCTGATCAATATTGGTTCTGGTTCAATTCCTAACATTAATTTTATTGGTGCAAACCCAGTAGTTACATTAATGGTATGATTGATAATCTTTTCTATCAATGGACAATATTTCACCCAATCCTTGTGATTATGATGTGTAAGTACACGTAAATAAATTCCTATATCTCGGAGGACACGTTCTGTTGGATTCCTTGATGGAAAGTATGAGGAACAATAATTTAGTTTTCTCGCGTCTAATGTCACCCTAATCTTTCCATTGGCCTTATTTACAATACATAGGGGATTCACAAATTCTGAATTCGAAATTTCAATAACCTCATCTTCTAACATTGACTTTATAACTGCATCTACCTCTTCTCTTATTGTATTTGGGATAGCTCTCGCTTTATGTGTAAAAGGTTTGATAGGTATCATCTCAAACGAATGAGTATAAATATTACATTTACCAGGTTTCTCAGAGAATACTTCTTTATTTCGGATTAATATTTCAAACAGTTTATCCCTCTGTTGTTCATTTAGTTGATCAGCCTGAGTTACTTTTTCCCTCAACAATTCTTCTAAGTCTTCACTACTCTCCCTATCATAGTACCTAGTTGCGTCAGAAAACTTCAAATTGTCTATGAAATCATTTTTATCCCATTCTACATTTTCTTTATTATCGACACTGTACTCTTTGACATTTACTTCAGTTAATTCCATAGCTCCTACTTTAACATATTCTACAAAGAATGTATCCCCTTGGATTTCTTCTTCCTCTTTTTCTCGTACAATAGTTTCTGAACTACTATCTTCCACAAAAGGCACTATAATGGTCTCATCTTCAACTTTCATTTTTAGAATCATGTTTTTAAAATTCACCACAGCTTCCCAGGCATAAAGACAATCACAACCTATTATAATATCTGTAACAAGTCTTCCTACAATCAGAAATAAAATTCCTAGTATTCTACCATTTATTTCAATATTTATCATTGCTTGAAATTTTACTCTCTCTTTTCGTTTTCCCACAGCTAGCGAGCAATATATACCATTAACTGGTAAAGACATTACTTTAAAACCACTACTTTGTAAATTATCATAAAAATTTTGTGAGCATACTGTGCTATTTGATCCCGTATCTATAATTGCATTGTATTGTTTTCCATTTACTCCAATTTTGATTTTAGGTGGATCTCCTACTTTTTCGTTTTCGTCGATTCTATTTTTACATTCTCTTTTCTTTTGTATCATCATTTGCCTTCCAGGACTATTTATTTCCGAGTACTTATCACAATCATTACTAGGATACCCAGTTCTCACTGAAGGCGCGTTTGACCGGGTCTGGCGTTTCCCTGATTTTTAGGTATGGCTCCTGTACTATTTCCCGAATTGTTACTTCTGTTTTCCTGCATTAAATCGGGGTTACTTCCTACCATGTTTTTGACCGTGTTAATGGCCTCAACCATTTCCGCATTTTCGGGGGAATTTCGTCCATTAGAATACCTTTCTCCCTGTCTTGGTGACCTCGGTCTAAACTCATTATCTCCATTTGTCCAATATCCATTATTTGAATTTCTACTATGTCCAAAATAACGTCCCCGTCTACCTCGATCAAATCTATTTGTATTCATATAATTCACCCTTATATTTCTTCCCCTTTGATTACCATTTCTATTTTGGTGACGCCCTTCCTGGTTATATCTACCTTGATTTTCCCACCGGAATGATTCCATCCTTGGTACTGGTCCTTTATATCTTTCCCTAATCTCACTTCTATTCTGATAATACTGTGCCCCTTGCCCGAAAGAATTTACAGTTTCTTTTTCTTCATATTTATTTCCAAATGCATGTTTTGGCTTATTGACTTCTAAGGCTGATAATAATTCGATCATAGCTGCAATGCTATCGGGTCGGGCTATGATTAGGTAGTGTTGAAGCGTTTCCGGAAAATGTGGAGTAACTATATTTATTAGATCTTTTTCATCTAAAGGAGGATCCAACATCTTCGATTTTCTCGCTATTCTCATAAAATAGTTGACCATCGATTCCTCCGATCTAGGATTAAACTTTCCATTGCTTAATTCAACTCTAATATTAGCCTGCCTACTAGCTCCCCAATATCTGGTTAAAAAGATGTTCCTAAAGGTCCTGTAATCATTATTGTTACCCATAGAAAGGCCTAGCCAATTAGCAGCATTACCCTTTAAGCATTTTCTTACTATCACCATCTTGTACTCCTCTGGTATACATTTCACCGTGAAGTACTCTTGTAACCCTTCTAAAAAGGCTTTAGGATCATCTGAATCTTCATTTTCAAAAACTGGAGGTGTCATTTCATTTAAGACATGGTTAGGCCAATGTAAATTTGAATTGTCACCTATCCCTGAGCTATTTCCGAGATCAGAATGGGAATTACTGTTACCTCTATTTTGCATCGAAATGTCAGCTGATACACCTGGTATTGCCTCGTTTCTTGCAACTTCATTACTAAGATTGTTGTGATTACATGCATTTTCATTTAATTTCAAATTTTCTAAGGCCTCTTTTACCTGAGTAATTTCTGTTACTACTCCTTTTATTTGGTCTGTAACATCCTCCAAATTTCTAGCCTGCCTTTCACTTTCTACATCAGATCTTTCTATTCTAACTTTACACCCCTGTAACTCTTCTCTAATTTCTTCCCTTTGTTTGTCTAATCTATATGTTACTTTTTCCCTTTCTTTATCTAATTTTTCACTCACTTGTTGACCTAATTTCTTTTCAGAATTCTTTACTTCTTGCCTTATTGTCTCTAATTCTCCCTTAACCTGTTCTCTATTTTCTTTTACTTCACTACTGACTTTATTAATTTCCTCCCTAACTTCTTCCCTAAAGGTTTCTAAAGCTCTCTTCTGATTCTCCAATTGCATTCCCAATTCCTGTTGTCCCTTCTCTAATTTCTGTCCTAACTCTATACTAGTTTCATCTATCTTTTGACTTAACTCTGTACTCATCTTTTTCACTGTTCTTAATTCTTTACTATTTTCATCTATCTTTTGACTTAACTTTGTACTCATCTTTTTCATTATCTTTTGAAACATATTCTCTATTTCTGACATAATTGCTGGCCTTTCTGAATTACTACTAAACATTTCTGAACTACCTCTAGGTGTTTCTCTAACGTTCTGATCTTCTACTTCTTGGCATATTCTGCTACCAATTACATTCTGATTAAATTCTTCCATCCTAACTACACTTTTCTCAATTTCCGGACTCTCAAAATCTAGAAAATCGCTATCACTGTCTTCCATTTCTAAACTATTTACACGTGTTTTTCTACTCACCAATATTTCACGCACTTAAACTTGTTCACTACACGTTTCACAGATGTTCACACGCTAGGCACCTTCTTGTCTGCTGGCTCGATGCTGGCCTGGTCGTCTTGGGGTTGGTCTCTTCTTTCGACGCCACACGTTGGGTCACCTTCTTGTTTGCTGGTTCTATGCTGGCTTGGTCGTCTTGGGGTTGGTCCATTCTTTCGACGCCACACGTTGGGTCGCCATTTGAAGCTATAAGTCGTTCTTCGCTTCTTTATGTATCGCCATTGATACTTAAATGTCGTTGGTGACGTGGTGTTGCCCTTTGATGTGGTTCGCTCCGGCTAGTCAGCTTGAGATCTCTTACTTTTATCTCGGGTACGCGCAGATGTTTTCGAATAGACTACCCAAGGAAACCTTTTTATATATTGTTTATTGCATCTGAGATATTTTCGGGAGCTATGCCGATTGTATATGTAGAGGAATCGCACTCACGTCCGCACAGCACAACCTGCCGTACTGGTCTGGGTAGTGACCAGACGCTTTCTCTCTTACCCACGCTAAGAAACCGTTCCCTTCAATTTTGAATGTCATGACGTCATCCAAGAAAGCCTCGTATCCAAAATGCTATTTCCTTTTCCCGCAATTTAGAAATGTCCCTTTCTATTATAACATGTTCTTTTATGAATTTCGAATATATAATTACCTTTTTAGGATTAAACGATGTTTACTTTATATTTTATTAAATATATCGCGCGACTTTTAAGGTTGGTAGACTTGACTTTCGAACGTGTATTTAAACTATGTAGTATGACGTCATGACTCGCTAATTTCAAACCAATAATGTGTTTATCCTACAAATTTAACGACTATTATTTACTCATATCTTGCTCACCTTACAACACTTCCTGCTCTATTATCTATGTATGTTATTACTCAACACTTATCGCAAATCTCACATCCGGCAATAAAATTAAAACGTGTCTTTTTCAAAAGCCCATTCGATCGGAAATCTAAATTTCGGTCTGACTCAGTCAGTCAGTCAGTCAGTCAGTCAGTCAGTCAGTCAGTCAGTCAGTCAGCCAGTCAGTCAGTCAGTCAGTCAGTCAGTCAGTCAGTCAGTCAGTCAGTCAGTCAGTCAGTCAGTCAGTCAGTCAGTCAGTCAGTCAGTCAGTCAGTCAGTCAGTCAGTCAGTCAGTCAGTCAGTCAGTCAGTCAGCCAGTCAGCCAGCCAGCCAGCCAGCCAGCCAGCCAGCCAGCCAGCCAGCCAGCCAGCCAGCCAGCCAGCCAGCCAGCCAGCCAGCCAGCCAGCCAGCCAGCCAGCCAGCCAGCCAGCCAGCCAGCCAGCCAGCCAGCCAGCCAGCCAGCCAGCCAGCCAGCCAGCCAGCCAGCCAGCCAGCCAGCCAGCCAGCCAGCCAGCCAGCCAGCCAGCCAGCCAGCCAGCCAGCCAGCCAGCCAGCCAGCCAGCCAGCCAGCCAGCCAGCCAGCCAGCCAGCCAGCCAGCCAGCCAGCCAGCCAGCCAGCCAGCCAGCCAGCCAGCCAGCCAGCCAGCCAGCCAGCCAGCCAGCCAGCCAGCCAGCCAGCCAGCCAGCCAGCCAGCCAGCCAGCCAGCCAGCCAGCCAGCCAGCCAGCCAGCCAGCCAGCCAGCCAGCCAGCCAGCCAGCCAGCCAGCCAGCCAGCCAGCCAGCCAGCCAGCCAGCCAGCCAGCCAGCCAGCCAGCCAGCCAGCCAGCCAGCCAGCCAGCCAGCCAGCCAGCCAGCCAGCCAGCCAGCCAGCCAGCCAGCCAGCCAGCCAGCCAGCCAGCCAGCCAGCCAGCCAGTCAGTCAGTCAGTCAGTCAGTCAGTCAGTCAGTCAGTCAGTCAGTCAGTCAGTCAGTCAGTCAGTCAGTCAGTCAGTCAGTCAGTCAGTCAGTCAGTCAGTCAGTCAGTCAGTCAGTCAGTCAGTCACCCACCCACCCACCCACCCACCCACCCACCCACCCACTCACTCACTCACTCACTCACTCACTCACTCACTCACTCACTCACTCACTCACTCACTCACTCACTCACTCACTCACTCACTCACTCACTCACTCACTCACTCTTTCGTCTTGCCGACCGCCAGTGCAAAAGTATCCCGCTTAGCTTTAATCAGATACATTACTTTCATACCATTATTCATCTGCTCATAAAACCTTTGTGAACAGACGGTACTACTTGCACTGGTATTTTTCCACTGATTCCTATCTAAATATAAGGCGGGTCCGCCATTTTTTAGTTTTCTTTATGCCTATTTAAACTTTCTCTATCTCCTTTATTCATAATTGTTTGCCCTCTGGAAATCCCTATTTCTGTTTACTTAACACAATCAGTACTCTCAGCCTTTATTGAAGGCATGAGTGACGGGGACCAGCGTTTATTGCACCTGTTTCTGCTATATTGTTATTTGCACTTTTATTTTCAACTATCTGATGTTGCTATTTGCAGCTATTTATATTATTGTTTCTACTACTTCCACCCTATCTTTCTATTGGTAAGTTTCTTTCAATTCTATTTGTCTTCACTTGTCTAGGCGACCTAAGTTGTTTCCTGGCCTCCAGTACTCCTTACTGGAATTTGCCCACTTATGAATTGTTGAATTCCCGCCCCCCTCCAGGTTTATTAGATCTTCCCATGTTCATATAACTCACTTGGTCATGTCTAATTCTGTTATCTGAGTGTCTGTTTCGATTATTTCTATGAAAATGATCTCTATTTTCCCACTGTGCTGGTCCTGATCTAGAAACTGAATGTCTATATTTATTCCTAATACCATCTTGATATCTATTTCTATGAGACTGTGCCCCTTGCCAGAAGAAATGAGAACTTCCTATTTCATTTCCTCTTTGATTTCTGTCAGTTTCTACATCTGCTTTCTGTTCCTTACTTTCAAGTGTTGTAACAAATCAATCACTTCCGAAACGACTAAATAGTGGTGAATGGTCTTGGAAAAATAGGTTGTAGCAACATGCATTAGATTTTCATTGCTCACTGGTGGTTCTAACATTCTAGATTTCCTTGTTAGTTTCATAAAATATGTATCCATCGAAGGGACAGTTTTCTATTTATATGTTCCATTATTCATCCCTAATTAGATACTTTCTTGCCTATTTTCTCACCAGTACCTACCCATGAACATGCTTCTAAAGCTCCTGAAGTCATTTGTCGTTCCCTATGGTTATATCTAGCCAGCTTGCTGCGGTTCCTTTAAAACAGTTTTGAACAATTGTCATTTTATACATTTTACAGCGAAATACCCCTGCAACTCTCGAATGAGTGATTTCGAATCCTCCAAGTCCTTATTCTAAAAGGTTGGTGGTGAAATGTCCAAAATATGGTTAGGCCAGTATGTGTTTTTGATTCTGACCTCCATTTCTCACCTAATTAATTTTGCTAGGTTTACTATTTGAAGTGCTTGCACTCCAGCTTGTCAAAGATATGCCCGCAGATGCATTCTTGCATTCCCTCACGTGCTGTTGGTTCACTATTATTACTACAAATATAGACTACAACTCTATAAATTCACACCTATTCTTAAATTTTCTAATACACATTTGACTTCTATAATTTATGCTACTACAACTTTAACCGATCTATGATTCTTTCTCAGTTTCTAGCTTGTCTCCTACCTTCCATTTTTGCTTTTTAAGACTGTTTCTACTTTCTTCTGAGTCTTTTCTAGCTGTTTCCCTTTCTGTTTTTAACAGCTTTGTACTGCCTCCCCCAATTTTCTACTTTATGTTTCTGATTTTTCACTAACTCTTTTGCAAGTATTTTAAAAGATTATCCTATTTCCTGGCGTATCTCTTTGCTAACATTTTCTATTTCTTCCCTAACCTGTTTTCTATTTAATTTGTGTTCACATCCAACATTTGGAACGTGCCCTTTAATTTCCCCCTTGATTTTTTCTAATACTTGTTGCAGATTTTCTCAAGTCCGTCCCTTTTTATATCTCTCCTAGCTTTTCTATTCTTTCCTGTTGATGATTTCTTACAAATCTGGTTATTACTGTCCATCTCATTTGCTAGTTTTTTGCCTAGTTCTTATAGATTATTTTCCAATTTCTTTCGTAGCGTTTCTATTCATTCCTGATTTTCCTGTTTACTGGTTTCTCTCCTAACATTTCTAATTTTTGTGATTTTCCTGTTGACAATTTTCTAGTTTATCTCCTAAACTTTCCCTCACACATTTTAACATCTCCATCACTTGAGTCATGTCCTCCCATTCCTACATTATTTACTTTTTCTTCCTACCGAACTTCCATTTCATCTAATCGTTTATTTTCATTTAACATTCTTCTACATCTTAACGACATCCGCAAGTACTTTCAGTACCTTGTGTCATGATGAACTCGCTGTTGCATGATGAAGTGTCTGGTACCTTCTTTCTTTTTTCTTGCCCGCTGTGTAGCCTGAACAATTACCTTTCTTGATTGTCTTCCTTCCTCCTCGTGCTGTCGTTACGGGGTTTGATTCCCAGTGTGACCTCCTAAGCTGCTGATGGTCCTCAATTCGATGTCCGCGATGCTGTTGCTTTGTGTGTAACCCTGAACGCCTTTATCCGAATCTCATTCTCCAGTGTATTTGTTACCAGCTGCACCACTGAATAACTAGTTTGCTAACTTCTTACGTATCCAGACTTTGCAGTTTAAAGATGACTATTTCCATCATAATAATAATAATAATAATGCGAAATATGGTTGACTTGAATCGCAAAAGCTAAGTGTAAGGTTCCTTAATGGCACTTCTAAATCTTTGCATGCAAACATATTGCATAAGCATATTTAAGCGCTGCAGCTGTCGATACTAGATCAGAGTAAACACTTACATAAAGCCGCAATATTCGACGAGAAAAGACGCAAATTTTGTAAATACGTGCTCATATCAACTTAAGTTCCACCTACATGGCTACCCTTACCAACGTTCTTACATAATATTGTCAAACCTTAAAGATGCTAATTCGTATCTGAAACATAATTTTCACTTTATGACACAGCTAGCACTAAGAATCTTGTTCCCATTCTAACTCTCAGTAATGGACTACGTGCCTAGCAACTGCACATTCCCACATACGAACATCTAATTTTCAGGGACACCTTGAGCTAATGGTAATTACTTAGCTACGACTAATTAACTTTAACTGAACCTTTAAATTGCATCACTAATGAATGCCACTCACACTGTCCACATAATGCAATAATTTTAGCATACGAGGATTATCTATTGCTATTATTTATCTATCTGTCTATCATTTCTAAATAAAATTATAAACCTGGTCTGTCAATTATTCCGGTATCAGGTTTGAGAGTTTGTTAAACGTCAGAAGAAATCCTATCAGTGAAGGAACTGAATAGCAGGATTACATCGAAGTTTGACTCACCACTTCAAGTAACGACAGTTCCAAGTCAGTAGATTTTCTGGCATGTAAAAGAACTGCCGGACAAAATTCCGGCACACCGGCGTCGCTGATGTGATGCCGGCAGTTGACAGCTTCGCTAAACGACAAAATATTCACATCACAACTGAAGTGTCTACAACCTTTTACTACTCATTTTGGTTTTTGTTACTGTCAATCAACCCTTAATTAACTCAAACTGGAGAAACGTTATATGTATCTATCCTGTTTTGCTTGTTTAAAGGTTGTTACAAACAATAAATTTGGGTTCAGCAAATTTGAAAATATAATGGCCAATTAACATAAAAAATTAGTATAACTATAAGCAAAATTCTCTATTTAAACATCACGCAAGATTTATTACAGTTTCACGGGTGATCAGCCGTGTGAGGTTTAAAAACATTGAGCTTTCGGCCATTGTAAACTCTATGGCCTTCGTCAGAATGAAAACTGACCGTTAGCTTTACGCCTGATCACCCGTGAAACTGTAATAAATAACGTGCGCCGAGAAAGCTTTAAATCTTACATCACGCAAGATGTAGGTAATCATAAATTAATGAGACATAAAATTCGAATCACTGGATGTAAAACTAGAGTTTGATTTTGTGCCCGTAGAGAAGATGTCCCCGTTTATCCTAGTTACCAGTTGCTGTCTATAAAATGAAATTCGCATGCGTGTACATGATATTGACTTTTCAGGTTTATTACAGGTTGCCTCTGTGAATAAGAGGCAAGGCGGTAGTGCTGCTATTCGCTAGTGCTATGTTATTTGGCACGCCTAAACGTCGGGAGGTTTGGACCCGATAATATAATTGCATGAATGCATTCTGTACGCTGGCTATAGGTTGCGTAAGTGTCCAAAGTTCTATCACAATTGGTCAGACGGTGCAAATATGTACACAAGTGGGGCGACCATACGAACATGGCTCAAAAACAGGACGGTAACCTCTAGGACTTCACAGTTCATTTTGTAATTAGCCTGACATAGAAGTGAGGCGTTCACAACCAAGCAAGATGGCTCCGCGCTAACGTGTGAGCCTCATATTCGAGACGTAATGCGTTCGACTCCTGTAGCCGACCTTCCGCGGGTCGCTAGGTGAATGCTGGGAAGGATAATCATTTCCTCCGAAATTCCTGGTCTTCCATTTTCCTTCGTTACTCATTTCATCCATTGTTCATATTGTTGGTTCTTTCAGGGTCGCAAATGTCAGCGAAAGCGTTAGGTGTAGCTCGGCAGGGATAATATGCGCACAGGAACTCTTTCCGTACCTCATTGTCCGTGGGATCCGGGTGGAAAGAGAGGTAGCATCTGGAGGCCTTGGACCCCGCGCTAAGATCCCCCTGAACTGGCCCTGTAAGACCAACACCTTGAAGGTATCGTCAAACTTGGGAAACCTTAGGGACCTCTGTAACATTTGTACATTAGTCTGGATCTGGCCGCTCGGTGTCTCCTCTCACCTCATCCTTCCCCCGGCTGTGCCCCCTTAGGGACATAGGTACAATAAGCCTAGCTTCAGTGCCCTGCGTATATCTCCTATTCCTCTTCCTAAGATGTTCACAGGAGTAAAGAGACACCAACTCTTATTACGTGATTTACTCCATGTGGGGAAGATATTCCGATAACTGATAAGACTGCTGTATTTGAGGCCACTCTTTATCCACCACCCTATATTCACATATTCACTTCACAAAACTCATAGAATTCGCTCAGACCCTGAATTTCTGCAATTCTTTCGACTATTTTCTATGTAATATTTGCATGAGGTTTTAAACCGTTTTAAACAGTTTTTAACCTGCGTTCATGAAAACTTTGATTATATGGAAAGAAGACACCGCACACAACAAGAAACACAAAACTATTATGAAGAAGCAAACACACAAGAACAGATAAAGCAGAAGACGAAAACGAAGAGGACAAAAGTAGTAAGCAGAAGGAACAGCACACAAAAGTACAAACAAAAAATAGGAACGTGCGGCACAGAAAAAAGCATGACTTTTCATTGGAAGACTACACGAAATGACGACAGTGGAGAAAGCCTATCTTCCAAAAAATGGCATACAAGGAGAAATTGAATGTGAGGAAATAACGACTAGACGACGGAATAAGGCGCACAAGATAGGATTCCAGTACGAATATCTGGAGGAAGTAGAGAACAAAATTCTGGGCGGAAGGAATAATTATAAAGCCATTTCGTTTTCCAAGGGAATACCAACAAGGAGGAATACAACTCAACTGGAATGTGGAAAGGCTCAAAAACATAATAAAAAACGTGGGTATGACATAATGATATTCACGGAAACGCTCACAACAAAGCCAACAGAATTAAGTGGATTCTACGGACTCCGCTCGTATGCAGAAAAAACAGAGGTACGACCGCAGTAGGGGCGTCGTCCTACTGAAAACAACCACAGGAAATTTCAAAGTGAGACACAAGAAAGGAAAATGCTTGTTGTAGAAACGGAGGTTTGCACAATAATAACATTCCGTATAAGAGTGCAAACAATAATGGAGGAAGCGATAGAGATCGTAATGACGGCAATCTCAAAAACAGACGAAAACGAAAGAATAATGCTAGCAGGAGATATAAACTAGGCGGCGCCGTGGCCGAGCGGTTAGCGCGCTCACCTACCACCTAGGTGCCCCGGGTTCAATCCCAGGGACCCGCATGTGGTATTCGTGGTGGACGAAGCGACGTCAGTGCGGGTTTTCTCCGGGTGCTCCGGTTTCCCCCGCTACTCATTCCACCAATTACTCCATTATCATGTTTCAAATTATCCATTTCGCCTGCATTTCATATCATCCTCTTCCTCATTCTTATACCTGGTGCTTGGCTGACCACCCACTTCCAGGTCTTCACTCTGTCAGGTCCATATGTTTCTGAGCTCCCCGACAGGCGTCTGACCCTAGGCACTGGCTTGTAAGCCCTATATAAGGGGAGGGTAATCAGAAGAAGAAAAAGAGATATAAACTGCCAAGTAGATAAAGAAGACATCAAAACAGAAATGGTGATAGACGGATCAAAAGAAGAAGGATACAAACTAGAAAACAAAAAAGACATGCTGACGTACATCGTGTATAACGGATCAGGCGCAATTGATCCACTACTATGCAAAGGGGAAAAAATAAAAACAATAGAACAAAAGGGAATATAGAACTCGAATATCACACCGATCAGAAAACACATCCCAATTGAAACATTAATGGAAATGGAAAAGGAGAGGCAACACAAACGGAAGATAAAACACCGGAACAAGAAGTCAAGAGCATTCGTTTTTCAAAACATAACACATAACAAGGAAGCGATAGAAATAGCAAGAGGGAAAATAGAAGGTCGACTAGAAACTGCCATCGAACTGAGGAATAACGTAATACGAAATGCATGTAAGGAAGTCACAAGAAGAAGGATACAACCGTGGTGCAACAAAACATCCTACGAAGAACGAGTAACAAAAACTACAATCAAAGAGGACTTCCAGAACTACGACAGAAAAAAAGAAACAATGAAAGATGATAAAAAAACAAAGACGAGGAAAGTCCATGGAGGAGGAATCAAGAAAAATGGCAGAAGAAGCGGTAACAGACCCTTTTCTGCCAATGAAGAGAAGATCAAAACAAACAGTGAAAGAAATCCCAATACTCAACAAGGGAAACAGAAAGGAAGCATCGGAATAACAAAACCAGATAAAGAAGAGGCAACGAAACATAAAATAAAAATAACAGAGGAGGAAGTGGACAGATGCATCAGGGCAGGGAAAAAAAAAAAAAAAAAAAAAAAGAAGAAAAAAAAAAAAAAAAAAAAGAAATTCTAACCCCAATTTGAACAGAAATCTTCAACAAATGCAAAAGCACGAACACTGCCAGAAAATTGGAGAATAGCCACACTAAAGATACTGTACAAAGGGAAGGGGTATACAGAGGATCAGAACGCATACAGACAAACACAACAAAACATGCAAGAGAATAAATTTGGACTCAGAAAAGCTAAATCAACGCTGCAATCAGTGGAAGTACGAATGAAAGAAATCGACGAAGAACTCAGCAAACCAAAGAGCAAATACCTCGCAATATTCAGAGGCTACGAAAAAACTTTCGATAGAATTTACAGAGAAAAGCTAATACAAAAGCTAAGATATGTGATTGTAAAGAACATAAACTTACAGGTATAATTCAAGGAATCATGAGGCGAAATACAGTGCAAAAGACTGACGAAATCTCCAGGTCAACCAACGGAGTCATGCAAGGGGACACAATAATTCCTCTGTTACTTAATATAATTACAGCAGATATTGGAGACAAAATAAAAGGAACAACCCTCATAATGTATGCAGACGACATAGTTCTAGGATCAATTGATAAACTTGCCCTACATGAGGGCATAAATACGCTGCACCATTGGAGGACAGAAAGTGAGTTCGTCATAAACAAAGAAAAACCAGCACAGATGATATTCAGCAAAGGGAGAATATTGAAGAGGAACGAGAACATAAAGATGAGTGAACCACTGAAAAAAGTAGTAAACACGTACGAATAGTTAGGTATCACTTTGTAAATAACTGACTTCATTCAAAATCCACATAAAGGAAAAATCAGCAGCTGCCAAAAAAGCAATGTATTGCATCAAAAACATCACTTCACTGAAATTAGAAACAGTGATGAAATTGTTCGAAGCGACAATACTAGTGCCAATCGTTACATATGGGATAGAACTCTAATGGAATTAAAAAAAAAAAAAATAAAAATAAAAAATTTAATCTGTGAAAGTAAGATACGTCAAGGAGCACTAGGAACTAGTAAGTACACACCAAGCAGAATGACGTATGTAGTCGCCCGCGAAACCAACTTCCTGGAAGATATAAGGAGCAACATATACTGTTTGTTACTACCAAACACAGAAGCTTGCAGAGAAGCGATAGCCAGTTAGAAGCAGAGGGAAAAGGCGATAAACAAGGATTCCTCGGACAACATGATAAAGAGACCATGGATGGAAAGCAGCCAAACACTGAGGCATGCCATAGCCCGAGTTCGATCTCAGGCAGCCGCATGCAGGATTCGTGCTGAACGAAGCAGCGCTGGGGCTGGTTTCCTCCGGGTTCTCCGCTTTCCCCCGCCATCTCATTCCACCAAGCCTTCATCTTCATTCCAAGTATCATCAATGTCACCGCCTGCGCTGCTGTATGTAGTAAAATATAGCTTCAAAAATAGGTCCAGCAATAAATGGATTTCGACCATTTACTGTGTACAATCAAGAAATTCCACCAAGCGAACGATCAATGTGTATGCAAATCCTGTGCAAATAAGTGCGAACTCTACCACCACAGCAAGTGCGAAAAAAGGACATGCTCCCTAAATTAACTCGTAAAGGAAGACAAATAGACCATTGAATTAAATGCTTATTCGAATGCAACTTTCACTTTAGCACCGCCACCGCCACCAACATCCCAAGCACCAATACCACCACCACCACCAACACCACCACCACCACCACCGCCACCACCACCACCACCAAAGCACTACCACCACCATTACCACCACCACCTCCCAAGCACTACCACCACCACTACTACCATCCCAAGCACTACCACCACCACCACCACCACCACCACCACTACCACCACCACCCCAAACACCAGCACCTCCACCACCACTACCACCACCACCACTACCACCACCACCACGAGCACTACCACCACAACCACTCCAAGCACTACCACCACCACCACCACTACCACCACTCCAAGCACTACTACCACCACCACTACCACCACCACCACCCTAACCACCACCACCATCACCGCCACCACCACCTCCACCCCAAGCACTACCACCACTACCACCACCACCACAAGCACCACGACCACCACCCCACGCACTACCATTACCACCACCACCCCAAGCTCTACCATCACTACTAGCTCCATCACGACCACCCTAGGCACTACCACCACCACCCCAAGCACTAGCACCACTACCACCACTACCCCAATCACTACCACCACCCCAAGGACTATCACCACCACTACCACTACTACCACCACCCCAAGAACTACCACCACCACCACTACCACCACCACAAGCACCACCACCACTACCACCACCCCAAACACTACCCCACCACCACCACTACCACCACCCCAAGCACAACCACTCCCACCACTACCACCTCCACCACCACCACCACCACTGTCACCACCACCACCACCACTGTCACCACCACCACCACCACCACCACTGCCACCACCACCACTGCCACCACCACCACCCCAAGCACTACCACCACCACTACCACCACCACCACCACCACAAGCACTACGACCACCACCCCACGCACTACCATCACCACCACCACCCCAAGCACTACCACCACTACTACCTCCATCACGACCACCCTAGGCACTACCACCACCACCCCAAGCACTAGCACCACTACCACCACCACCCCAAATACTACCACCACCCCAAGGACTATCACCACCACCCCAAGCACTACCACCACCACTACTACCACCACCATCACCCCAAGAACTACCACCACCACCCCAAATACTAGCACCACCACCCCAAGCACTACCACCACCACTACCACTACCACCACCACCTCAAGCATTAACACTACCACCACTAGTACTACCACTACTACCATCACTACCGCTACCTCCACTACTCCCACCACTACCACTAGCGCCACCACCACGACCACCAAAACTACTATCACCACCACGACCACCGTCACCACTACCACGACCACCACTACCATTACCACTTCCACCACCACTACTACCGCTGCCACCACCATTACCACCACCACTACCACCACAACCACCACCACTACCATCACCACTACCACCACCAGCACTACCATTACCACCCCAGGCACTACCACCACCGCTACTGCTACCACTACCACTACCACCACCACTACCACCACCACTACCACTACCTCTACCACCACTACTACCACTACCACCACTACCACTACCACCACCACTACCACCACCACTACCACCACCACTACCACTACCTCTACCACCACCACTACCACCACTACCACTACCACCACCACTACTACTACCACTACCACCACTACTACCACCACTGCCACTACCACCACTACTGCTACCACTACCACCACCACTATCACCACTACCACTACCACCACCTCTACCACTACCACCACCACTATCACTACCATTACCACCACCGCTACCAACACCGCTACCATTACCACCCCAAACAATACCACCACCGCTAGCACTAGCGCTTTTAGTACCACTACCACCACCAGTATTACCATTACCACCCTAAGCACTACCACCACCACCACCACCAATTGGCTGAATTTTGCGTATCATATCTTGGTTAATGTACACACCGTGCTTAAAAATTTAAAAGATTTTAAGGGTACCTAGGGTAGATTGGTTTTCTACAATATTTTTTCAATCTTATGAAATTTTGCATGTTGGTTACCCTCATTCTAAATAGTATACTATGTGGATTTCAATAAGGTTGATCAAGTAGTTTTTCAGCAATGAACAATTACCTATTTTTCATATCGCGATATATGAATAATATGAAATCCAAACATCGAAAATGTTGCCACTTTGTCTAAAAACAGTCTGTCCTAGGTGCCCTGAGTAATATTCTTATGACACTGAAATACCAAATACTTTCTGCTTGTATATAGTTCATTGTACGCGTTCAATATGTGCACTTTATGCAAACACAGCAGCTTTCTTTATGTCAGTAGCACGCATTTGTTGGGTTCCGAAGGGTTAAAAATACTTCATCCCGCGAAATATGTTACTCGGGCTCTCAGGTAGCATGTTTTGGTCACAAATTAAAATTTAATGTGTTTTTTTTTTTTTTTTTTTTTTTTTTTTTTTTTAATTTGGAAAAACTTGAAAACCTCCGAATGTTATAGTTGGTGAGATCATGCTAAGTTTTCATCTCTTAAACTTAGCTGAGTACCTAGAAGCTTTTATAACATATTAAACCTGTAAATTGACGAATAAGTAGGTACAAAGTACACTGATAGAACGCTCTGTATATGGGCAAAATTTGTACAAGCAGGAGACTATGGGAGCCACGCTTTTGACTGCTCATGAATGCAAGGTCCTTTATTGGATATTTTTGCAGATTTTCCTCAGTCCTCAAGAAGAAAAATGAGGGGGAGGGTCTTAATTTAGACCTGAAACTTTTTCGTCCCAAATTTAATTTATCAGTCATAATTTCAGTTTATGTACCATCAGTGTCTGTCGCCTGTGCTACCGTATACTGTAAGAATGTACATTATATGGAGTTTATTATTCAGCCATTGGAAAAATTCAAGAGTATTATTTTGGCCATAGATAATGCAGAATTTTGTACTCTCCGGGGCGTAAGGTCTTAGCTGCTGAAGGAACTACAGTCGAAAATTGACATTCTGTGCAGTCTAGGGCATAGGTGGGCGGATGTGTGGGCGATTGCCAGGTACTCACCACACATCGCGACGGCGCAATGTTCTATATTGATCAGGACACGATGCTGGACCTGAAGGAAGTCAATTGGCTTTAACAAGAGCAGATGCAGTTTCCGAGCAGTTCTGGTGGGTCCTTAAACGCTACACACACACACACACACACACTCACTCAAGCAGTTCAGAGGCGAAGATGGTATTCGCAGATCCTTCCTCCGGAAAGACGGTAAGTAATCACTATTAACCATTATTGTTTGCTGTTATTGAATTATTGCCATTGGATGTAGGATGCACTGTTATTAGGGTTTGCAAGTCCTGACTCTGCAACATACGAATTTTGCTTGACATTGCTCAGAGAGATTAACCATGATACGGAATTTATGGTACTCTTCAGTATAGTTTTTAAAGTAACAAGGTTTCGTTAGTAAAATAATTCTGCTTTATACTTAGCTTCCCACAGTAATTTCCAGGCAAAAATATAATGAATGAAATAAATATATTTGTTAGCAAGATAACCGAATAAATAATATTGCTGGTTAGGCGTTTTCTTATTCCAACAATAGCGCCATGTGCGTTACACAGGCTCACCACAATTTCATTTTAATGTGTATACTTTTATGAGTAAGAACGTTGAAGTACATTCGAGTGCATGGAATCTTGCCGATATAATGCGCAGTGGTTTATGATGGTATGGAAGTAGTATTATTTTTGAGTGCCACAAATTTGACCTAAACGAACTCATCCAGAGTCTGGTATGGAAAACAGATAATAAGTAGTTTTTAGTCAAGTAAATAAATAAAAGCAGTAAAGGGAACCAAAAGAATCGGTATTTTTCCGTGCACTCCACAGTATATACATATCAAGCAACGTCCACTTTTCCATAATATAAAGATTAGGTATTTATCGGAAAAAATACGTAACATTGTGTAAACTGTATGTAATAGAGCTATTTGCAACTGTGAAGGTAGAGTCCACTGTTTCGCTTGGTCCATTATTGAAATGGGGGTATGGGCGCAACCATTATAAGAAAATCAATACATTTAAGGGTAAAGTTCATATGAGATAGGTGGGTGGATGCGCGAGCAACTCCTAGCGTGGGCAACCGCGCAGTTGACAGTACAGATGGGAATTATTGTCGTGGAGCTGAGTGAGCTTCCTGGAATTTAGCTTGCAGTTTTAAAATATATAATTATGTATATTCTATTAATGGTCTCAAGATTAATGGTTGCTACAGAAACAATGTATATCCTTCTTATTTTTTCCACATTGTTGCCTTTCGCTCTGCAGATCTCTAAGGCAGAGTTCTATTTCCAGTAGTCCGAACGTCAGATCCCGCTGTCGTACTTCTGCTTAAGTAGCTGTGATACCCATTTACATAATGGTGTGCCTTTTGGGTTTTGAACCGTGTTATTGCTAAGGAGCGAATGATTGGACTTATTGGAAATCTCATTTGCAGCTTAAGGCTCTAAATACTCTGCAAAATATATTTTTTTCCCTGTATACAAAAGAGGGAGAAATACATATCCTAAAATCGGATTTGTTTGCAATGTTTCCCTTTTGATCATTTAAGTGCACTAACGTAATGCTTAAATTGACGTGCACAAATGTATACGACTGGCAAGTGAAACCTTAGACCATGATTTTTCGTAACAATTTGTTTTCTTACATTTATACCACATTCAAATATCCATGATACAGCATTTTTTCCGTTACGTCCATATTTCTAACATATGTTACATGGATGAGGAAACCTACACAGCCTTTTCTTCATATCAAGTATAATTTTGTACGTTTAGAAAATTAAGTGTTACATTCTCTACACTTCCATGGTTCTTCCACACAAGCCCAAATTACCTAGTTCTCGACGTCCCCTTAAGGGGACCTAGGACAGATTGTTTTTTAGTCGAAATGGCCAATATTTTCGATTTTTTTTTTTTGGGGGGGGGGGTTCTGTAGAAATATGTTAGTAAAACTTTAAATGCGTTTCATGGTGTTCCAGACCTTTTTAAGGGCTGGACAAGTTTAACCTTTACACCACGTACATTAGCCTATATCAATGTTTTCAGTATAAAATTTAAATTTACTCCAAACGACATTTTTCGACGTTTTACTTTTTAGGCTGCAATATCTGCCGTATTAATTAAAAGTAATATTTTGTTATTCAAAGCTCAAAATGAAATGAAGGAAGCATTCTAGAAATAATTATTTAGAGTTCAAATATTAATATGACAAAGTGGTAGATGCTGATGAAAAAATATTTGTACTGCAAAGAGTATTTCATATATTTCAAATATCGTGATATGAAAAATAGAAAAAGTTCATAAATTTGATTGGAATTTGCATAGTATGAGATTTAGAATAAGTGTAAGCAGCACACAGAAATTAAAAAAGAATGAAAAAAAAAATGTAGAAAATCACACATGTCCTAGGCTCCCTTAAACCAGGAGACTGGGTGACAGCTTGAGCAACCTTCATTTTTATCTGCTAAATACCTATACAGTTATTAGTGCAAGGCCGTGAGCAGGCTACGCTCAGTGAGCACCAGTTTCCTAGCCCTGCCTTAAACTCTACTCCACTCCACACAATCCGTGTGTAGACACTAAGTTGGGAAGTTGAATCGTACTTCAAAAAAATTCAGTTCATATTTACACCTCGAAACAAAATCTTGTAATCTCTGTACCGATGCTCTTACCACTTGACCTAGCATGCAAAATTCCCCATATATCATACCTCGATATTAGCTTGCAATATTGCAAACAACTACCATTGTGGTTGATTTGCACTTTGATAGTTATGGGGATGTAGTGTGCATACCATACAGATATCTCGCTATGGTAACTCAAGGTGTAAAAGCCCCGAAACGATGAGTGGTTGGAGTCCCAGTCATGGCATTGGATTTTTTTTTCCAAATCTGATTGAGGTTTCCAGCTTTTGTACATTTTATTTTTTTCCAGGAAGTGCTTTAAGATTACAAAAAATGTAATCATTGATTGTAAATATCTACGTTGAAGATATAATATCCAGGGTTTAAAAGTTAGTGATTGAAATCGCCTCTATATAAACACCCATGAATTTCCCTGCACCAACCAGTAGCCTAGGAGCGTTTCGTTAAAGTATCTCTGTCTCTCTCATTGCCCCCTCCCACATGTTTACAACAGGTCTTAAGACAGATTATATTAGTAGTTTTGGAACTAAGTGGGTGTGGCTCTTTGAGCATACATAAGTCTCTGTTCTGCAAACGTAACCAATTCGCAATGGCGTCGTTGGACTAAAATCATTATTCGGAGGGATGGGGGTGGATGTAGGTAGGCGGGTGCGTGGGCGGGATCTCTCGCTGGGCACCGCGACGGCGCAGTTTGCTTTACCGAGGGGCAAATCATTATCCCAGAACGCCTTACCATTCTGCTTCCAGCCGCCAGACGTGCGCCATCGTTCCCCATGGTTCGCCCAAGAAGACGTGTAAGTAATCAGCTATTATATATTTAGCATGTGTATATTACGTTAATAGGACCTAGAGTAATTCGTTACTAATATTTTTCGACTCGTGAATTGTACTAAAGGAGAAACTAGTTGACATGGCTCGGGAAGGTGAAGCAGTGAATACATTTTTAAAGTTACGAAATTTCAGTTATTACATATTTGGCTAGAAACATCTACCTATTATCTCCATTTTTTGATGTGGAGATTACCTTGGAAATGTGACACTTTTCACATCTATTCAACAAAGCTATATATGACAACAGACATTCAAGAAATAATCGTGCATTGTTGTACGTGTAAAAGGTTTTAAGGAGCTCAGTAATATAGTGTAAACCCTACGTAATAGACACGTTCATCCGAGTAGGTACAATAATTCAAGAAAGTATTTGCTTTCACTTTAAAGCTCTAGCAAGCTTGGCAGCTAAATTAATGGAGGAAATACGTTTAATATGCAAAATGAGCAATAAACAAAGCATTTACGTGCTCTGGCTTACTTCAAGTTCATATTATTAATCGCTATACAGCTTTTGAAAATTGCATCAAATTTTCATCTCTTTAGGTATAATGTTTACATAAATACTTTATATGCATTTAGTATAGTACAGTTCTGTTGTTATACTAAAAGTGTCTTCAGCATATAATTTTAATCGAAGGGAAAATACATTTGTCACATCAGAAAAACTGGGGCTCAGTAAAACGATATGAAACCCTTCTTCCATCAGATAAAACCCTTTTAAGCGCAATTTCAGGTATACCGTAAATTATATTACTAAATCAGCTTAGTTTTGTAAATACCACACGTGAAAACGCTCAGAGTTGGTGCAATTTTAATAAAGATCAAAAGTAAAGGAAAACTAATGGAATGAAAAACGCCAGAAAATATAAACTGCAGAATGGCAATTTATTAATATTATGTATTAATTTGGATGTTAGAGGTTCCTAAAGTGCACGCAAGTACTTTCTGAAGTCACTGTATGTATGCTGTTAAGGCAATCCCTGTTTTTGCGCTGACGCCGCTGTGATGACGCAGCTTTGGGCGCAACCATTTCAAAGGTAAAAATTGACCCGGGAGCTCCAGTCTGTAGCTGGGTGTTCCTAGAAATCCGCGCTACCTAGCAACGACCCCATTAGGAGTATTGATCCGGCGCTATCTTACGGTTTCCCATGTCACCTTCCCAGGGCATTGTAAAATTTGCCACCCCTTCTATTCACTGATCAAACGCTCTTTTCCAGCAAGCAGGTAAGTAACACTGGTCTACAAAAATTAACTTTTTCTCTTTCACAAGAATTAAAATAACAGATTCTAAAAGTATTTTTCGTGCTGAATTCAAATATAATTACAGTTTGTCCGCATCGGGCAGGAGTTTTGTGTGATATTCATTTGAATTTTTCTAATATTCTAAAAAATCCGTAACTAGCTATCTAACTCAAAATTATAACTACTGATTCTGACTTACCTAGAAAGTGGTAGATAGTGATTTTCGGGTATATTTTGCATCTGGAACGTCTCTCATTTTAGTCCAACAGTAGTCAGCCAGCATATTGGAACTCCACTTGCCTTGGTACCTCTTCTCTATCGTAGAAATTTGCTGATGAAAACGCTCACCGTGTTCATCGCTGATAGCTCCAAGGTTTTCGGGGAAGAAGTCCAAGTGAGAGTCCAAGAAGTGATTTTTTAAAGACATGTTGCATCCCATAGCTTTATAAGAATGCAGAAGATCAGCCACTATGTCACGATAGTTTTCTGCTTTATGGTTTCCAAGAAAATTGCAACATAAACTTTTGAAAGACTGCCAGGCTGCTCTCTCCAGTGGATTTAACAGTCCCTCGAAATGTTCATCAGCCATTAATGATCGGATTTGTGGTCCTATAAAAACTCCTTCTTTCAATTTAGCATCACTGACTTTGGGGAATTTCGATTTCAAGTACAAGAATCCATCAGAAAGTTTATCCATAGCTTTGACGAAATTTTTCATAACTCCTAACTTAATATGCAATGGAGGTAAAAATATTTTTTCAGGATTCACTAAAGGGACACATGCCACATTTTTCTGGCCAGGGAGAAGAGATTCACGTTTTGGCCATGACTTTCTAACGTAGTGAGACTTCTTATCTCTGCTGTCCCACTCGCACAAAAAAAAAAAAAAAAAAAAAAAAAAAACAGCAAAATTTGGTGAACCCAAGTTGCAAACCAAGCAATAAAGCAATGACCTTTAAATCACCACAGATATTCCATTCATATTTTCCATATTGTATTTTCTCTAAAATTAGTTTCGTATTTTGATATGTCTCTTTCATAGCGGCATGCGCTACTGGTATTGATGGAAGTTCATTGCCAATATGTAGCAGCACAGCCTTCAAACTTGACTTTAGAGGAGTCTATGAACAATCGCCACTCATCTGGTCGGTGTTGATGCCCAAGAGTTTCCATAAGTGAACAAATATTATTACAAAACACAACACCATATTCTTCAGAGAAGTATTGATAACTACTTATTCTTACATCTTTTTGGAGTAAATTCCACCCTTTGAGTCTGGAAGTTAAAACTTCAGCTTGCAGTTTAGACAGATTTAAATCCCGAATCAGGTCATTAAGGTCTTGCTGATTGGGAAAGTATGGTTCTGATGAACAGCTACTGGCTTCATATGTAAGATCATTTTTATTTTCATCTGAATCATTTTGAGTTTCAGTTAGGTCAGAATCAGAGTTATCACTTAAGGTTGTATCTACATACACTGGTACGGGGAACTCTTCACTGTATAAGACAGGTCTCAATGCAGATTGCCAATTCGGATACTTAACTGTATATTTTGTTTTAGATGTGATTCCTTTAATATTTGTCAAACAAAAATAACAGTCAGTTGAATGATCCTTCGGTTCCCTCCAAATCATGGGAATTGCAAATGGCATATGATGTGTACCATTTTTCCACCCAGTCAGCAGTCTAACACACGAAACACAGCATGTATTTGGGGCCCAGCTCTTATCAAAATCACCAACTTGACAGCCAAAGTAAAGATGATAACACTTCTTTACAAGTGGGGTCATATTACGCCTCTGAGACTTGAAGGTCAGCTCACCACAAATATAGCAGAAATTATCTGCATGATTTACACACTTTCTTGGCATGATGAAAACATTAAGCACTGAAATACAACATGCACAACATACACAATACACTTCTAAACAGAAAGGAAGGAAATATTTCACTAGTGAACAATGTCACAGTCAGCTCAATACTGACACATCACAATGCCAGACAGGTCTGAGCATGTCTAAACATGAATGAACCTGCACAGTCTTGTTTTGTGGTGCTTCAGCGAGATATTACAAATAATTTCAATAAATACGGCTTGAGGAAAATAGCTACATATGAGGTAAAGGTTCCTATGACAGGTCAAAGAAAACGCTAAAATCATATTTTGAAAAGTAGCTTTCACAGAAAAACTATGCCTGATGGGAAAATTCTGACTACATATCTGAATTCAGGATAAAAAATGCACTAGATTCACTATTCAGATTTCTTGTGAAAAAAATCTTGTCGACAAGTGATAATCAGATAATATGCATTCTTTTTATTATGGTCTTTTTTACAGTTTCTTTAACTTAAATCATATCGCGACTGTATGGTTATTTGTATATTTAACATTGGAATTAGAACAAATCATTATATATTTTTATACATTGTGATACTAATGTACAACTGAACTAAGTTGAGGCAATCAGTTGAGGTGTTAAGCATTGATTAAAGTTGATTGATGATCGTACTGGTATTTTAGAAGATAGCGATTGGTAATTTTGGAGTGCCCTAGTCTTAATCGGGATATTAAAGCTTGATCCCAACTTGATAGATTTTTCACAGGGAGTTGCGTTACTCAATCGACATGATATTTCGCAGTTTGCTCTGCGAGGTGTCAAAACATCTCGTTCTCCATCGCTGAAGTAGGTATCTTTTTTAACATGCTTGATAATGTCACTGTACGGTGTAGGAATTCTTTGGTCACTTAGCTTCTTTTGTTACCGGGTGGGCCGATTCATTACCCTCAACTCTGGAATGTGAAGGTACCCCACAGTAAATTAAATTATTTTATTGTTTCATGGCACTGTCAGTTGCTAGGATCATATCAGCGCCACCGGTTTGGCTGGACTTCGTCCCGCAGTAAATCTACTGACATGGAGCTGTGGTTAGGCACACTTAAAAACCGCCGGTCTGGGCCGGATTTGAACCCGCTAACTTGGGATCAGTAGGCCAAAGTCTATCCAACTGAGCCACCCAGACCGACACCCACATTAAACTTATAGTTTCATCTTGATTGTTAACTTCATGAAGGAGCAGTTGGGTTTCCTTCACGAGATTGCTGGATGATGATCAAGGCCCGGAAGTTCATGTCCTAAAAGGATAAGAAATATACATGCAAATATGCTCTAAATACTTAAACGTATGAATAAATGAATAAATATGCATTTAAAATACACCTTATGCAAATATGTTCTGAAAAACTTGAAAATATGTCAATAAATATGCACTTAAGTAACTATTCTTTATGGCTATAATATTCTTCACCATAAACAAAGAGAGATAAAATCGTACTTAAAATTTAGTTTTATTTATTTATACCAAAAAGCTTACTGTTGGTCTTTTCAAAGCACCCGCCTGGTTAGTGGAAGGTCTGTGGTTCAAATCCCAGCTGTGGCATTGAGTTTTTCAGTTCCAATTCTACCTCTTCAGATTTACTGTTGAGAAGTGGAACCTTCTGATTCACCGTGCGTAGACCGGACAAATTGTAGCTGACAAGAGGCATGTAGTGGAGGTTTTCAAACTTGAAAGAACGCCTGTTATCCCTGAATATGAGTTTATATTTTATGAAACTGCTCTCTACATCACAGAATCATACTAGCGCATACCTAAGCGATGCTAACTGGTTCGCAGTAAAAGTTAATTGTAGTGTTTACATTTACAATGTCTCCAATTTTACATATCTGTTAATCTATCAGATATTTTGACATTACATTATTCACTTTGTTCTTTGATATTCCGCCTACACTACCTGAAACAGAATTTAGGTTGGATGTTGTTTCTGGAAATACCATGAGGCTTCATTTAAGTCTAGGGCTACTGTGTCTAAGGAGGTAGCTCGGGATTTCCCCGGCGTGTTTACAAGCGGCTCAGTTCGGAGTTGCAACATTTCTAACCTTTCATGGAAAAAATATAGTTTTGTGTCACAAAATCACAAAATTGATAGAAATACGATGCGTTTATCAGAAAGTCAAAGTATGCAACATCATATTGGTTTTAATAAGCTTATAAACTGATGACCCTTGCACATGACTAACTAGAATTGTAATTACAACAAAGGAGAAAACATATGTAAATCCATGAACTTTCGAGCCCTAATGATGATACACTGTAAATTCCAAGCAATGAACTTTTGAGTGCGAGAAGATCAAGAATGACTTTCTAGAATCAGTTTCCAGGATGTAGGCATATACAACACAGCTTGTTTAATTGCGTAGATTTCACTTGAAAAAACGGAATAGAAATCAGGCAGTCTGAATAGCATGTTGTGGTCCGGGTAGATTATGGTGCAACAAGAGTTTCCATTGCACATTAAACCCTCCGTGTGGTGTGTATATTTGCAACATATTTCATTAAATAACTGACGATAAATTATTTTATGTGTCTTCTTTGGAGCCAATATTGAGTTCCATGTTGATTATGAGGGCAGTGACTATCCAAGGCGGAATAGCAAAGGAATGGTTGATTTGTACCATAGGAGTTCCCACTGTGGTACAAATCAACCATTCCTAAAGTTGAATCAACCAAGCTTATCAAGCTTAAGTTAACTTCTTCAAGGTATTTTTATATCCTGACATAGAAAGGCAATTGTTATTTGTTTGTATATTGCTTACGTATACTTGGAAATACATAAGCTTTCCTTTGCAAATCTGTCGTTTCTGCTACTTTGAGAGCGTACGCTAAACTGAGTTGTTTTCTTGTGATTAAGGGTGGTGGTTCGTTTGTTTCAATCTGCATATTAGCTGTTGAACTGGAACAAAATGCGCCAAGTATTATTTTAAGGACTGTAATTTGTATTGTACCCGACATTTTAAATGAAGATGTTCTCGCAGCGTTATAAACAATGGAACCATAGTCAAGTTTTGCTCTGATGTAAGCCTTCTAAGTATTTAGCAGCACATAATAGTCTAATCCCCAGTTTTTACACTTAGATCTGGTCATGGAAAGTTTCAAACCTTTAGCTTACACTGTTATACTGATAACTGAACTTTGTGGTACCCCATCGTTTCTAGTTAGCTCATTTGAAAACACTCCGTTCACTAGGGCTTGTATTGTGGTTTTTGTGGAAAGCTTGTTTGATTTTTTATAAGTATATCCCTGTTAAAAGCACCGTTCTTCCAGGCGATCTGTAGAATAGTTATGACAAATTTTACTGGGGGTTGGGAGTTTTACTATTAATATCGACCACTTTCAATTGCATTTCAATAAATAGGAATATTAGGTTACTTTTTGGATTTTATTGAGAATTTGGCAAATTTTAAGGGCTTACATTCTAAAGGAGTAAACGGGAGGAATAAAATTATTTAAAACTGTATTACTGGAGGGGGAAGTTGCATATCGTGTTCACATTCCCAGATTTCTCTCTAATTTTGCTGAACTTTGCCACCAAAAAGTAGTTTTGGTATAATTTTGCCAAAACTTGATACACTTGGGTTTTACTATCCGGCAAAACATTCCTTTACTTTTATTTTCAGCCGCTATTTTCAACTCTTAAGGATACCCATCTGTGAAAAAAGGCTAAAAATTTCCAAAATTGCCAAAAATGGATTTTTGTTTTATCAAATAGTATAAATCGTCTGCTTTATTTTGATATGCTTTTTACAGCCTTACGGACTTTTTATCTATGTCACATGGCCGCCTAACTGATTGCCTGTAAGTGGTCGTGTACATTTAAATCCATACAGTTCCATTATTCTTGCTGTGACTTCAAACTTAGTTTTTCCACGTTTTTATTTTTAGCACTGTTTGCTCTTTAAAATGCTCCACACGATGCAATTTTCGGTACTTATGCATGAAATTTGGTGTACCTGCTTAGAAATAACATTAAAAAGAAATGAGATAATTTTCTCATAAAGTGAATAACTGCTGAGTAATTAAATATTAAAGTTTACTTTTCAAAATTTAAATGAAAAAAATAATGAATTTAAACTTTAAAATTTATTTTTATCCAAACTAATAACAAGATTAAGAAATTGTCTCATCAATTTGCTAACATTCTATTACAGGACATAACTGAAAATTATCAAGTTCTTCAAATCAAAATTGCACCATGGGGAACCATTTATACAAATATTAAAAAAAATATAATAAAATATTAATGTTTGCAACTAATCTGCCTAAATTTATGAAATTTAGCACAGTTACTCCTCACTATACAGTGATTGTTGTGCTAAAATTTCAAATCAATCCACTGAAAACTGTAGATTTTCAAAATTTCACACATGGGTATCCTTAACATCCAATTCAACACTCTTTGGCCTATTAAGGTCCACATTCACCCTGAAAATGGCGATTTTTTGAAAATGTTCAAGTTTTTGGTTTTTGTGCCATAATGGTACTGATGTCGGTCTGGGTGGCTCAGTTGATTAGACGCTGGCCTACTGATCCCAAGGTCGCGGGTTCAAACCCAGCCCAGGCCGATGGTTTTTAAGTGTGCTTAAAAACGACAGCTCCATGTCAGTAGATTTACTGGCATGTAAAAGAACTCCTGCGGGACGAAATTCCGGTACACCGACGACGCTGATGTGATCCTGGCAATTGACAGCGTCGTTAAATAACAAAATAATAATAATAATAATAATAATAATAATAATAATAATAATAATAATAATAATAATAATAATAATAATAATAATAATAATAATAATAATAATAATAATAATAATAATAATAATAATAATAATAATAATAATAATAATAATAATAATAATAATAATAATAATAATAATAATAATAATAATAATAATAATAATAATAATAATAATAATAATAATAATAATAATAATAATAATAATAATAATAATAATAATAATAATAATAATAATAATAATAATAATAATAATAATAATAATAATAATAATAATAATAATAATAATAATAATAATAATAATAATAATAATAATAATAATAATAATAATAATAATAATAATAATTATAATAATATATAATGGTCCTGACTTTCTAGTTTTCTAAAATGCATAGCTTGCATGCTAATTTTACCAGAAGTCTGTTTAGTTCAACAGTTTGTACAACTGGGTTAGCCTGGACACATAACATTGTAGAAATTTCTTTTCAATTTTTCTTGGAGTTTTACCTTTTTCAACCCCAAGGAAGTACTCTTAAAATTATGCTACACACCTGATTCATACATCGTTTTGAAACTTATTAGACAGGAAATGATGTGAATCAACAACTATGGTCCTAAAGTAAATCACACAAACAATCTGTAGCCATATAAACAAAAATTCAGTTGGTAAAGGAGGAATTTTGAGTTTAAAAACTCTTAAATTTGTAAACAGCCAGCTTACTTGACATATTTGAGGTTCAGATTATTGTACATGTTCAGAGAAACAAATTGGTGTATTAAAGTCTGACGTGTCTATATTTTTGTAGAAGTTATAGAATTTGAAAAAATATATGAAACGTTCAATTTTGACATTTATATAGTTTGTCCAAAAAATAATTTTAAGTGTTGGTAGTATAAATATCTCTAGTTTGTTATGCCGATCATTAACAAGAAGTTTTTTGTTCTAAATGTGAAGATATACTTTATCGCAAAAGGTTACACACTTATGTTATGTAACGCAGCAAGTCCTATGGGCTACCTCGCGACTCTCTAGAAATGCCCTACCATATTTTGAACCCCTAATATAGAAATCTGGACTGTTTAACCCATCTGGTCAAACTATTGCTCTATTGTTCTATAGACTTTGGAAGAAATCAGAATTTACCTATTTCAAGAACCACATTTTCAAGTTATTTTGAATGCACTGTAGACAAAACTATAGTATTTGACTATTAAGGACACATTGTGTACAAATCTGTAAATTTTGATTATCGGAACCAAACCATGGATAGTTGCGATTTAGGTACAATTAAAAGGTATAGTTTGCTCAGGATTTTGAAAAATCACAACAAAAAATTTATTTTAACCCACTGACCTTTGGATACAGCTATGCAATGCCAGATACGAGAGCTGAAATTGAAGTTGCAATTCCTCCATCGATGCTCCTGGTGGATTAACTTGAATGCAATTTTCTTTCTAGTTGTCGCGAGAGGTAAGCACATAAATTATTATTCCTCACGCGGCACATCTTTATAAACTTTCAGCATGGAACTTATCAGCACCTTCGCGGTTTCTTATTAAATACGTCGGAATGATGTAACGCAACATTAAGTCTCCGCTGGACATCTCAGCTGCATTTACGCACGCGAATTTTGTCCACGAATTGACGTGTATTTCTTCAGTACTGGCGACACACAACTCCCGAACTCGAATTTCAATCACCGTCGCGGCTTCTTACTAGATTAAATCGGAATGGCCATTCCAGCTGCACATGCTAGAATAAACTGTGTGAACAAACCCTGTGCCACCTGTTTGCATACAAAAGCACCCTATGCGCAGGCGGTCAAATCATTTTCTTCTTATTGGCTAACTCTTCTCGCCGATGCTTGCGCGAATTTCGGATATGTTGATCTCGCACTAGCTTTTGTACCGTATCATATGAAGTTTTTTATCATTTGACACGGTAATTTCTCTGCTTTCCTGTAAATTTCACCTCCTACGTCTCCTATTTGGCATTTCAAATCTAATAACCTGAGACCGGAACTTGGACAGAATGCCTTTTTAAATGTGTCAAATCTATCTTCAATTTGAAAATGAATCTGTACAACTTATACCTTTGTAATTGAAATGCCGCAGTTTTATGTTGCCTTTTCTGGCTTTTTAAATATAAATGATTATTTTATGAAATCAATGCTTTTTATTGCCTTTATTTCATTATTCATCTGGATAAACTTAGAAACACTTCAAAATTTCTACAAGGTGCCAATTCTGTTGCAGTTGAAATGGATCCTACAATTATGCTATGTTTTAGATTTGCTTCAATAACCTCTGTTGATGTTGAGAGGTCATTTTGTCATATAAAAATGAGTTATCTGACAGGAGACTTAACATGACCCCAGAGAATTTAAAAAGGCATTTGGTTGTCATGTGCAATGAATAAGGCACTACAATACACAGGTCTTTTTAAAATATTTCATTTTTTGTGTCAATTACAACACTGGCATTTTGTTTAAAACTTTGAAGTTCTTTAAAATTTGAGAATCGAGTTATTAAATCTAATTTCCTTTTATTGTCTGTTTTAGTATTTATAATGCCTTTTTTCCTGCCTATTTCAGCTATTTATAATGCCTATTTTAATGATTTATAGTAACTAAACTTCCCGTCTCTGCTAATAACAATGTAACAAATGACTTTTACCCCTAGACAAAATGCAAAGGAATTCTTTACTGGATGCTGCAGGTAGTCTTCTAAAAGACAACTTTAGGTCTCCCTAAACTGCGTAACCAGGAACATTGTAATTTTGGCGAATATTATCTATATAAAAAATTTGAAATTATGTGATTTCCAGTATAATATCGTCTTACACACGTGCGGGCACGCGCGCGCGCGCGCACACACACACACGCACACACACACGCACACATACACACACACACACACATCTGCACGTATAGGTATTTTTTCATGGAGTAGGTCATTATGCTATCCATTTAATATGCGACATATTACATTCATACGGTTTTCTCTACTCGCTTTTCTTTTATGTAACACATGCACATATACACATGTCCTTCTCTAATTGCCCTTCAACACACAATTCATACAATTTTCTGTGGTTGAAATATAAATCCAATGTATTACATTAACATGACCTTCTCTAGTCGCTTTTACGTAACACATTCACATGTCCTTTTTTACTTGCTCTTCAACGTACAATCTGTTGGTATATATAACAATGAATGTTGGTATTATCAAGTTGATAAACTCCCAACACCTATTAACCAATCACCATGGAAATTGGCATATCTAAGTGTTTTTTCATGCAGGTTTCTATGCTATCCATTTTATTATGTAACGTATTGCATTCACATGGTTTTCTCAACATATTTTCCTTTTACGAGACACAATTACATTTCTTTCTCTACTTCATCTTGTACAAACAATGCATACAATTTTCGAAATGAAATGGAAATGCAGCGTATTACAATCACAAGGTTCTTTCTACTCACTTTTCTTTTACGGAACACAATCATATTTCTCCCCTGCTTCACTTCTACAAATAATTTATACAATTTTCTTGGTTTGAAATCGAAATAGGTACTACGTATTAAATTCACATGGCTTTCTCCACTCACTTTTCCTTTACGAAACAATCACATTACTTTCCCTATTTACACTTCTTACAATTTTTGCATACTTGAAATTGAAATGGTACGTATAACATTCACGCGGTTTTCTCTACTCACTTTTACGTAACACACGCGCACGTCTTTCTCCACTCGCTCTTCAACACACAATTCATAAATTCTATATAATGGATGTTGGTATGTATCAAGTTGATAAACTTCAACACCTGTTGACCGATCACCATGAAAATTGGCACATCTAAGTATTTTTTCATATAGAAGGTTTTTATGCTATCTATTTTACTATGCAACTCATTGCATTGGTATGGTTTTCTCTATTCGTTTTTGTTTTACGAAACACAACCACATTTATTTTCCTATACCCTGTTGCAACTCTATGAAGTGATATTTTTTAGAAAAGCTGTAAGATATCAACATGCCCTCACTTTACTATCATTACAAATAAAGGATGTGAGTTTCTTTTTTTCTTTTTAATGCCAACACTTCTTTTTTCTGTACCCCTCAAGTCTTAGAAAGTACAAACAAATGCCCTTTCATACCGCAATTTAAATTTATTAGGACCTTACTGCATGTGTACTGAGCAAAGGAAAACGCATCGTTACTTCAAATTGAGTAGATTTTGAATTAAACAATACAGTAGGGTACTTCAATGTGTGCCTTTGGATTGAACAAATACAGGCAAAAGCTAAGCTGGTAATATTATCGAGCGTCGAGTTATCAGGATATATATAGTAGAATCCTGATAACTCGTCTCTCGATAATTCGACATTCCGTGTAACTCGACAACCTTCTTTATTTTTTATCGTTAAACTTGAGTGTAATTATGTCTATTGTGTACTCTAGGTAAATTTTTATTAGTGTACGCATAAACCTACCACAATCTCCCTCACAGTAACATAAAGGCTGACCACGCATTGACTTTCGATATTCAATCAAGATATATGCAGCGGGCAGACCATTGTCATGAAAACAAAAGCTTATCGCTAGTAAAGTGGATTCATAGCACAAACATTTGTAAGGAAGATTGGAAGGTTTATTGATTTACCCAGCACATAGGTCTTTTTAGACGTGGCAATTGCGCAGTGATTTGTGATAGACCTCCATTTGTATTTATAAGATAATAGGGGTGGCACGTTATCTTTCCAACTTCCGGAACGTGCGTAATTAAGTGCAATACCCGCTGGCATTATCAGCGGTGTCTTGTTTATTTCAAGGAAGCAAACAGAGACATTACCCACATCATCAATTGGCATGACGTCACTTGCGCACATTCAAGTAAGATTATTGGCCACATGTAACAGATATCTGTGTACGTGGTAAACTAAAATTTCAGTTACATATTTCTGGTTACAGGCAGCTTCCAAGATATCAGGTTTACTGTTACTGTTGTATTCACTTGTGTTTGTACCAGTGAAAATATTGAACGAGAAGAAAAGACAAATTAATATGACAATGGAAATTAAATTGAATGTGCTAAAGAGACCGGACAAAGCGGAACAAATTAATACCTAATTAATTTTAGAATATGCTATGCTTTGTTTCCCATATTGTGTTAGAATATGTTATTCGGTGGAGTTATCGGTCCACCTCTGTAGCATAGTGGTAGCGTGTCTGCCTCACGTACAAGAGGTCGCGAGTTCGAATCTCGCTCAGAGTGAGTTATCCGGATAAGGTTTTTTTTCTGAGGTTTTCCCTTATCCTGAGAAGACGAATGTCGCATAACTTTAAGCTCTGTGAACTTCGGGCTCATTTGAACATCATTTCACCCATTTCATTCATTCACCGTCCAATATGGCACTACGTTGGAGGACGCTTAAAAATCGCGTGAAGGAGACGATCTTAAACCCGAAGTAAGCAGAATATGGAGACGCACTTTTACACAGGTTACTTTATTGCTTATGAAAGTAGGGTAAATGTGGTGCAAACGCTCAGGCTTAGGCCATTTTTCAAAATGAAGGCCATACTAATTATTGCAGACCCGCAAATTATTTTTAATAGAATCACTGGACATTCATTTAAACAAATGAAATATTGATTCTGCTGAAATAAGATACGAAACAAAAAAATGGTTAAAGCATATTACAATGTCCGTTTGGGGCAAACGGACACCTTAGTCACCACCAATGCTCGTGCAATTATTATACGCGAAATATGTATCAATCCTGGTAAGAAAATTACATGAAATATTCTTAGCAAGTACCCGTTTGCCCTCGTGTCCGTTTGCCCCAACTTTACCCCAACCTATGAATGGATAACTCTGAAAAGTGAGTTTTAAACACTCTTGTGTTAACGCTAGGATTACATTGCTTACTTGCTCTTGTCCTCAGGGACAAATGTGTGGTTCAGTTTTTGTGCACCCGGTGTGTACAGCCACCCTAATTTGCTAGGTATGTATTCCCGTTTGTGTAAGGGAGAATTTCGAACAATAGAATGATTAAAGCTATTACAAATAGTGTAGGATTAAGGCAAGGAAGCAAGCTAAGTTCTGAACTTTTTAACTTGTTCATTGACGATATTTTTTAGGAAATTAGGTAGGAAAATAGACATGTTCCAAGTAATTAGCAACAATGATCTGTATGGTATATAGTATTTGTGGATAACCTCGTTGCAGGAATAACAACTAATGTTGGATTAATTAAAACAATTGGAGCAATAGAAATTTTTGTAATAAGTGAAGCCTAAGAATCAATATGAGTAAATAAAGAATTATGATAATTAAAAGGGGCAAAAAGCTAAGAAACGTTGTGAAATGGTGTTGGCAATGAAGGGAAATTGGGAATAAGATTAAACAGTAATGTTGGATGGAATGATGGAAGCTAAAATGCTATATGCAGTGAAGATTGGGGATCTGGAGGAAGAGTGGGAAAATGTAATTATAATCCATGAAAACTTACGTAAATTGATGTTATGATTGCCAAGAGCTTCGCCCAATAGGATTAAGTATAATTAGAAAGATTTGGTAGGAAAGGAACAAATTTGGAAAGAGCATTAAAATAATAGTATAGAATAGGAATCTAAAGCAACATATTATCCTGCACCAGTGTTTGGAATTTCAGGAAAAGCCTAATAAAGAGGATACTTGAGCTAATAGCATAAAAACAACTCGGATTAAATTGGTTGTAGGGGATTTGGAGAGATAGGCAAACATTACCAAAAGGTTAGTGGAAAGAAATTAAATGAAAATTGAAGATATTGAAAGGCATGATTTATTGGGCATTTTTGATTCCAAATCATCGTTTACTATATATGAACATTATGCGGACATACTACCTGACAAAACTTCAAGGGAAACTCTGCATGTGCTAGAACAGGGGCGTTGAAATTAAAAGTATTAAGGGCTGGGGATGATCTAGGAAAATGTCCAATATGAAGGAAACTATGATTTGTAGGAAAAAATTGGGGAAAAGAAGTGGTCAGGTCAACCGAAAAAAGTTGTAGGTGAAAAGATGATATATGTAAAAATGGGAGAAAACGCATTGGAAATAGGAAACTATGTAGGTTTAATGAGGAATACATTGCTGAATAAAATCAGAAAACAGGAGATGGAAGAAACTTAGATGTTAGTAGGTGATAGAAGTAAGCAGCAAATAGAGTCCAATAGCTTGACAACCACTGGGTTTAAGCCACGGTGTTCAAGCTGCTTAGTGTATTATTTTATGAATTAGCTTAATAGGATTACTCTAGAACATCTACGCAATCCGATTTATAGTGTAACTATTGACTTAGGATGTATTCCTATTGGAATGGAAATAAATATTCTGTTCTATCGTACCTTGTTCTGTTTAGTGTAAGGGAGGCAGTCAAAAGGCTGCCCACACAATTAGGCCGTACGCGGAGATCCGTATCAGTGCTTTATGAAAGGGATGTATCATGATATCCTCTATGGACGTTACATCCAGAAGCTCCTACCAACACACTCCCCTGTCTTTTGTGTTGCCGCTAAGTGGGAGCAGAGGGGAATGACCTTATCGATCGGCAGGATCAAGATTTCACCATAAATCGAGAGAGAGGCCAGGGGTGAGTTCGCTGTATCTCCCAACATTTCATTTACCTCATGCCAGTACGTCAGGGAGATGACACTTGTTGGGTTTCATGGTAATTGGGTTGTACCGGGAAACCCATTAGCGATCCCACTTTTGTGGTTATAACCAATACAAGATGAAAATAACACGTGTGAGACCTGTATTATCCGCTTGTTACCTAGCGACAAGCAGACTCAAAGAGGCCAATTCTTTTGTGGAGGTGAAGCTGTTTGTAACGCTGCCTCTGTAGTGTGGTCGTTAGTATGCTAATTTCCAAATCGAGGGGTCCCGTGTTCGAGTCCCGGCTGTAGCACAGGCTGTTTTCTTACACGAGGACTATTTTTCATCCTCTTTAGAGTCTGGAGGTATGAGTGAGGGAGTAAATGTTGTGTGAATTTATTTGGAATATGATGACTGAATGCCATAAAAGTTGAAATCGCTGCACTTCAGAATGGAAAGCAGTTTAAAGGGTCAAAGAAAGAGTAAAAGCATAAAAATATCTAAGACTTTACGACAGTTTTATAGGAACTGCTCGAAATTGTCACCTGAATTTTTATGGCAAAATTGACAGCAGCGAAGGAAAGATTGTCGTACGCTATATAAGATTTCTGGTGTGATCCGAATCAAGGAAATGATAGTAGTGTTATTGCACTTCTGCAGATGAGGAAAGCAAAATTAGTAACAGCATGATAGGAAACGAACCCGAGACCTCTGTGACTACAGCCTTTGTCGTTACAAATTGAGCCACAAGAGCAACCAACAATACGTTTCTGGAGCAGGCTTCACAACGCAAGAAGGCAGCTAATCGCTGTTCAGTGTCGCACTGTCAGGTGATTAGTCTGAGATTTGAGAGAACCTTGTGGTATTAAACCTTGAGAACGCTAATAACAAGCTGCTGAAAACCAATATTCCTGTACTCGAGCAGCAGTTTTAAAGACATTTTAAACCAATTTTTCACCGACTTATCAGCATCTGATACTAATATGTTTAACACCATATAACTGCGTTATGTTTAGTCGCGGACCATACATTGCCTATCTCAAATTACTTATATTAGTCACATCTACAATCTCTCTCTCTCTCAAAAAAAAAAAAAAAAAAAAAAAAAAAAAAAAAAAGAAAAGAAAAGGGGGGAAAAAAAAGAAAGAAAATCACCGACAACGCTTAGTATGTTCTGCGGAATGGCAAACGTCGATTTTAACGCAGGAAATCCTGCCCGAAAATATACGGTTTAGACGCTGGAGAGCGTCGAACTTCGACAACGAACGGTTGTAACAATTTGTTAACATTCGTTTTGGTATCTTAATACGGAACGTATTTGTCCCTTTAACTATCTGTGTACGGGACGAGCGACCTCAGATAATAACATTCCTGTGCATGCGCTAAATTCCTCCATAAGAGTCCTTGGTGCGCATCTTACTGCGTTACTTGTGTAGTTTCCAGTACAGTAAATTTTTTTTAACAGCAGTGCGGCGCGTGCCAGTACACAACAGCGGAAATGGTCGACATGATCTCTAGCACACTTTAATGTAAATGTGCGAAATCACCTCAACGTCGCTTATCGAAATCGCTGGATTGGTAGAGGTGGACTGGTTCATGGCCAGCACGGCCACCAGATTTGGCACCTCTCGACTATTTCCTGTGGAGTTGTATGAAAAGTATGGTGTATGGCAGTCCTGTAACGTCAGCGGAGGACATTATAGCTGAGTCCACGGAGCGATTGAAAGTATTCAAAGATAATTGCACGTGTTGGATAATGCGCATAAGGCTTACCACCGCCGATATAGGCTCTACAACACTTAGAAGGTATATAGTTTGAGCCCGTTTGTTATTAGACAGTTCGAATGTTGGGTTTATTGATTCAATGTAAACGTACACCCATCTCACTCTTCGATTCGCTATAGCGTCCAAACCGTGCATTTCCGTACGGAGGTTCCTGTTTGGAAACCGATCAGTTTGCCGTCCCATACAACATACTAAGCGTTGTTGGTGCTTTTTTTTTTGGGGGGGGGGAGCACCCTGTCTCGTATGTACCATAAGACGGGGTTTCTTGACTAGGGGTTACTTTGTTAGGACACTTTTTTATGTATTTTAAACCTTGCGCCGCGACCATGAGCCCAGGAAAGCATCAGAATCTTGCCCTGTACTACACCATGCCATGTAAAATGCTGGAGCCAGAAGCTCCTAGGCCATGTCAGTTTCCACTGCTCACTCACTTGTTGAGACCTGCTTTCGTGTTCTTCACTTCAACTCTGGATACTTTGTCTGCCGGAGCGTAGGACCTGACAGAACCAATCAATACAGGTATTTACTTTTGATATTTAATATGTTGGTTAATCTGTGAAGTAATATAGTCTTTTTTGAATGACGTTATGGGAGATATGAGAATATAGCCAAAATATCGATAGGTGAAGGGATTACTTTGTTACACGCGGACACTGTCACAAAGTAACCCCACCAGAAGTTGCTTAAAAATTACATCTTTTTTATCTGTTTTGCAGTGTGAAAAAATGAAGAAGTGTTATGAGGACATACAAGCGTAAGCTACGTACAAGTCCTTACCGTAATTACACGGAGGAAACCCTAATCGAAGCGGTGCAGTTGGTGCTAACGAAGGAGTATTGGTACTGCCGACGTACAAGAAGCCAGGAACACTAAAGGGGCGACGAAATCCTCTGGAAGGAAAGAGAAAATTGAGGATGTCACAATCTTCAAGCAAAGTTAAAAATCCTATCGTAAGAAGTCTTCTCGTGAAGAGATGACAGACGAAGAGACAGGCAACAGAATTGACACGTTTTCTGTTCACGAATCTGATGAGAGCATGGATTGGCACGAAGAGGATTCAAACATCTCAGACGTAAACACTGCTCCGTCGTCAGTACTCCCAAATACCAGCAATGTGTTCGACGAAAACGTTTCACACATCTTCCAAATGAGGGGTTTTGTGGTGGTCACTTTCGAGGGTAAACTTTTCCCCGGGAAAGTGATTGAGTGAGTGAGTGAGTGGTTAGGGTTTAAGGGCCCGTCGACAGCTAGGTCATTAGAGCCCCCGAAAGTGATTGATATCAAGCATGAGGGATACATGGCGAGCGTCATGGAGTGATCAAATATCTATTGGAGATGACCTGTCCGCCCTGTTCAAATTTTATACTCAAGCATTATACTGTTTATCATCAACCCTCCAAGGCCAGTGGGGAACCGAGGTCTGTTGGAGGTAAAATATATAGAATAGGCCACTCAAAATGTGCAGTCGTAAGATGAAGGCGTCCTTAATACTCGTAGAAAGAGAAAATTTTTCTTCGGACATTATGACTGACCAAAACTTTCTATAATGTAATGTAATGTTTACCAGGGTTTTTACAATGTTTTCAATAAACCTTTCATGGCTTAAGTTTGAGGCGATCATCTTTCTTCTAGCTTTTCAAAATGAAAGAAAGGTGTCACAAAGTTGCACCTGATGGGGCAACTTTCTGACAACTTTCAAGTACAATTTGTCTCTCGCTATTAAATATGTGGATCCGCAGATTATAATACAGCATAGATATATACTGCATATATGTATACACATTGTGTAACAGTCTATTTTAAGTTTCATTATAAATTCAACAGTCGGAGAAGGAAAAACCTCAAAATCTGTCACAAAGTAACCCCATCTTACGGTATATAGTACAACCTCGTTAAGATGAATCCGAAGGGACCGAAAAATCGTCAGTTCGAGTTAAAATATTCGCGTTAAGTGGAAAAACAGATTTCTATGCGTATACACGTACAATAGGGCAGTAATGCGTAATGTATTACAGTATCAATCACTTTACATTACTGTAGACTTAGCATTAATGATTTCTCTTTCGATTCTTAATTACCGTAGATAAAGTAGATCTGCGAATTGTGAACCACTCTGAAATTGCTGTTTTCTTTGTATCCACTTCATCTAGAATCTTCAGCTTTACTTGTACTGTTTCCTCTTTGCCATGTTTCGCATGCTGATGTTTGTAGATTTATATTCGGTATTCTAACTCGATTTGGCTTAGACTAAAAGAATGCCTGACATTGAATACATTTCTAAATGTTAATGCACACATTACTGAATTGAGGTGATAATAGCAGCTGTCGACCTACAATACATTAGAAAGGAGTCAACTAGCTTTGTAGTTAGATTTCTTGCATTTATTTCGGGAAACAAATTAACACTTAACAATGCTTTAACATCGGACTTTGGTGTTACAATGAAATTTAAATACGCTAGGGACTGGAAAAGAGTTTGTAATTAGCTAATGTATTCCTGTCGGGGCCAATATTTCTTTTCGGTTAACCGTGCGTTCATCTTAGGCGAGTTCACGTTAACGAGTTTATACTGTGTATAGGTATATACTCTATTTATGTATTTAATCTTGTCTAGCTATAGATAAAATAGATGCTCCTATGAAATCAAATCCTCCACACGCCTAAGGAATCGTGTTCTTCTTGTTGAGCGGCGCAATGCCACCCAGTAAGGTGTGATTTGGAACCACATTGGAAGACAACGGTTATTTCCCGTTAACTGGTTGCTTTATTTTCATTTTTCGTGCAATAAAATGTTGGCCATCTCTAATAGTCTATTATTTATACAATATAATGAACATTTCGTTGAGAATGAATGGGAATTCAGAAGCTGTTACCAGAAAATCCAATATATTAATTCTATATCTCATACACGCATCTTAAAAGTGTTCTATTTTGAATAAAATAGTGATAATGATGTTTGAGAAAGTAAAAAGTAATTGTGTTATCGTATCTTTGCAAGATGCTGAACTGCAATACTATATTTGGTTCTAATCCGGCACTTCGTTTACTAGTTAAGTCACACACACACACACACACACACACACACACACACACACACACACACACACACACACACACACACACACACACACACACACACACACACACACACACACACAGAGCCACAGAGCCACAGAGACACACACACACACACACACACACAGAGCCACAGAGCCACAGAGCCACAGAGACACAGAGACACAGAGACACAGAGACACACCACACACACACACCACACACACACACACACACACACACACACACACACACACACACAGAGCCACAGAGCCACAGAGCCACAGAGACACACACACACACACACACAGAGCCACAGAGCCACAGAGACACAGAGCCACAGAGCCACAGAGACACACACACACACACAGAGCCACAGAGACACACACACACACAGAGCCACAGAGCCACAGAGACACACACACACAGAGCCACAGAGCCACAGAGCCACAGAGACACACACACACAGAGCCACAGAGCCACAGAGACACAGAGACACACACACACACAGAGCCACAGAGCCACAGAGACACAGAGCCACAGAGACACACACACACACACACAGAGCCACAGAGACACAGAGACACACAGACACACACACACACACACACACACACAGAGCCACAGAGACACAGAGACACACAGACACACACACACACACACACACACACACACACACAGAGCCACAGAGCCACAGAGACACAGAGCCACAGAGACACACACACACACACAGAGCCACAGAGACACAGAGCCACAGAGACACACACACACACAGAGCCACAGAGCTACAGAGACACAGAGACACAGAGACACAGAGACACAGAGACACAGAGACACACAGACACACAGACACACAGACACAACACACACACACCACACACACACACACAGACACACACACAGAGCCACAGAGCCACAGAGCCACAGAGCCACAGAGACACAGAGACACAGAGACACCACACACACACACACACACACACACACACACACACAGAGCCACAGAGACACAGAGCCACAGAGCCACAGAGCCACAGAGACACACACACACACAGAGCCACAGAGCCACAGAGACACAGAGCCACAGAGCCACAGAGCCACAGGGACACAGAGCCACAGAGCCACAGAGCCACAGAGACACACACACACACACACAGAGCCACAGAGCCACAGAGACACAGAGACACAGAGACACAGAGACACACCACACACACACACACACACACACACACACACATAGAGCCACAGAGACACAGAGACACAGAGACACAGAGACACAGAGACACACCACACACACACCACACACACACACACACACACACACACACACAGAGAGCCACAGAGACACAGAGACACAGAGACACACACACACACACACACACACAGAGACACAGAGACACAGAGACACAGAGACACACCACACACACACCACACACACACACACACACACACAGAGCCACAGAGACACAGAGACACAGAGACACACCACACACACACCACACACACACCACACACACACACACACAGAGCCACAGAGACACAGAGCCACAGAGCCACAGAGACACAGAGACACAGAGACACAGAGCCACAGAGACACAGAGACACACACACACACACACACAGAGACACAGAGACACAGAGACACACCACACACACACACCGCACACACACACACACACACAGAGAGCCACAGAGACACAGAGACACAGAGACACAGAGCCACAGAGCCACAGAGACACAGAGACACAGAGACACAGAGACACAGAGACACAGAGACACAGAGACACAGAGACACAGAGCCACAGAGACACAGAGACACAGAGACACACACACACACACAGACACACACACACAGAGACACAGAGACACAGAGACACAGAGACACAGAGACACAGAGACACAGAGACACAGAGACACAGAGACACAGAGCCACAGAGACACAGAGACACAGAGACACAGAGCCACAGAGCCACAGAGAGACAGAGACACAGAGACACAGAGACACAGAGCCACAGAGACACAGAGACACAGAGACACAGAGACACACACACACACAGACACACACACAGACACACACACAGACACACACACACACAGAGACACAGAGACACAGAGACACAGAGACACAGAGACACAGAGACACAGAGACACAGAGACACAGAGACACAGAGACACAGAGCCACAGAGACACAGAGACACAGAGACACAGAGACACACACACAGACACACACACACAGAGACACAGAGACACAGAGACACAGAGACACAGAGACACAGAGACACAGAGACACAGAGACACAGAGCCACAGAGACACAGAGACACAGAGACACAGAGACACAGAGACACAGAGACACAGAGACACAGAGACACAGAGACACAGAGCCACAGAGGCACAGAGACACAGAGACACAGAGACACAGAGACACAGAGACACACCACACACACACCACACACACACACACACACACACACACACAGAGCCACAGAGCCACAGAGACACAGAGCCACAGAGACACAGAGACACAGAGACACAGAGACACACAGACACACCACACACACCACACACACACACACACACACATCAGAGCCACAGAGCCACAGAGCCACAGAGACACACACACACAGAGCCACAGAGCCACAGAGACACACACACACAGAGCCACAGAGCCACAGAGACACACACACACAGAGCCACAGAGCCACAGAGACACACACACACACACACACACACACAGAGCCACAGAGACACAGAGACACAGAGACACACAGACACACAGACACACCACACACACACCACACACACACACACAGACACACACACAGAGCCACAGAGACACAGAGACACAGAGACACACCACACACACACACACACACACAGAGCCACAGAGACACAGAGACACACAGACACACCACACACACACACACACACACAGAGCCACAGAGCCACAGAGACACAGAGACACAGAGACACAGAGACACACCACACACACACCACACACACACACACACACACAGAGCCACAGAGTCACAGAGACACACAGACACACAGACACACCACACACACCACACACACACACACACACACACAGAGCCACAGAGACACAGAGACACAGAGACACACACACACACAGAGCCACAGAGCCACAGTGACACACACACACACACAGAGCCACAGAGACACAGAGACACAGAGACACAGACACAGAGACACACAGACACACCACACACACCACACACACACACACACACACCACACACACACACACACACACACAGAGCCACAGAGCCACAGAGACACAGAGACACAGAGACACAGAGACACAGACACAGAGACACACAGACACACCACACACACCACACACACACACACACACACACACACCACACACCACACACACACCACACACCACACACACCACACACACACACACACCACACACACACACACACACACACACAGAGCCACAGAGCCACAGAGACACAGAGCCACAGAGCCACAGAGACACACACACACAGAGCCACAGAGCCACAGAGACACAGAGACACAGAGACACAGACACAGAGACACACAGACACACCACACACACACCACACACACACACCACACACACACCACACACACACACACAGAGCCACAGAGCCACAGAGCCACAGACACACACACACACACACACACACACACACAGAGCCACAGAGCCACAGAGACACAGAGACACAGAGACACAGACACAGAGACACACAGACACACCACACACACACCACACACACACACACACACCACACACACACACACACACACAGAGCCACAGAGCCACAGAGACACAGAGACACAGAGACACAGACACAGAGACACACAGACACACCACACACACACCACACACAGACACCACACACACACCACACCACACCACACCACACACACACCACACACACCACACCACCCACACCACACACACCACACACACACACCACACGCACACACACACACGGTTGCTTTTCTGAAACTTTTTTATCCAGGGAACCTCTAAACATATTTCTGTTGTACTGTCGATATTGAATGGTTGGATAAAATAGAATGTATCGTCTACGTATAGTAGATAAGTTAAAAATAATATCTCGAAAACAGTATGCCATAATTAATTGAAATATTGTACATTCCCTTTGCTATATGTGGCGAGGATTTTAAGTAATTAAAAGAAAATTGTAGGTTTTGCGTTTTCACAAATGCCTTGCCATAATATACTGTGGGTAACGATCTTCTTCTCTTTATGTTAGAGTAATCGCCTGTTTTATACATGAATCAGTCCATATTTCCATCTCTTTTCTGACTCTTTTCTGACTTTTTCCTTCCGGAATTTTGTCTCTCACTATTTTCACTAATCGTTCAACTGACATACTGGGTATATGTGCATTCCATTCCTCCTTCCCTATTTCTACCCATTCAGTCACCGGTTGGATTTTAAATATCCCTCTGATTTCTTCATTTCTTGCTATATCGTACACTGAATTTTTAGCTGTCCTCCTTAACACTCTCATTTCCGTTGTTTCCATCATTTGCCATGTTTTTTTGGTCTCTGCTCTTGTTTCTAATGCGTAAGTCATTACTGGTTGGACTACTGCTTTATAAATGTTGACTTTTTTTTCTCATATATTTATATTCCCATAGTAGCTCATTAATATATTCAGATATTTTTGTTGCTTTTACAATTTGATTGTTAATTTCTTGGGCTAGGTTTCCTCCACCAGTAATATTGACGCCCAGGTAATTGAAATGCATTACCTGTTGTATAATATTGTATTCAATTTCTAATTTAGATCTCAACGGTTCTTTACTAACCGTTAATACTTGTGTTTTATTTATGGAGATTTTCATATTCAACTTTTTACATTTTCCATAAAACTTGCACAAAAGTCTTTGCAGGTTATCCTGCATTTCTGTCATCTGCATAATATACCACAGTAATCTTATCTCCCATACTGTATCCCAATTCTTCTCTCATTTCTTTAATTATTGTGTCCACTAATGGTATTCTGAGGTAATAATCTACTATTATAAATGTTTCTTAAGCCAAGTAAGGTGGGATTTTAACCTTATTCGTATATTTTGGCTGAATTCCTGTTGTTACTCAACTTCTTTTCGGCATTTTTCACTCGTTTTCGTCGAAACCTCACAACCAGTGACATGACATTGCGCAGACTAACCTGCAGAAATAACTTCGATGAATGACTTGGAAGGTGTCTATCCCAATTAACCCTTGAACTATGCAACATGACTGACCAGTCTTGCAGAACTGTAAGTGATAAGTGATTTTCTGTGTACCTGCCGTAATTGAATGAACGGACTATCAGGCAAAATTGAATAAAGGGATAGCAGACCTTTTATATCTGCGAAGCAGCTTGCTATCGATTTTTTTTCTCAGGGATGAGTAACAAGCTAACAAAGCACTCCCTCCGACTGATGTTTTTACGGTTGCTGCATGGATACCTAATGAATCCACTTAAGGAACCGTTAATGTTGCTGCAAGATAAAATAGGAAGACTTGTTACAGTGCAATGCCATATTCGCAGTTCCAAGCAATTTAGGACACTTGTGTATTTTTTACCTGGGTTCGATTCCAGGGCGCCGTGTGTGAAATTTTTGGTGGAAAAACGTCATCTGGGCGGGTTTTCTATATATTCATACGCCATTCATTACACCAACTGCTCCATAATGACCTTTCCTTTCATCAATTTCATGGTCATTTCATATCATCTCCTTTGTCACTCATACTAGACTTAGGGCTGATCACCCATCCTGGATACTCCCTGATCCAGAGTGTATCTTCTCGACAGGCATCCAATTGTAGGTCCTGAGAGTTATACGTAATAAGGAAAAGAAAAACTAAAATGTTAACCAAATTATTAGTTAATGTTTGAACATAATTACTGCAATTAGATTTTATGATTAGCACATTTCTGGTACGTTTTAGAAAATGTAAACTATTTATCTGAAGTCTTTTTCTTTTATAGGTGAATTTAGAAGCGATAATGAAACAGGAACTGTTTAGGATTTCATTGTAAAGATGTAGATTAAATTAGCTACATTATATTAATTCATTTGCGCTAAAAATTAGATTGAACGGAGGAGCGTAATGTTTCTATTTTTATGCAGATATTTTTGTTTTACTTTGTCGGTGGGGTGGGTCCACTTCTTCTCATCCAAGTGTTGATGCCCGCATACGCTAGCGTATCACGCTCCCCAGGTAGATTCTTACATTCCATCGGCAATACTTTATCTCCTTGTCAGGCCCACTAAGGCTTTGATGACATTTGGCATCACGAGGCTGAGGGCATCCCGGACCAGACTTCCCAGCGGGGAATAATCTCCACACGGTCCCGGGGATTGGAACCGGGTCCTCCGCGCTAGCGGGAGACGCGCTTACCACTGCGCTACAAAGACTGACACCCTCTATTCAAGGAATTCAAGAGATCCTTTACAAATTTAGAGCAAAATGCGTATCTCTTTGCTTCATTATCCTTTCCTCTTCAGACCAAGAAGGCAATTACTTGTGCTATTGAAATTTATCAGACACTAAATTTATTTTTTGACAGTCAAATTTTCCTTTTAATATAAGGATACTACCTGACTATATCTGAGCGATAGTTGAAAATAATGATAAACCACCGTAGCTATGAAATATTCGAAAATCCTTTCTGCCTAACTTTTCTACATTACGTACCGGAGCAGAAATGTTTGAAAATGGGTGGATAGTAATGCTAAATGAATTAGGATCCTCTTCTGGACAACCTCACCACTATCACCACCAGTACCACCACCAGTACCACCACCAGTACCACCACCATAATCACTAACACTACCACCACTACCACTACCACTACCACTACCACAACCACTTCCACCACCACTACCAACTTCACCACTACTACCACCACCACAACCACCACCACAACCACCACCACAACCACCACGACCACTACCACCACCATAATCACTAACACTACCACCACTACCACTATCACAACCACTTCCACCACCACTACCAACTTCACCACTACTACCACCACCAGCACCACCACAACCACCACCAGCACCACCACCACGACCACTACCACCACCACCACCACGATCACTACCACCACCAGCACCACAACCACCACTATCACCATTACCACCACAATTATAATTTATCAGAATTTCTGAAAATTCTGATAATAATGGGTGTTATTAGGAAAAGGCTAGATTTGTTAAAACAAAGGAGGTTGAATCAGATTTAATAAATTGATTGTAATGACTGATAGTCGAAATTTAGATCTTCATATTTTTGTGCTCTAACGTTGAGTTATCATAGCATGACGCTCATTCGTGTATTGCAGTTTCTCATCTACTCTACTTCAGCTATCTCGATGAACCTAATGACCTAAAATATCCGAGAAATGCCTTGTTTGTGCATGTATGTTTATGTTGCAACATAGGCATATCAATGTTGTAAGTACTTTTTATTCCATCATGGCAGGGTAAATCAAAGTAGTGCCGTCATTCAATTCCCGGCTGCGGTATTGAGGTTTTCAAATCCAATTCGACTTTCCAACTTAGTGCCTTTACACATGTAATATGGAAGTACAATTAAAAAGAAAAGAAAAAAGGGGAAAAAAGAACCAAGGTAACGTAGACTCCCTCTATAATCTAGTAATTAGCATGCTAGCTTCCAAATCTAGAGATCCCAGGTTTGATTCCCAGCTGGAGGATGGAGATTCTTCTCAAGTCAGGATTATTCCTGATCCTCCCTAAAGTTCGGAAATATAAGTGAGAGTATAAACACATGTGTGAATTTCAAGTAAAAAGGGCAACCCAACGAAAATGAAATCAGGAAGGAGTGGGCATCATTGCAGATGAGCAATTGCGAAGGGAAAGCCACGGACATGACCTTAGATGTGAAACCAAGTAAAAGTTAGTTGGATGCATGCAATATGAATACTATACACAAAAGACATAAAAGTGTATACTGAGATTACAAACTATCAAAGAAAATGTAAATATGCCAAACATTGTTGTTGTACAATATTTTTAATACATCTGCACCAAGTGGCTAATCTGCGCGTTTACACTTTCAATAACATTTTTGTCATACAGACCAATCTACAGTTGCCTAGTTAGAGACGTAAAAGAGTCCTGTGATTTTCCCCCGAAGAGCACTAGTCTCATTGATATTCTCTTCTACACAGAAACCGCTTCCTGTTTTTTATAGATTTTTTTTTTTTTTTTTTTTTTTGCTGTACTTTGGCCGATGAAAATTTTTATCTTTCACTTCTTTGGGAAGAACGGAAAGAGGAATTTAGGCATCAACCTTCACTAATTAGTAGTTTCAGTCCTTCTAGCTCCTTTCTTCTTACTATTAAAAGATCTTTGCTTACAAAAGCTTCAACTTTATTGAAAGTGAGTTTCTCTTGTACCTGTCCGTAGGTATTAGCGGTAACAGCAATCCACGATCTCTTGCAATTAACCATGCATTCACTTAGTTGAGTGTAAACATAATCTGAAATCTGTTTCACTCTCACTGAATATTGCGTAACTGAGAACCTAACAATCATTTCAGAAAATTCATTTTTTGGAAATGGAGCAATATACAATTTGTCTGTGAATGCTGATCACGATTATGTCATAATAAATTAGTGTGTCATAACTTCATAAATATAGCAGGTGTCGAAAGAAGGAACTTTTAAAAATGTCCCTATATAGCTAATTTGTAAAGCGAATAAAATTTTGAAAAGTACACTTCTTCAAAGAGTTAAAATGATTACCAAAATAGATTAAATTACTGGAATTGCGCTTCTGAATATCACAGCTTGGTGTAACAAGGCTCCGCTTAAATAAAATGCATGCCGAAATCCAAAAAGAATGCTTATTTAGCAAAAAAAAAAAAAAAAAAAAAAAAGCGCCTTAAGGGTACATTTCGCCACAAACGCACCACTATGTGTAAAGGGAATGTAGATGAAGGATGGTCCGTAACATTGTGGCAAAACAATTTTGAAAACTTTTGGATTATTGAATCTCCACTAGTGACTGTATTCTTCCCAGGAGCGAAGTAGTTCTTATGCTCCATTCAAAACTTCTATTGTCATACAACATGTGTCTATTTTGAGGTTGTAACAGTTTTCAGAAAGGTATTTTGTGAGTGACATTAAACAAGGATGCTTTGCAGAACTGTACACTTCTAGGTAAGAGAGGTTTAAGAAGCTCCAAGGTGAAGAACAAATGCTATAATCATATTAACAAAGATTGTACGTTTCGTGAGGTTTGAATGGCTAGTTTATAACGATAGAGAAACGCGTTACGTGTTAAGGGCCACATCAGACTGAACCGGTTCCTTTTATTTCCGAAAAGTCGTGGCATATATGTAGTTGCATCCCAAAACAGAAAGAGCCTTAATTGCATTTAAAATCACATTATCACCATTATTGAAAATTCCCTGCTGAATAACTCTTATTTTCATCCATATGCAGGAAGACGAGTAAACTACATGATCAAAGTATATTCTTTTAGTCGGCTGTTGAAGCGGTTACATTTACAATTTATTGCAATTCACCTGCGCGCTGGCCTAATTTTGCTAGCATGGCTGCGCTGTTCGTTGGAAAATTGATTTCCCAACGTTGGATAACACAGCTTTCCTCTTCATGCTTGACCAACGTGAAGCAGATCCATCCTTTAGCCAGATTAGGTCGTGATGACGCACTTAACAACAATCGATTGTTGTCATGGTGAGAAAGGATTCTGTTTCTCAGTGAGGAGGGCGCCCGAAGGCCTTCAGTCAAAAGTGCTTCCATTAGTAGAGTGTTATAACCACTTCCTCTTCTTATCCTTCAGGAAGGGGCACGTAATCAAGTATAATGCCTTTTCACTTGTTGCTTTCCTTTATGAAGGTTTTGAGACCTTGTACAAGGAATATGTCACTCTGGTTGACGTTTGTACAGAAAATATCTTTTTATTCGTTACATTCCATTGTGAAGTCTTTGTGAGAGCTAACACGTAGTGTATGAAACTCCAGTTGTACTTTTTTTGAAAGCACCTAAGTAACCAGGTGTCATTAGTGTCTGCTGATTTCCATTGTGAAGTCCAGACGGTGAACACAGTACTATCGATGGTTCAGATTAGTGCATTTTACATCCTGGAAATTTGGAATCTGGAGCAGGTGTAATACACAGAATGGGATAAAAAGATGTTGAATCGTTTATATCGAAAGTCGGTTTTGTTTGTAACAAATTCATGCGAAGCAGAAGTTCTTTTCAATATTTTGGTAAAAAGTCTGATGTTTTGTACTCACTTGAGTTTCTCTGCTCTTGTACTAACTACTCTTACAAACTCTTATTCCTCTATCTTCTTCAGGTTAGTCAAGTTTAACGTTTTGCAGAAATTATTCTATTGCCTATTTCCTTGTAGGTGAGCGATGTTCAAATCTTTTAAAGCTTTGAAACTCCGTTGTCTTTCAACGGCCAAGCATAAAAAGTGAATAGCGACCTCCTATTTGAGAAAAGTATAAGTACTGCAAAACTCACACAAACAACAAGGAAGGCGGTGCCGTGGCCGAGCGGTTAGCGCGCTCGCCTATCACCTAGGCGGCCCGGGTTCGATCCCAGGGACCCGCATGTGGTATTCGTGGTGGACGAAGCGGCGTCAGGGCGGGTTTTCTCCGGGTGCTCCGGTTTCCCCCGCCATCTCATTCCACCGGTGCTCCATCTTCATTCCATGTATCATCAGTGTCACCGCCTGCGGTGCCGTAGTAGTAACAGCGGGCGTTAAACACTACAACAACAAGGAACATCTCCGAAATGATTCAGTCCACAAAAAAGTGCATATAGGCATAACTTGTGTGCTTTAACAAGATCTACATTTTTGTATAGTAAGATTTGGTCTATCTCTTACGGTTTAGCAGTTATGCAAAAGTCATTCAGAGTAGACAGGAGTACATAGGCTATAGCCAGAAAATTCAAAATATACATTTCATTTGCCATAAAAGGATCTTAAGCATATGGCATTTTAATCAAAATCGTTAGAGTCATTTTCGAGAAAATAAAAATTTTAGAAAACTTTTTCAGGTACCTAAAGGGTAGTTTAGGATGGAGGAATTTTCTTCAAAATCTTCGTGCCGCATCTTTGAAAGATATTAAACTTAAATACCAACGTTGGTTATTAGCCGAATTTTCATTTTTGAGTTATGCTGTTCACAGATAGAGACAGACACAGGCACAGACACACACACACACACACACACACACACACACACACACACACACACACACACACACACACACACACACGGAGCTATTTCTAAAAATGCTTTTTTGGATTGAGGCGCCTCAAAACATATTTCCGGTGAAATTTTGATATCGAATTTTTGATGTGGAATACAATAGTTTCACTACTCACTATACGTAGCAGAGAAAGTAAAAACGGGTCATTTATATCAGAAAAGTTTTTCACAGAGAAAGGTGTTCAAAACAGAAATGGATAAAATAAACCTGCATGTATTTGCAAACAAATAAACCATTTATCTTGAGTATACAGAAGCCGGCATGCTTAAGAATATTATCAATCTATAGGGCTAAACATCCCCTAAATATGGGCCAAAGTTTAGCACTTTACTGCAAAGTGTATAGTAGCTTCGCCTCTTTGGGTTTACGGCAGGATTTACGGCACAGGATGTATACAAGAATATAACATACTGGGTGGAAGGCACTGCTTCGGCCATACGTTCTTCATGATGAGTGTAACAAATATGTCCAATACAAACATTGTCAATAAAGAACCGTTTCGCCGAAAAAAAAAATATATATGCCATATATTTGGAGCCATCTTGCTTCTTGACGAAGGGTATAAATTGTTTGTCATTTCACTAATTGTCGCGCAAAATATTATCTGAACAATGCTGTAATGAGTTTTTTTTTTATCTCAAATTAAATGGATTTAGCCACAATTTAATGTTAACTTGATGTTACCAAACCTCAGTTAGAAATTAAAATTTGTACGACATTTTAACATTAAATTGTGACAAAATTCATTCTACGCTGAGAACCACAGCAGTCAAGAGCGTCCAAACATAAAAACTCAATTTAAGAGGATACGGAATGGATATTCGGTCAAAAAATTTAATTTATGTATTACTATCTTATACAAAAGTATGATGCTTCTTCTTCATTATGTCGTTTAAACTACCTCGATGTCTATCCTAGAAGTAGGCTAGTTATTAAAATATGGAAACAGCTGCACACTATTTCGTACAGCCAATTACAGTAGTACTTGTGAAGGAATGATAGTTTCAGGAGTTAAACATTTCAGTACTCTAAAGTTATCATAAAGTGCGCCACACTAATTACTTAAGAGATGGTGATACTAACACACATAATGAAGTTTTAGCACCACAGCCATATGGGGAAAATGTAAGAATTGAAAAACTGGAGTGTGTGGGTCATATTCAGAAGGGGATGATTAGTCGATTAAGAAAACTGAAGGTTTCTTTGAGCGGAAAAGTTCTTAGTGATGGAAAGACAGTTGGTGGAAGGGAAAGACAGATGATGTCATTGAGAGGCTGCAGAGGTATTATGATCGTGCAATAAGACAAAAGCTAGAAAATGTAGAAAAAATGAAAATCAGTAAGGTACTTCCATACTTTGTCGACAAATGACAACCACAGTCGTGGTTTGTGACCAGCTGGTGCAGACAGTTGTATGTATAATGAGGGCTGATCACAGGAGATAAATATAACCGTCCTCAAAATTTGCCACTTGCCATAATGTAGAAACTAGATGTTTCAGCTTTGTAGTTCAAATATTCCCCACATAAGGAACATTTTCTCATACGTTAATTAATGTTTTGATCTGAAATTTTTAGTTGTTTATGTTGCTGTTTTATATACACTGAAATAATGGTCTTGAAAATAATTAATATTTGGTAGAAGTTTAACAAATATGTGTTCTAAAATGTGGAAAAAAACGCCAAAAGAATAAAATATTTTTCAAAAACTGTTATTTAGTCTATTATAAGGATATTACATCTACAAACTGTGAAAATTTCAGCTTATAGGTTGTATAGTTATTTAAAAAACGTTCCTCATATAGGACACACTTTAACATTGTGAAAATAGGGCATTCTGTATCACCTTAAATTCCCATCGTCATTCCCTATTCCCATTTGTTATTGTCAGGTATTTACCTTTACTATTAGCCTCTTAGTGTTATAGGTTTGTGATCTTCGTAGCTTTCAGTACTGTAGGATTATTAATCCCTATCTCACCAATTGATATATTTTCTGTCTTCATCCCACGGCTTTTGGCGCAGCTTCCAACTTACTTGCTGTCAGATCTCTAGTAAGAGTTTGAGTGGACCCTCATCACAACTGGCTTTATGCGGAAGCAGGTGTGGAATCATTACGTAGTCATGTACAAAGGGCGAATTAGGTACCCAAGTTAACTTCTTTGTTACCTTCGCACACCCCCAAAGAGGGTGACTGGCAAGATCGGTATCCAGCAGGTTTTGTCTTCAGCTTGTGTAACATTAAAGCATACACGGAAGAACAAGCATTACTTTCACAGCAAACAATAAACAAGAAACATATCAGTTACATGTCAGAAGGATAGGTAATTCAGAACTTTTTGGTTCCATTTATTATTGCATTTTACCTTTGGAACATACTGCCATATTTGTGCTGTTAGCTCCTGCACAGTTACCATTGGATTTTTTGAGGGGGAGTTTATACATTAGATTACTCACCCATCCAAGCTCTCATTAATGCTTCGAGACTGGGGAGGAGTAATCTTGGCTAGAAAAAAATTCCCATCCCCCCGATGGGAATCGCGACCGTGACCCCTCACATAATGGACAGGAATTCTACCGACTGAGCTATCGGGCCAGCACTGTTCTACACACACACACGCACACTTTAAAAAAAAATCTTATTTCTGGAGTAAAATGACTTATTTTTATAGAAATTTTAACGCTGAATTCAAATTCTGTTTTTGACTTTCATACACCAAGGATAGTTTAAGAGTAATCTGATTTTTAATTTCGTTTAATAGTTTTATATCATATATACAAGGTTTAATTTAGTCATAGGCATATTGACAGAAAATCAATTATGGGGGCCTATAAACATTACGATAGTAACAGAAAGTGATAGTTGAAGTACTCACATAATGTTCACTTTTTAACAGTCATTCACAGGAATGTTTATAGAAACGGACAGAAATTTTCCACCACAATATTTCATGTCTTATTTCTTCCTTTTCTATTGAACATCCTTCTTGTCCCGAAGTATACTCCAACAATAATCGGCTAACATTGGGGGTGTCCATTTCCTTTCATACCGTTTCTCCATGCTCATTTAATGCATCATTACAACTATCTGGGAAGAAGTCTATGAAATGTACTTTCAAGGACATACTGCATCCTAAATGTTTATAAGCTTTGGTCATCTATTTCACAAACTCCTTAAGATTTTTTTTTTTTTACTTCCTAGAAACTTTTGTGTTACTTTATTGAAACTTACCCAAGCTTGCTTTTCTTTGTCATGCATACTTCAAAATTTCAGTCTTGTCGAATCTGAGGACCCACAAATACACCTTCTTTAATTTTAGCAGCTGATACACGAGGGAATTTGTCAGTAAGATATGTAAACCCTTTGACTGTTCGATTCAAGGCGTTTAAAAATTGTTTAATTAGGTCAAGTTTTATTTGGAGGAGTGTAAGAAGTATATCTTCATGAGCAACCAGATTTTCTCACTGCATATTTTTTCTCCAACTTTCCAATTTCATTTAGGCCATTTCATTTTCACATAGTGAGATCTTCTATATCGACTATCTCACTCGCAAAGGAAATATCCGCTTGTGTAACCTTGCTGCATCCATGCAATTACTTTGAAATCGCCACACATCTACTTATGCTCATTGTACCTAATTACTTTGAGCACAGTTGCTGATATTTTATAACTCTTTCATAGCTATTTTTATATTATTAATCTATAATATCCTTAATTTATTGTCTATAATAGATGAATTAGTTATAGTAGGTTGAACCTTTATGGTTTCCCGGGCTATGTGGATTTTCGCTCTCTGAGGACTCCAAGTAAGTACATTTCAAATTGGTAAAATTCGTTGGTGTCTCACTGTGATTTTAAGGTTACCTTGCCACACTATCTTAAAGATCACATCTATGTATGAAAAAAGAATCAGAAATAGTGATGTTGCCAGCTATTTTAATTGTTAGCTATAAATTTAGGATATTTTCAGCAAATAATGATTCCAAATATGATACATGTGTTCAGATTACAAGAAAACTATCCCTGATAGCGAAATTCTGGTTTCAGATTTCAGTTTAGCAATGTAAATTCCTTTACAATTTCATATTTTCATCCCACAAATAGAACCGTGGTATTTGAGTTCCTCATGCAGCTGTAGTTATACAAGGTTTAATGGTATCTTAGGGCAGTGGTAGAACATTGACATGAAAAACCTGAGATCCGTGGTTCCAGTCATAGCCATGGCATATTTTTCAAACCAGATTCCACATCCTAAGACATCCATACATTCTCTTCCACTCGTTTTCACCATCAGAGTACACTGCCCTTATATGCTTAAGAGTAAATGATGTAGAGTGGAAAACATATCCCATGTTGGGTACCTGGGCCAAGAGTAAGATGCAAACTGCCTACGCTCTGCTTTTTAGAAGAAGATACATGACAGAAGCAAAGCAGGGGATGGTGACGCGTCAGAGGGGAAGCTTGTTGCTATGCAAACGTAAACAAAGGTTGCCACAGAAGTGACTCATGCTCTCAATTCAGTTATCACTAAAGGTGCGCGGGAAACAGCTTGCTTGGGCATTCAGTTGCGTTGTGTTGATAGCCTACTTTGTTAACTCTTAAATTAAAATACGCAGTTATGGAAGCAAGACTTGGTGGAGGTAAATGTAGGCCGAGGATTCATGGCCCAAGAATACGCTTTCTTTCAATAGTTGTATTTGTCCTTTATTTTCGACACACAAATTCACATACAAGTTAGGGGCAGAGAGTATAAGAAAAATAAAGTGTGACAAAGACGACAAAAGTCCATCTGGCTGCTTTTCTATTACCTTATTGTCTTCTAAACTTTGACCACAAATAGTTTCCTTCTCGTCGTTATCAGAGTCTACAGTCCCTCGGGCTATCACAACTCTAAACTGTTCTTCTCATAACCTCACTCTGTCGTTTCAGTGTCTTTCTTCATTTTCTCTGTCTTTCAAACACTAAACTGGGCGTTACACTCACTAGACTCTTGTTGATCTTTCGATGCACCGAAGTAATTTCACGACGACACACACGCCCAGCTGCTCACACTCACTGGCACTCTGCCCGGCTCATGACCGTAGCTCTTAACTCTAAAACTAAACTCACTCTGTTGCTGCCTCCTGTCCTTATATATGGGGGATGACGTCACACCGATCTTTCTCAAGATCCACACACGCACCGGAAATGACTCAGCTAGTCTCGAGAAGGCGCTAGAAAAGTCCCTTTTGCTTCTGCCACTTCCATTGTTACAGTCACGTGCTCACAAACAATTGCGCGAAGTAGCCCGACTTTGAACGCCTTTTTTTTTTTCCCTCGCTGGCCCGGCATGTGGTGTGAAGCAGCCCGGCCCCCGTCCGTTCATACTTATTCGCCGGCGCCGTGGCCGAGCGGTTAGCGCGCTCGCCTACCACCTAGGCGGCCCGGGTTCGATCCCAGGGACCCGCATGTGGTATTCGTGGTGGACGAAGCGGCGTCTGGGCGGGTTTTCTCCGGGTTCTCCGGTTTCCCCCGCCATCTCATTCCACCGGTGCTCCATCTTCATTCCATGTATCATCAGTGTCACCGCCTGTGGTGCCGTAGTAGTAAAAGCGGGCGTTAAACACTACACACACACACATACTTATTCGCCGAATTCGGAATCACAATATTCTTTACTTGCTTCTTCAGTCCAGCATTAATAAAAGTAGACAGAAGGATTTGAAACTTCTCCCACCTTCCCCATAACATCAGAGATAGGGATGAGTATCTGCGTCTCTCTTTCCTTAGGCATGAGACAAGATAAACCAAATACGCTATAGCTGTTTGATGTCGTATTTATGATACAATTCACAAAGTTCAGTAGCAGTGGCAGTGGCCTTGTGTTGACACATTAAAGGTATCGAGACATCTTTTTCACCAATCATGGAAAGTTGAATATTTTTCTGTTCAAGTAAAATGTTTAATTTGTGCAAAGCAATTGAAGTCGAAGTTCAATACAATATCAAATAACACTTCGAAAGTTATTATAATTCTAACTACGGACTACAGGGAACTCCAAATGTAACTACTTGAATTACATACGCCTACTACAATTAAATATTCTAATAAATGAGGGTGGGAACTCTTTAAATCACTGCCCTGTGATAAAGCTCCAGAGTTACGTGTGTTTGCAATAAATGTAATGGTAACGATTGGATCCACAGAGATTTGGAAGCCAACTTATTGCAAAATTAATTACATTAGCAACCTTGCATCATTGGTGGCAAATATCGATAACCCTGTTAAAAATCTGCTTTATTGCACTCAAGTAACTTTCTCTACCCTTACACTAACTATTCTTGCAACCTCTTATTACTCTATCTTCATGTTAGTCGAGGTAAACATTTGCAGAAATTACCTTATTGCTAATTTTCTTGTAGGTGCAAGAGGAATATGGGAATACAGTAGGCCTTGAGCGATAGTCAAATATTTAAAGCTGGTCACCATATGAATTCTTTGAAATTACGTTCACTTTGCACGGCCAAGGGATAACAAAAGTGAGTAACGACCTTCCATTTGAGAAAAGTTTAAGTATTGCAAAACTCATACAGATGGCAAGGAATATCTCCGAAATGGTTCACTCTACAAAGATGCGTTGAGACATAACTTGTGTTGTTTAATGAGATGTACAGTTTTTGTACAGTAAGATTTGATTTATCTTTTACCGTTTCTCAGTTATGCCAAGGTCATTAAGAGTAAAGAGGACTACATGGGTTATAGTAAGAGCATTCAAAATATACATTTCAGTTGCCACAAGAATATCTTAAACATATGACATTTTATCAAAGTATATTTCCGGTGAAATATCGACATTGAAATTTTGAGTCGAATACAATACTCCCCTATTTACTATACGCAGTAGGGAAGTTAAAAATGGGAAGTGCTAGAAAAGCCACAAAGAGAAACATGACGTATAATCGAAACGATATCCATGGTGTATTGTATTAAATATATTTAAAGAATATCACAGGGAATTCAAGCTACCATAAAACTTGGCATCTTTTGCAACGTAAAGCAGGCTTACATGCTCACAGCAATATGTTGGAGTGGATGGACAAGGGTTTACCCACCCTTCCCCCTACCGACTGCGGTTGGGCATCCCTGCTCTAAAAAAGAAGTGCTTTGTAAATCTGCTTAATTAAATTAATTGCTTTTCATTTAAGCATACCCAACTTGAATTTTTCTATAACAAACTCGTAACCGTCTGGAAGCTTAATACTTAATCATACCGTGGAGTCTCATTAAAATTGATTCCTAAAAGCAGTATGTGTTGTATTTAGCTCCATGACTACATTAGGAAGAATAGCTGAGGGGACTAACATTTTCCAGGAATAATATCAAAGGAAAAATATTTCACAAAGGAAGCCATTTCATAATTAAATTTTACGTGAAGCTATAAAATATTATTTCCATGTAGTGTAATGTAAATCCACTTATTTTTCATCCCCCAAAATCAGTTTCTTTATAAGCTAAAATTATAAAATATTTATTGAATTAAAATAACATTCATCATGTATTGAAGTTAAAAAGAAAAATGACAAGTTCTTGGAAATAAATATGTTACATTTATATGACCTCCACATGCTATAGTTTATCTTTACATAGCTCATACAAACTTCTCTTACTTGTACTTCTATCTCCCTCTTGTTGATTGAGATAAACTGTCATCACAGATATTCGCCAGGTCTGGGCGACTCGCGGGATACCTTTAGCGAGCTTCATTTATTTTACCTGCTAAACATACACTTATCAGTGCAAGGCCATGAGCAGGCTGTCCTCAGTGAGCACTAGTTCCCCAGCCCTGATCCGCTTATTTCATTATATATATAAAGGATAAAGAGCTTAAAGAGATAGTCGTATTTTAAAAAGTGCGTCGTAATGCGATGACTCCAAAACTGCATGTTCTGTGCATGACCGCGGGGGAAAAAAAAAAAAAAAAAAAAAACAATGGCGACTTAGCATTTGGTAAAAAGTGTATTTGAAAAGTCAAACTAATAACAAAGAACACCCAGGAAATGGTTAACGCCGCAGGAAATGCTCTTTGACATAAATTGTATGCCTTTGCAACTCATATTTGTCTCCGTCCCATGACTTCTCGCACATTGATTTAGAAGATCTAGTTTCTCAGCTACAAACACCGTTTCTGTTGGTTATTAACACGCGTGTGTCTGTGAACAGCATAACTCAGAAATGGAAAGTCCCCTAAACACAAACCTTGGTATTTAAGTTCAGCATCTTCCAGATATAGGCAGGAAGATCTCCAAGAAAATGATATTTCCCCAAACTACCTCTACATCGTAAAGCATTTTCCATGTTTGACTTCCTCAAAAATGTCTAAGCATTTTGATTAATATACTAAGGTTCTTTTATGACAAATGAAATGTCTGCCTTGACTTTTCTGGAATAAGTTCTGAAGCGCTCAGTATTCTGGATGACAAAATCTTACAAAAATGTAGATCTTGTTAAATTATACAATTTGTATAACATGTTTTTGTGGAAATAATAATTTCTGAGGTATACTTCCTAACTAATTTGAATTTTCAAGTATCTATACATTTCTCAAATAGAAGTAGCTATTAGCTTTTATGACCTGCCAATGGGCAGAGAATGGATTAAGTATACTGTATTCTCGTATTTCCATTGCACCAATGAAGAAATATGTAAGTTATCAATTTATAGGAAGATTTATATCGATTAACATGTAATAAGTAGAGGAATACTTTTGTAAGAATAGTTTGTTGAAGAATAGAGAAAGTAATCTGAATGTGACACATCTGATGTCGGTCTGGATGGCTCAGTTGGTTACATGATAACCTATACCGCTCGCAAAAGTTAAAGGCATGTGAACGCTGGCCAATACTCAAGCAGAGCGCTGTTGCCAAGCGCAGTGCGTGTACCGGCAGGCGGCCTGTACATAAGGTTGTGTGAGATGCATGCACCACATTCGGCAGCGCTGATAGGAGGGGCAAGCGTAGGATTCGCTGGAGTCCGCAGTACGGCCCGCCTCCATATGCCTTTAAGTTTTGCGAAGATTATAGTGATCCTGAGGTCGCGGATCCGGCCCAGATCGATGGTTTTTAAGTGTGCTTAAAAACAACGGCTCCATGTCAGTAGGTTTACTAGTGTGTAAAAGGACTCCTGCGGGACAAAATTCCAGCACACCGGCGACGCTAAGGTGACCGGGGCAGTTGACAGCGTCGTTAAACAACAAAATAACTTTTTAAAAATAATTTTGGCACATCTCATCATTGTATTGTTATATGGATGCGATTCTTCAATAAACCTAGTTCCATGCGGTCTACTCCCACAAAACGTTTCTTTAAATGATTGAATTAAGTAAGAGAGACCGAAGAATATATGGAGATTATTTATAATTAGAGCTGTCCAACGAAATAATTTAGGTTATTAATTTGTACGATTTATGACTTTGAACACATGTTGGGTTGCGCATAGGAGCAAATTGGGTATGTTTGAGTGTCCCGCTCTTCGTCCATTCCATTTGCTGTAACGAACGAGGTGTATCATTTTTTCTTCAAACGCCCAGTATGGCCAGACCAAGATCCGTTTGCTTCATTGGCGCTATTGCCATTCGCTGTCATATGTTACATTCTGGATTGGAGCCGTGTGATACAAATGAAAATGTTTTCTTAAAATGAAATGAAGTAATTTATGAACTAGAATATAAAATTGAAAGGCGCGATGTGCGAAGCGCTTCTGAGTTACTGCCGAGATGAATATGATGATGATGATGATGATGATGATGATGATGATGAGATGATGGTGGTGGTGGTGGTGGAGGTGGTGGTGGCGGTGGTGGTGGCGGTGGCGGTGGTGGTGATGATGGTGGTGGTGGTGGAGGTGGTGGTGGCGGTGGCGGTGGCGGTGGCGGTGGCGGTGGCGGCGGCGGTGGCGGTGGCGGTGGCGGTGGCGGTGGCGGTGGCGGTGGCGGTGGCGGTGGCGGTGGCGGTGGCGGTGGCGGTGGCGGTGGCGGCGGCGGCGGCGGCGGCGGTGGCGGTGGTGGTGGTGGTGGTGGTGATGATGGTGATGGTGATGATGACGACGACGACGATGATGATGATAAAGTACTATTATTATAAGAATAAGTATAACGAGTGTCGACAGTGTGCCGGAATTTCGTCCGCCAGGAGTTCTTTTACATGCAAGTAAATCTACTGACATGGAGCTGTCGTTTTTAAGCACATTTAAAAACCATCGGTCTGGGCCGGATTTGAGCCCTTGACCTTGGGATCAGTAGGCCAGCGCCTAACCAACTGAGCTAGACCGACAAAGAATTGTTTGGTATTTCGGTGCTTATATACATACGTTTATGAAAGCAATTTCAATCTAATATCTTGAGAATTTCATTTATAAACTGTATTGCACGTGATGATGAAAGCTCTTCTCCTAGAAGTAGGTATGTAGGGGTTCTTTATATCTGCCGGTCAGTTCTTGGCTTGCAGCTTAGAGTGAAGTAGAATGTATGGCTGTTTGGTTGTTATCTAAGCATGGGCACTTCGGCGAAGTTGCTTTTCTAATTCTGTGTAGATATTGTTGGTATTTTCCATAGTTTGTAAGGAATTGCCTGAGTATGAATGCCGGGTTAAGACTGTTTCTTGCCTGGTATGTGTGTTCGGGAAGATGAGTTTTGCATGGAGGCCTTTGTGTGAGGGTATATGCATTGAGTTCTAGATATTTGTGTAGTACTGATGAAGTCGTTGTTTGCAAAATGAGAGAGGTATTCTGTCATGCTATTATTCTTTGAGACATTTGAGTACACTTTATTGCGAGGAAGTCCACCTTTCTTTTCCGTACTTACCAGTGTGTCCTCGGATCTAGTAGAATTTGACTTGGTTGTTGGGTTGTAGATATATCTTGGAAATCTGCCCTGATCTGACGTACAGTAGGATTTATTTATTTTTATTAATTGCGTTCAGGGCTGCTTGTGAGTCAACGCTTATGGAGTATTTAGTTGTAGATTAAATACCTTAAAATATTAAAGTATTTATTTTAAGGGTGAATACTAATATAATCTATTATAGTGACAATTGTGCAGTTTACTGAGTTTAAAGAATAACCACTATTCAAAATATTGTATTACATACATGTAATTTTAGTGTTTATTTACATGTTTATAACATGATTCCTAGTTGTCTGGTTTCCTTACACAGAAGTTGTGAATGAAATTGTATATTAAATTTGGGTGATATTTATTTTAGAGCACATTTTAACCCTTAACCGGCGACGTGGTAAAATTGTCACAGTGCTGTGACGTAATGTCAGGTAGGTACCTTTTATTTGTTACTCCAGTATTAATGCTTATTGCTTTTTCAAGATTTCAAACTATTTATTTAATCACTAGGCATTATTTTTATACACGGCATGCTTACTAATTATATTATTTTAAATGTTGAAAAATGAAGAACCCCCTTGTGTAAATAATTAGAAAATGAAATGTTTGCTTGAGGTTCTCTTCTCCCTAGGGATTATGTATAAAGAGATTGACAAAAACCAGGTACTTTCTGATTCAGCAGCGTATGCCGATTATAAAACATATATTTCAATTAGTGTCTTCAAAACGTGCATATGTGTTTTGCCCCAGTCTGTGCGGATTTTTAAACGTCTTTGTAATCTGTCTTTGAGATTGGAGAATCGCAAACGTAGCAGAAGATGAGAAAATCTCTTTTATAGTGCAACGAGACAATATTTCTCTGCCATTTGTTCAAACGTAACTGAAATATATATTTATAATCAACATCTTGAGTATGGGAATGACCAATGGATTGAAAATTTTGCCCCACGTTATTCCATTTCACATTGGGCCATTTTATAATTATTTGTGCCATCTCGGGGAAACAAATAAAATATGCAGCAGTCTTGTAGTTCACCTTGTCCCTCAGCAGTCCAAAAGGATTTAAAGTAAGCAAATAGGTACATAGTGCTGTGCCTCGGAGAGTAAAATCTTCTCTTAAACTCGTTTTGCATATTTATAGATTATAATATACAAATAGCCTTTCCCGACTTCAGTTTAAGTTTATTTGCAGCATTATCATCCTCAGTAAAAGTGTTTTCAGTCACTTCAAGAGAATCACGTTTACGATTTCCCTATCAGGTTCATATTCAATTACTATTCGCTATTCACGTTACGTTCATCGTTACTGGTATCTTTATTCAATCTTTTAAGCACCTCAATTTCAAAATCGTGGTCTTTGAAAGAAAACTCCACAGGATGAAACAGCACAATTTGCCATTGTAAACAATACTGCTCCTGACAGAAAAAATCACACAACTGGTGACGTGACGTCTGTCAGATGTTGCTATTCTCTTGGACAGTAACCAATCAAGGCTTAGTCACTGGAATATCTAGAGTAAGCAAATGTAAGAAGGTACTGTAGGCATCAAAAGTTATCTTCTCATATACAATGCAGGATAGCGTTTCTTGACCTGCACAACGTGAATTATAGTGTAGTAAAAGAACTAACAATGTTTGTAATATTACCATTCACGTGCCTTCAAACACTGAAACAATACGCGTGACAACTGCGTAACGATGTGAACTCTCGAACGAGTGAATGCCCGAACGAGTGAATGCCCGAACGAGTGAATGCCCGAACGAGTGAATGCCCGAACGAGTGAATGCCCGAACGAGTGAATGCCCGAACGAGTGAATGCCCGAACGAGTGAATGCCCATTTCGCACCAGAGCTCAACCTTAGATCGGTATGTTCGTATGTGCGATGGGCTCGAAAAAACGCGCGAGCCTCGTTATGTACAATATGACAATAGGGGAATGTTGTTTTAGATTCTTGAGGTTTAAAATACAACCTTGCGCTTTTACTTTCCTCTGATAGGAGCAGTGTGTTTGTAAAAGTTAAATGAGTAATTTTACAACTATTGAGAAGTACATGCTTTTTATTTATTTACAAACGCACACATTGCGATTGCAATGCCAAAAATTATGAGCAGGAGTGAGACTTTTCTTTGTAAATTAATGAGGTTAGCGTTCTAAGCAGAAATATTTTCTCTCAATTTTCCACTTATGCTAGAAAGACTCCAGCCATAACCAAAAATAATTCCCATTTCTCTTTATTGTAAAAGACTCAGCAGTAGAGAAGTGTGGCACTGGACAGGGCGAGCAGTAAAATGTTTACGGTTTGAACTCTGGTATTTAATTTCTCTTAATGAAAGATAACTATTTTGTCAATAATTCCACTTCAGCAGTAATGGATTTATTGATGAAATGATTATCTTCCATTAAGAGGAATTCAACAGCGGAGTTTAAACCGTAAAATTTGTACTTGCTCGTTCTGTCCAGTGCCGCATTTCTCTGAAGTCTGAGCTCCGTTTCCATGGCATCATTGTATTATCGATCAGTCACAGATTAAGATATCCACTCACAGAACCTGGACCTCTGACGCAAACATCGCGCTTCCAAGTATACCTACTTGTTATATTTTACCGAAGGTTACCAAAGTACAGCTTTGACATTTTCCCACCGTTATAGGATAAGTCACTGGAGTCTGGTTATATTTGATTTGGCTCCATTCACAACCGGAACCCTTCCTCCAATAAACGCCTGTTACATGCATTCTGGAGATTAGTTATGCCCTACCTATTTTTACACAGCCGCAGAATTTAAAAATATACACGCTGGCCGTTTAGTAGCTATAGCTTGGCTCTACCTCATTATCACTCCATACATTATATCACTATCTTGTATCTCAAGTTTCCATGTGAATTATAGGTCAAGGAGCTTATTTTTGTATTTATTTATTGTGGCAGAACTTAGCTCGTTTGGCTTTCTCTTACTTTCAAACACACAGAAAAATTTCGAATACAATATCCCGAACACAATGATGGTACAATGGTATTCCAAAGGAACATAAAACATAAATAACACAAACAATAAACTTAACTGTAATGGATGACGCAGGGAAACTCAGTTAAAAGTAACAAATATCTTAAAAATATATGTATACGCACGCACGCACGCGCGCGCGCACACACACACACACACACACACACACACACACACATACAGGTGTCCCAAAAACACCGACAACGCTTAGCATGTTGTGCGGGACGGCAAACTGATTGGTTTTCAAATAGGGACCCCTGTCCGAAAATGTACAGTTTGGACGCTGTAGTGCTTCGAAGTGTGAGATGGGTGTACGTTCATATTTCGCCAATAAACCAACATAGAGCTGTCTACATTACAAACGGGCTTCAAACTGTGTATCTACTACGTCATTGCAGAGCCTATATTGGCGGGTATGAGCCTCGTGCACATGACTTAATACGTGCAGTTGTCTTTGAAGATTCTCAATCGCTCCTTCAACTCCTGCCATAAGGTCCTCCACTGACGGTACAGGAGTGCTATGCACCATGCTCTTCATACAACTCCATAGCAAATAGTCGAGAGATGCCAGATCTGGCGACCTTGCGCTAGGAAAATAGTTTTTTTCTTTATACACATATACCAAGGAACCTATTAAGTAATTCCTTTACTATTTTAACATAATAATGACATAAAATATATTTATGCTCTACCAAATCATATAGTAGCGCTTAAATGCTATTGCAGTGGACATCATTAATCCACCTCTTCATAATGACACTGCTATGTACCAATCAAAGGTGCACAAGTTTATAATGACACACTACATTTTGTTAAAGAAACAAGAAAGTCTTTAAGTTCGTTATACCACTCTGTCCGAGCACATTCCCACTGCTTTACCGCAGTAGAGTTATATCCAGCGACGTCCAAAATTTGCGAAAGAGGGACGGTTGAATTTGCCTCCTTCCACTATACGCGGGCTTTGCCATTCTTTAACATTCAAACGTGTATTGTGTTGCAGTGGCGGGTTTGTTGCATGTACGTTGCTTTGATTTACGAAAGCATTTTCAAGTCTTATACGATAAACATCTGCTCATTAGTAACTTCTTTGGTACTGTTTACATTTAAGAATTCTGTCAAAAGTCGAAGTGCATAACCTTAGAAAATACACCAACTGATCGTCGCATAGCCTATTGTGATACAGACCTTTAATATGGTGCAATTTGGATAAGCTCTGTTCGCCAATATATGTAGCGATATACTCACTCCTATATACACTATTCTTGCAAATGCTTATTTCTCTATCTAGTACACTTCAATGGACATAAGTATTTTTATAAACTATCTTATTGCTAATTTCTTGTAGGTGCAAGAAGAATATGGAATACAGTAGGCTTTAAACGATACTAAAATGTTTTAAGAGCCGGTTGCTATGCGATGCCTTTGAAATTCGGTTCCCTTTGCAAGGCCAAGATATAAAAAAACGAAGAACATATTCCTATATGACAAAAGTATAAGTATCGGCAAATTCAAACAATTAATAAAGCGTGTCTCGGAAATGGTTCACTCAAAAGAAAAAATAAGTATTTGACATAAATTGTGTGTTTTAACGAGATCCACGTTTGTATTTAGTAAGCTTTTGTCTGTATTTTACTGTTTACCAATCATGCAAAAGCCATCCAGAAAGAAGAGGTCTTTTCAGAACATTCCCAGAAAATTCAAGGTATGACTTGAAACTGCCATGGAATCGCCTGTTTGTGTCCGTCACTGGATACTGAGGGCTTGTGAGTCTAAACGCCACAGGCATGATTCACCCTCCGACTGAAAAAAGTGCGGTGGAGAAGAGCAGCTAATTACATAAGGTTCTCCAAAGAGACAAGGTTGGACATCACTGGTCATACCAATAATTCGACAGGATCAAAATTGAAAATATTTGACTCTTCTATTATCCATGATGAGACATGTTACACAAGTAGCCACATCTTTTATTGTGTTATGTTGACCATGTCCATGAAATTTTGGCCGGATGTAACAATACCACCGTGTAGAAAATTCAATAAGAACTTCTAATGTACCTAGATAGTAAGGTATACGTTGTCTTTAGGTATATTTAACCGGACTTCGGTGTCCGGTGTCCACGAACGTGTGTCTGTTTTCTTATTCCAGTTGGATCCCGTGTGTTGTAATAAGTGTATGCGCTGAAAATAGAAAAAACGCTAAAATAAGTCACATTGTAATTTCCTCTCTGATCAGTTAACTGCCCCGTGCCTCCCAAAAAATTCGCGTTCTTAAAAGCAGGCATAGAAATTCCTAAGCAGTTGGCTTGAAGTTAGCTTCACTCAAACCACTATAAACACAATGTAAACAGCGGTCAAGGGTCGCTGACGTCAGGTATGGCATGATGTCCTGGGTGGTCTGCACACGCCAAAAGAACGTACGAAGGATAGCCGGTGGTTTGTTATCTGAGACATCGCCACGTCAAGTCCAGTAACATTTCAACCTAATTTCTTTTCTCCCGACTTTAATGCTTAGAAACTCCTATGCCGGCTGATAAATGTAATATTCGTCTAGACGCAGATGATTTTATAGCTTACTTTATTACAAAATTAGAAGAACAAAAAAGAAGTATTATCACTTGATTATTTGCTTGTGTGTTATTAGACAGCACATTTGGGCTCATTTTAAAACAGTATTATATATATATATATGGTGCCTATTCCTTTCAGCTATTCACCGTGCAAGTCCAAAGTGTTATTTTCTGAGATACTGTAAGAGTCCAAGTTCCGTGTGGCTGGAAGGAATGCGATTATGTTTACGCTAAGCAGGAATTATATATGAGAGCAGTAAAGAAGGTATAATATAAAACGATTCTCTTGTAAACATATGGGATGGGAGAAAGAGAGTCAGAGACGCTGTAACGTAAGGCTCTAAGGCCGATGATTGGTGGAGGGAAATTCGTTGGTGTTTATAGAGGCAGTTATATGTACAATAAGAAATAAAAGAAAACACTGTAGGCATATATAACAGCACCACCACTGGAACAATATCCCGGGGATAACACGTGATAGTTCTCCCCCCTTAACTGCTTTCCCCCGCACCCTGTAACCACACAGGGCTGGGGCTCATACAGTACTCGAGAACTTGTTGAGTTTAAACATAAAAGTGCGCTCTGAAACTACCCTAGGCACAAGCGAAGCATGTTTATTAGTAGTTCACAATTATCTAGGAAATACAGGCTAGCGTAGGCTGCAGCCAACGAGGGGCAGAGTGACTGTTTTGAAGGACGGATTATCTTCAGGAACAGCTTCCTAAGCCGTGGCTAACGAGAGGACTCAGCGCTTGCCAATTCAAGGACGAAATACTTTGGAAAATAGGGCTAACCTAAGCTATGGCTAACGAGAGAAACAGGAAGGGCACGAAAGGTCATATAACTTCGGCAGCTTAGATTTCAAAAGCTGGCTGCTTCAGCTTGCATGTAATACATGAACTAATAATTATTATTTATTTATGCCAACAAACTTACTGTTGGCGTTTTTAAGCACACAGACCATGCGTGGGTAATGTTTCGGAGCTAGGATCGGAACTGATATGGCATTGCATTTTTCAGTTCCGTCCTCAACTTTCAAACATTCACTGACGTTTTCAATTGGAACTATCGAAGTAGAATAGGAGTTTATCGCTCCGTTTTATATTTATTTTTATATATAAATTTGTACATTCTCACCCTACCAGAAAAAGTTAATAATCCATATACTGCAAGAAATATTGGTTTAATAATAATGATAATAGATGATAGTGAAGCTTAGCAAAATCATATTTAGTGCGTTCCCACTGAGAAAAGGTTGCACTCACTGGTTTCTATACTTGTCTTCAGATCAAGAATAAAGTGACGTCGTTGATCTTTTCCATTCCATTGCACATGTTAGGTCGTGCTGAGATCAAGAATAGTCATTCATAAAATTGTTATTCATCAACAGCTAAGTATATAAAGTTGTTGCTGCACAGCATTAAGTAGTTGTGGTTATGTTGTACCAGCTTACATTAAGTATTCTAATGTAGCTTTTCTAATTTTGCATTTGAAATATTACGTTGATATTAACATCAATGAATTACAAAGGTAACCTAAAGAATAGAAGTAATGAAATCATACAAAGAAGTAATTCAATGTCACTAGCTGTAGCATACAATAGAACAGGGAGTATGAGTAAGATGTACGCTTCAGTTGTGCGAAGGAGTTTGTAATCTCTTAGTTGCCGAGCTTGGTGCAAGATCAAAGTGGCAATATGGCACGATGGGTTTCCCAATCAGTATTTTCAACCAAACAGCAAAGTTGTAAAAGAAATGCAAAGAGTAAATAAATAATTTTAGAGGTATATAGCAGATTTTTGGAAGAAAATAAGAACTGGACTGTGTATAAAATTGCTCCAAAGACAGCTTACCTAACGGGAGTTTCGATTCCCACCATTTATGCAGCTTGCAATGAGTTTAGAATGCATGGTAGAATGTTTTCTCCAGTTAACTCACGATCTGCAGGCCAGGATAAGAGTGCCGAAGAATAAATATCCTCAGTAAGTGTTAAATCGCGTTCGGCGGGGAGTTCATAAATTCCTCAGAAACAACGAAATCCAAACAGTTGGGAGTATGACTGCGAGACTGAACAAAATAAGGGATTTAGAGAGTGAAAGTGATTTCTGAAGCTTTAGTGACAGTACTGTTCACAGATTACTCATCGATTTAGGATTTATTTTCAAGAAACGTGGTAGAGCAGCAGCTCTGATAGAACGCGATGGTATCATTGAATGGTGGCATAAATACTTTACGCAGTATTCCTAAATTTAGAAAAGAGGATCGTACGACACACTTTTTAGATGAGAATTGAGCCAATACAGGGCCTACTCTAACCAAAGTTTGGCAAGACTCAACACTATCAAGTAAACGTCGAGTGTTTATTAATGGACTTAGTAAGGGACAGAAGGTACCAAGCGAGAAGGGCGCACGTATTATTGTTGTCCATTGCGGGAATGAAGACGCTTTGGTGGAAGATGCCACTGGAAACTACCACGAAGAAATCGATGGCCCAAGATTTAAAAAAATAAAAATAGTTTGTGTTCATTGCCAAAACTTAAACCGCACGGTGTACTAAAATTGCCATTTTGTGAAACTCGAGCAGGTACCAAAATTCTTCTTGGAATAAGGCAAATATTCAAGATTGGTTACACATTCATTTCGAGGAACGCCTAATTAAATCCGAGCCTTTGGGCGTGATTCGTGATGTGAAACACATTTATACGAAATACTGCACCGATGACATGGCTGAATAAGCTGGTCACACAGTGCTTCATTTATCTCCTTACCATTGCAAACTGAATCCAATAGAAATGGCCTGGAGTCAGGTAAAGTAGGTTGTTGCAAGAAGGAATATCAGTTTTAAAATTGATGCAGTGGATAAAATTTACTGTAACGGAATACAAACTTTACCTCTCAAAACTTGAGTAACTACTTTAGACATGTCATGGAAGAAGAAAATACAATGTGGACCCTGGGTCTAATTGTGGAAGACATGCAATAAAATTCAATTATTGAAATGAACGGTAACAGTGACAGTGAAGCGCCTGACAACAGCTTAAGCGGCATTGAAGAAATGCAAGACTGATAAGTAAATGTGAGTAAATTGTATTATTTTTACTTTTGCGTTGTGTGTTTACATGGTTTTCGTTACCGTACTTCCAGGTTGTATTTAAAGCCGAGTAGCTTAGTCTCAAACATATATATTCAACTAAAGGAATGTTATGTACAATGAATGAACGCGGTGTTCACATAGGCTTTGAATAGGCCTACATCTAAGATACGATTTATTTCCATCAATTTTAAACATGTCCTCCATATTTTATAACTTAATTGTCCTTCTTTTCTCGTTTGCTGTTGCCTGTAGCGTGTTAATAATAGAATGTAAAACAATATTTGCATGTTAATTCAGACATAATTTTTTTTTTCTGCACTGGCATGTTCTGCAGCCCTGTTGACGTTAATGTACTGCTAGTAGTACTGCAGAGGGAGAAGTGGTGGGAACAGTGTGGATTAATGCTTTACTTTATTCTTGCTCCGAAGACAGAGTATAATATCAGTAACGCTACTCAGCTTACTTGATCCTCCAAAACAACTGCACAATATTAACTTTCTCAGTAGGGTATTTTAATGCTTTTTGATAAAATATTATATTGGAGTGTATCTTATTCATACATAAATGAAATATTAGCCTTGAGGACGTATATTTTTATTATCAAATACATGTGCTTTAAATATTTGTATGTAATCCACAGAGCTTTAAAGCGTCGTGTTGATCTACAAAATGTTATACTAATACTGGAATTCTTTTTTATATTGCATCCTTCCTAATAAAAATGTCTGTACTATAATATCAATATTAATATTCGTTAAGTTGGAAACGGTCTCGCCTCTCGACACAAACTGCACCTTCCCTCATTATACTTGGGCAAAGTTTCATGTACAAGATCCTCCCATATTGCTAGTATATGTCATTGGACGTTGGTGCATGCGCTTTTATCCGGACAAACCGGGACTAGCTTACGTTTACCTACTGACCTACAAACAAATCATATCCCACTGTAGGAAAATACACCTACGGAAGGAGAAGCCCTTCGGTTGCGATCGCAGTCTGAGGTTGCACGGGGTTTTTCATCTCTCCTCAGCCTGAGCAGCTAAACAAAGGAACAGATGCAACATAACTGATGCTACTAGATTGGGAGGATAGTATAATCTGGTCTACATCAAGTGTTTGTTCCTCTATAAAAACGTTTATTACACGTATAAAGACATGAGTTTACATGATGTTAAGGCAATGGATTACTTAGTAACATTCAATCTGTTAAATTCGTTTGCTTACAGATGCCAACCCAGTCTGAATATGGCTTTCATGTTATTCCTCTTTATCTTAAATATGTATTATCATTGTTAACAAGTATCGTAATATTTGAGATCATCTTACACCCAAGACGTCATTCAATGTCCGTTGTGCCTTATTTACACCCTTTTAATTGGGGTTAGTTCAGGACTTCCTTGAGCACAGAAACACACTAACATTACGTGCAAAACATTTGGCTACAGTAAGTTTACATTCCACTTTAGTTATTATTATAATACGGATATTTGCTGTAGAATATTCAGATCTTTTCTTCATCTGGACTTGTAATCCAGATATTCATTTTCAGAAATATGAACCCTGTGTTTTCGTACTTGTGCATATTCCGGCATCCAGAAGTTCGGAATGCCTATTTTGGCTGGTGATTAGAGCTGAAAAAAATGCTTCTACATCTGAAAATATTTTTAATAGAATACCTTATAATGTTACTGACAATTTTGATGCACTCACTCTGTGATTATTCATTAAAATCCTCTGACACCCTTTCTTAGATTGAAAAGGGCTGTGGCTCATGGTGCTGGAGTCAACACACACGAAAAGTGTCTTTACAGATGTGAATGAACGCTATCAAGAAGCAGTTATTCATAAAGTATCCTATTCTGGAGCTGAAAATGTTTGCTGTGTAATTCTAAGTTTTCTGTTAAAACACTTTGTAATGTGCCCAAAAGCGGATTACTGTGCTCATTCTTCCTTTCACAATTATAACTATAACAATGGCTGAAGTATTTACTGCTTAAAATTAGCATACTATGCGGGTTCGCAGGAACAAGTCATTCTTGTCGGTCTTCCAAAGACATTCGGGTCAACAAATACTTTTATGAAAAGAAAGCTCAAATATGCACAGTTTTGCCATCATGACACTTATATGCGACTTAACGGTTTAAGTTTAAGCTTCAAATCGGCTTAAGTGAGGCTTAAGCTACAGTTGACTGTTATATCGCACAGTGCAAGCAGTAGGCTCAGCTTATCATATATGGCTTGACTTGTACTGTTATGAACAGTAGTTTCAGCTAAGGTGTCACTATGCTATATGAAGGAGACGATATTAGTGGCGAGGAAATGCAGAACAAAGGACAGGCTAGAATACTTAGAATGCTCCAAACCATTTTCACATACAGAATGTCCTAGAATTTCATGGGGGATTTCGATTAAGTAAACAGATAACATTGATGTACTAGAATTAATTCAGGATTACATTAAACATAAAACCCCAGGTCAACAAAACTTAATTTTAAATTTGTACCTAATACTTTATCGTATACTTTGTCGTACTCCTTGTGGCACACCTATAACATGATACCTTACTTCATCAATAAAGCCCTCCCCTCAGAAACAACACTTCTGTTGATATTGAGATTTTATGCAAGTGCAAGAATGCTAATTGCAGCTGGATATTTTTCCGGTGTCTCAAAGTCCACACCATGCAGAGCACTGAAGATTGGTTTACACCATTCTAGTCCGCACTTTGCATCGTTATTCTTTCCCACGTTTAGTTTGACTTACTCCAGAGTAACTTTACGATTATCTGCAATCTTATTACTTGTTTATACTGCTTAACAATTTATAAGAGGATGCCTACTTCTGGAGAAGCCGAGTCCCCGGTACATTTTGACTCTGATTTTTGGTCATTTTAACTATATTTTGCTGGATAACCTAATAAGCTTATTTTGGGAGCATCACCATAAACAAACGATGGGAATTCACTCGATGTGCATGCACAAGTGTTACCAAATTTTCAGTTTCACGGAGTTGTTTAGCTCAGCAAAGTTAAACGTGGTTGCTCTACTGTGAAGTAGCAAAGTTAAAACCATAGCATAAGCCTTGCTTAAGTGGCGTCTGCAGCTTACTGAAGCTTCGACTTAAGCTCAAACTGTGAGACCACCCCTAAGGACCATAACTGTCCTTGATCGCTTTCCTCGACCACAGTTGACAACAAGACGATCCATAAGTACTTTGTAATAAAAGCAGTTCCTGAACTCGAGTTTTTATTTATGGACGCCCTTTAACTGTTATGCTGCTCAGCGTCCCATTCTATGTGGGGCGTGAAGGACAGCTTAGTTTTGCCTCTTTGTCCGATTTGAGATGCTTTTACGTGCCGTAAATCTACGACACGGCACTATCAGCTTTTTTTCCCTTCCTAAGGAGTTTTAACCCCGAAAAGTCCATCACCCTCCGCTAAGCTTAAATCTGCAACCTTGAGAACCAGAGGTTAGATCACGGAGGACGACGTAATAAAAGCATCATTTTCTTAATTGATGTTACTAGTTATACAGCACGCTATTCCATCATAATCCTCCTAAATGAACTAAGTGCACAATGCATATTGACAAGCACATCATTGTGGCCTTACCTTTTATTAGTCTCAGTTAACCTTGAACGAGTCCTTTGTTCGGTAAAACGTCTAACGAGGTAGTGCTACTCTAAACCTCAAAGCAAAGGGGATGTTCTATTGACAAAGAAAGTGAGTCAGCAATGGTTGGATTTTGTCATCTCTTCTTGCCTTGCACTTTTATTCCCCTCGTAGCAAAATAAGCTTCGCCTTGAACGAAAAATGGGGGAAGGTGCTTGCATGATTACAACAAGCTCAATTATTTCAAAACTCTTCCTAATTTGCATTATTTCGTATACTAGGGGGTATTATGGTAGTTACTGTGTTGCAGTATAATGCGATGGCGATCGCATAAACAATTTGTTCGTCGATGAGATACATTTGAATGCTGGAGTTTTTATTGCCCCTATATTTGCATGTCCGTTTCCGGCATCTATAGACATAGATGTTAAAAGTTAGTGACTCAAGTAACTGTTAATGTGATCAACCCTATGCTCTAAAGCTCTGTGATAATATTTGTACGGTGTTTCTTGACTCAACTAACATCACTGAATTATTCTATTTTAGGTTTGGTAAAACTGCCCTGACGGTGTAAATAATTTATAAGGCTGTAGATCATACAATGATGCAGAAACTGGAGTTATAATTTTTATGACCAAAGTAATTGCCATAGACTAGCCTTGAAGAGAAGATTTGTGATCGCCAATGTATACGCGACCTGCATGGTCTATGGCAAGCTTTCTCTATACAGCTTGGTTATAGATCACTTTACTGTAGTCGGCGTTTGTTAAATTCTGCAATACGTTTAGCTGCGACATATTACAGTTTTTTTTTTTTTCAAAATGAAACCAAGAAATATTTATTTCTTTTTTTGCATAAAATTTTCTAGAAGACATGCATTATATGAACTGTCAGGATGATGGTCAAAAGAGAATATAAAGAAGTACCGTGAATAGCTACATAATTATTAGAAAATGTAGTGCGCTCTAGCTTTGGAGATGTATCTTCATATTGTTATAAAGGATTTATATAATTTCTACTATTCTAAAGGATTTAAAAATGGAAGACCAAAAAATTGTGATAATGTTGAATCTAAATGCTCTGAACATGTTACATGCAGTTGTGTGACTGAAAGGATTTAACTGCTGGTATCCAAACAATTACAATCTATAAGTGATCTATGCAATAAAGATGGGAAACAATGTAACCATTCCTTTGTCATATAAATAATACAGCAGCATATGTTACATGTGTTATCGGAAGTCATAATGACATTAGTCGTTCGAAAGGATTATATTAACCTCCAAAATATCATCTTAAATAAACGAAATACTTTGTTAATTTCTCTGAACAATTGAAATTGTGTGGCGCTGCAGATATATATGGTATCTGAAGTTCAAAGGTGAACTATATTCTGTTTTGTAGCCCCAAGATGCTCTATCAAATTGGGTAACTGAATATTTAAAACCTGTCATTTTATCACGTACCAGCTGAAAGTGTTGCAAAAAGGATTAAAAAAGAATAAGAAATAAACCGATAATACAGTAACCGAAGCATCATTAACTGTACTTCAAATCTCCGTCTAGAAAGCAGAAATTATTTGGGAAACAAGAGTTCATCATTCTAAAGCACATGGTCCCTGAGAAGCTATACTTGTGAATGGGATTTATTTAACACTTCAGCTGTCATTAGAATCTGTTAAAAGTATGTGGGCGCGAATTTTGCTCCTTATAAAGACATTAAAACAGCTCAAGCGTTTTGGTAACATCCGTTAATAGGAATTAAGAATATGACTAACCCAAGAGCTATAAAACACGATACCTGATAATGGAAATCATTAGTGTCAATGACATTAGTACCATTTTTACTATGAAGTGTAAATAAGGAAGGCATGTGAACTTATGAACCCACGTTTTTATGAGTTGAATTCCTCTTATAGCCTCATTTTCATATTATCTGAAGCATCCAGATCTCTCTGAATTCTACTGACACTATGATGGTTCAAAAATACAACTCAGAAAAGGAATTGAAACATTTCAAAAGAAAAGAAATAAAGTAATGTTGATTATATACATTTGATTGTTAGCTAAACTATGGATTAATCGACTGTAAAAAAATATGGAATTAACATAAAGTTTTTATGGCAACCTATTCAAATCGAGAAAACAAAATATTCCACGAGTTTCTGTAAATATCCATTTTCAAAATGCTTACTGAAGGTGTCGCTCAGGGTGGCTCGGTTGGTTAGACGCTGGCCTACTTATCCCAAGGTCGTGGGCTCAAATCCGGTCCAGATCGATGGTTTTTAAGTGTGTTTAAAAACGACAGCTTTATGTCATTAGATTTACTGGCATGTAAAAGAATTCCTGCGGGACAAAATTCTGGCACAGCAAGGATGTGATCCTGGCAATTGACAGCTTCGTTGAACAACAAAATAATTAAAAAAATAAATAAATAAAAATAAAATAAAAAAAAATAAAATAAAGAGTTTATTTAAAGGCAAGGTATTCAATATAACATAATATGGAGAAGAAATTATAAATATATCACAGGTGAAAGCTTGATATCTATGCGTAGTGTGTCATTGACTTAAACATTGGGAGTGCCTTAGTGCATTGACCTTAGAAGTTCCAGCCTTTTATTTTAAAAACCTGAACGTTTCTTCCAAGCTTATAAAAAGACGAGCCAGTAGCTATTTTACGAGGAAAATTTCTTTGGATTCTACAGTCAACTGAAATACACTACTACAGCAATGTACAGATACTACGTAAGAAATGAAAGACTATGTACAACAATGTATGTAGTATTTGCTACCCAAAATGTTGTAAGTCCGAATTAATTATTTCATACTTCAAATTGGTGGCATAGAGGTAAACATATATTGTGGAATATTGAAAAAGAAGATGAAGTGAATACTGTTCTGAGGAATTTTCTGAAAATATTGTTGTACTTTTGTGGCTTTCCAGCAACATATTACTCCAGCTAAAACGACACAGTTGAAGTAAACTCTTGGGAGTATTCTATAAAAGCTTTTCATCAAGAAAAACTAACATTTTACATTGAAATCAATAGTATAAACCAACCATTTGCTTGTTCTGATCCACATATGTCACTAGAGCAAAATTATCCTCAGAATTTAATGAAGTGTGTACCTACTCACTGAAAATATTTGCATACTGAAATTAAGAAGTCACATGGTGGACATGGATTGCAACTGTGCTCTTAATACCTTTAATGTAAATTGAAAACGCAATCTCTTCTATGGACACATGTTTGATATAAGCATTTATAGAAATAACTGATAATGAAAGCAAAACCCACATAGATGTCTCAATTAAGGTAAATAAACCAGAACACTAAGTTAAAAACAACGTAGACTGTGCAGAAAAACTACGGATGTAAAGTATGGCACAGTAACAAATATATTCTGAAAAATAAGGAAACTGAGGAACTGTGGGTCAAATTTAGTTGTTTATGATGATTTTACAAAACTTCACAGTGCATTTAGAATAATGGAGATAAAGTATTGAAGCTAAGAGTTCAAACTTGTTTTGGAAGTGCAAGAATTGAAAACAACATTTCAGTGCTAGATAATAAGATATGAAAAACGACTGCCTGTTGCTCGGTACACTTGTGTAAACCTTGTGAAGATAGAATAGAACCATAGCATATACTGCACAGTTGTTTTATAGAACAAATAAATTAGAGAGTTAATGAAGTTTCTTCACCATTACAGAATTCTAAAATACCACTTATCCCTGGTATCTCCATTTCAGTCAATGCAGCTGTAACTCATACCTCTGCAAGAAGTGTACCTTAGAAATTTGTTTTGTCATCAAACATAACACACTGCAGAATATAAAAGACTACAATGCTTCCATATCTCACTACAAACCTGCGAATTATAATCTTGGCTCTAAAGGCTTCAACATTCAGCAGAATTCATTCATGAATTAATGAGGTTTTTAATCCATCAGGAAATACTAAAGCGGCACTTATCTCTGATATCTTCATTTCAGTCAATACAGCTTTAACTCACATCTCTGCAAGAACTATTCCTTATAAATTTGATTTTTCACCAAACATAACAATCTACAGGATGGAAAAGACTAGGATAATTCTATCTCTCACTAAAAACCTGCAAATTATGTTCTTGGCTCTAAAAGCTTCAACACTCAGCAGAATTCTTTAAAGAATTAATAGAGCTTTTCAACTATTACGCAGCTATCAAACGTCACTTATCCCTGGGGTCTCCATTTCAGTCAATGCAGCTGAAACCCATACCTCTACAAGAAGTATACCTTATAAATTTGATTTATCACCAAACAGAACAAACTATAGAACGGAAATGACTTCAATGGTTCCATTTCTCACTACAAATCTGCGAATTATATTCTTGGACCTAAAGGCTTCAACATTCAGCAAAATTCACTAAAGAGGTTTTTAAGCCATTAGGAAGCTCTAATACTCCACTTCTCTCTGGTGTCTCCGTTTCGGTCAATGCAGCTCTAACTTATACCTCTGCAAGAACTATTCCTTATAAATTTGGTTTGTCATCAAACATGCAACAAACTACAGAGCGGAAAATATTACAATGCTCCCATCTTTCACTACAAACTTGCAAATTGAAAAGGCTTCAACATTCAGCAGATATATAATAGCATTCGTACTATCCAACGCAACAAATGCAAAGAATGCGTAATGAATGTGGCAGAAAGTGAAATATATACTCTTTTGTAAAAAAAATTAATCCCCTTGAGTAAATCAGTTCCGTCCATGAAAGTGTATAGAGAATCATGTGAGAGACAGGAATGTTTATTAAAATTTGAGGTTTAAAGAAAAGCATGATTGGAAACTGAAGCACCGTAACACCAATGAGCCGGGCAAGAAAACAAAAGTGTTTGATGTGAGTGAGAAACGCGTTTGTTTGTTTGTTTTTTTTGAAAATATTTACATCAAAAAGCACCTAAAACTAAAAAAACTGTTACTGTTCAAAGAAGAACATGTACATTTACAAATATATTGAAGGTAATGTTGATCAACTTTGTACATTGCTTAAAATAGAACCTCAGTGAAGGTGAACAAAAGAATATATGACTTTTTAGCAAAGCGAAAAGTAAGACCACGAAGATAGGTTCTGGATTGTTCAAAATATGTGCTCTTTAAAGTACAAAGCTAAAGTCAAATGATTCATTTTGGTACTCATAAATTCTTTCTAGAATTTAACTAGAAACAATACAGCAGTGAATAAATAAAACTACAAGATTGCTCTTGGAAATCTATGACTTCAAAGTCATTTTAAGAGAAGCAAAAGAGCGAATTTAATGACTTGAAGTGTGCATATCTAGAGGATGTGAGTGGTAAACAGGCTTTGTATGATAATATATTTAGAATGACAACTAATTTATTTCTTTCAGTTCTGTTTTATGCTTATGTATTCTAGGTATACTTTGTTCAGATTCTTTTTAGATAGTGAAAGTGGGAGATATAGCCTTCTGAAAAGACTAAACAAACTATAATACTTAGAAGCTAATTTTGATAAACGTGTGGTTTTAATGTTTGCGGTAATTTTATAAGTCACAAGAAAATCACTCTGAAAGTTCTGAGAATGAAAGGGGAAAAAATTATTGATATTAGTATTTTCTCGAAAAACTCTCAACTGCACTCTTTGAAATTCCGCCTAGGTTTAAATGTTCCCTCAAATGTGGAGCTTATTTACAAACCGTTGACAAATTAATAACAACGTTTGTAAACATTAAAGTCAATTTATATTATAATTAATTATTGCAATGATCTGAAATATGTTTTGGCAAGTCATTTTGGAACTAAAGAGATACTTTTGTTATTAACTGCCTTCCTGAACACATTTTTCTTGAATTTCTACAATGTTATCTCTTTTGCACGTAAATATGGCCACACTCTATATGCGGAATTAAATACACTTCAGTACATTTTGGACAAAAGGACGTTTGCAAATAAGCTAAATATTTCCGGGAATTTTGAACGCCATTTAAGAGACCAGGGAATGAAAAAACCACACTATTTACACGTTTACAATGGGGTATATTTACACACCTATCATGAACTAAGTATTTCTTTTAGAGCAAAAGCAGCAAGATACTTAAAAGCTAGATGGGAAAAATATGTCTCCTGATGTATGGATGGAACTATGCTTCAATGGTGCCCGAAGATTCCCCGTAAATTACCTTTCAATGCTATCTCAGTGTATGGGAGAGTTTCGGTAGATATTTTGTGAAGTCCCTGACATTTTTCAGACTCTGTATTTAGTTTCGCAACCATAGTCTTCGCAACATGACTGACAGCTGAAAAATACTGCTTTCTTTCCAAATAATTTTTACCTCTGCTGTTCTTGAAAGATTCTCCTTTAAGAGCACTCAGACTGACAGTGTTGATTATTTGACTACGCCTTCTGGAATTACATTTAGTAAAAATGCATGAATATTGGTTTGGGAAAAAATAAATATCCACGATTGCATGGTACACCATTTCCCAAAACAAGCTAAGTATAGAAAAATATTGCACGCAGACGCTGTGATTTGAAATAAATCTTGCTATCTGATACATTCACATACACAGATCAACCACTGCGAAGGTACTCTCGGTATCTTACACACTGTTATCTATATTTAAGTACAGCCATAGACACATCTGAAGCAGCTTTTGATTATTCCTCGCTAGTCACTTTCAGAACTTCCAGTGTGACTGTGGTACTAAGGATTTCTATATCGCTTTTCTAGGTTCATTTATTCTACTTAAGGGACCGTGGGCCTGAAAAACAACTAAGGTATTTTTGCATTGTAAATAAAATGAATAATTAATTCCCTCAGAACTGTAAAACAGATTGTACCGGAACCTTGTGTAGTAGTTTATAACATAAACACCCTTTAGCGTGCAAAGTATTGCTTTCATACTCATAAAATATAGAAAACTGAAATTTCAGTCCCAAGGTCACTTTAGGGGTTTATGACGCCCCTTCAGAGATAAAACGCAGGAAGTTATTAGATTTTAGGATAAGTGTTCTTTGTATTGTCAATTATAATCTATATAAATGGGGAAGAGGCTGATTGCTGAACCAAATATACAAGTACATTTCTCTGAAGTCAAAATTAGATCGCAGTCGAAGAAATGCCCGGTGGTCACTTAATTTCGAACTTGCGCAGGCATTGGGTTGAAATGAATGACATCATTACTACTTGGCGAGCTGGTTGTCACAGCGCTACCATTTCTATAAGCGTGAGCAAAGTTTACTACTTCGTTTGACTTATATTTCCAAACTCTAATCAACTTATCTAATTGTAAGTTGCTTAACGTCATAACCTGGCATTGTTGGAACATATAAAACGACAATGAAGGAAATGTCTGATGAGTGCTTTAGATAAGTTGGAATTTTCAAGACACATTCAGCCATAAATGGTTTAGAAAGTTATTCTACATGTTCACAATGTACTTCTAAAGTTTTCTTATCGTTTACTCAAACCATTATATGCGCTAATTCAGCACGGTGGAGTGGGGATATTTTCCTGCGGGGTGAACTGTTATAAAGATCACTAATTTTTATGTGTGTAAAACAGTGACAGCCGAACTGACGTAAGCACGTAAGCCAGCAAATCTCTTCTTGCTCAAGCCTCTCAACTAGGAACTCAGTGGCAGGTGTAGGGCAAGTGAGGAAGAGAAAGATGAACTTACAATTAGAGCAGAAATAGCAGGGTAAGAGTAATATATCGCTACCTTCCCCCCCCCCCCCCCCCCCTTACGCCTTGCCAACGAAATTACGAAACAGTGTTGTGTCGCACGACTATAATACGTCATACGGTCTGATATGCACATGAGCGTTTATATCTTGATGCTTATTACCGAACGTACTAAATTACACCGAGGGCGCCATCGCAGCAAAACTCATGATATAGTTGTGCCAATAAGTAAACCTCAATTGCTGCATTTCTGGTTACGTCTACATCCACATTTTAGTATGGTTTTATTGGCAGTGCCCTATTACCAATGTTCGCTCTGCCTCGAGTGCAAGAATAATAGATGAACTGCTCTTGATATATTACGAGAACACGTGTTTAGCGATATACTATTCAACTCTGCGTGTAGTTTGTATATAACAATCAATTACAAATCTTAGCAGCAATTATTTTAATGCAATGTAGCTAAATGTGCCAAACAGTATAACCGACTATAAAATCTAAGGCAACCAGAAGAACGTGTCGAACATACCTCTACTCGCCAAATAGTTATGACGTCATGCTATGCAACGCATGTGCGGTAAAGTATGAAACTAAATGAACATGCTATAGTCTAAATGCCATAGTATAATAATTCCTCTTTTTTTCAGGAGTAAAGTGGATTCTTCTTATACATAAGCCCTTAATGCCTAAAAGTGATTGGTTAACACAATTTGTAGCATTCCGAAGCCAACCCGAGCTGCATTAAAACTGTTCAGATCCCCCGTGCACCTTTAAGCATGGGGCATGGAAATAGCAGGTAACTTACTAATTTTTGTGTTAAACTTAAGTGTATATTGTATTTAATTTCAAAGCCATGAATTAGAAAATCCTTACCCCAAGACTTAGTGTTACTACGGAGGTTACATGACCTGAATTGTGCCCATCATCTCAGAGATACCTCGTTAGCCACGCCAAGGTACCGTTATTTTGGATCCATTCATTCAATATTTCCAAGAAATATTCAATTGGGAAATTAGAAATTAGTAATACTCCTTCCTGTTTAACTAAGTCAACCAGCGGTATCTTCTCTACTTTTCACGTTCTCACGCTCAGCACCTCCATAGAAGTTCATTGTACATTTTTGGTAGATGGAATGGTAATTACTGACCAAAAGTTATGAGTTGTGGTACCGTTTTAAACCATAGCTGTAATTTTGGAATAATACTGAATTCAACTATGTTACAGTGTAATACGTGGTGTCACTGATAAAAATGTTTGGTTAGGTCATATGAACATTTGTAGGGAATATTAACCGTTTTAATTTGAAAAACTGATATTAATTTTGTCATTCCAACAGAAGTATAGCTGAAAGAAACACGAGTTGATTGTTATTTGTTACTAAATTAAACATAAAACAAAAAACAATAAAACAAAAATAAACATAAAATGACCATTGCGCTGTTTTGCATGACATTTGTTTTGGCTTTTCTTTTAAGAGAAGACAAAGGAACATTACATAATTTTTCACAATAGATATCACAAACACACTGAAAGTAAAGGGATGCAATAGTTCCAAAGGTTAATCAACCTTTTCATGAAACAACAATTGTGTTTGTTGATTCTAGACTACCTCTTGCGCATCCTTATGTCGGAGATTCCATTTTATCAAATCCAGGATTTGGATTGTTGACGGAGAAAGTCTGTGGTCGGTTTTTGTGTGAATTCGCCTATAGGTAGACCAGCTGCGTCTGATGATGGTGGTACACTCAGAAATTCAGATGCCAGCAACTTTTTTAGTTGATTGTTACCCTATTCCTTTCACTAGGTAGAAGAAAAGGCACGTTGAGCAGCAAGCCACAAATCATCTCGTGAAGAACTACCAACACTATCCTTAAATACGGCTAGGCTAGCAATGATTATTTCACTACCACCCCTTAGACCAGGCAGCCTCAACTCAAGGAAAAATATTCAGCGGGTAGGGTCAGCATATTCTGTGCTAACAAGCGGGCGCCGTTTGCAGTTGTTTCTTCGATGACAGCAGTGGTGGACGTATGTAATTAATGTAGGTGTCGGCTTGTGAATTTCTTCCTATAATTCACTTCTCAAAGTGTGATTACTTCTTCTGTCCGCCACCAATCATCCGCTTATAATTTTCTCTCTGTTTGGGAAGAACGGTATCTAAGAGTAAATTTTGGATATACAAGCAAGCTACTGTATACTCTTAAATGCTGTGTTTATCTAGCAATATTACTACACATACCTAATTGTTATATTTTGAGCAGAAGTGTCACATCGTTTAAAACCAGAGCTACATTTTTAGTACGAGTGCAATACCAAATCGGATTATTAGTTGGATTAGTGAGATGAATGGTTGTAAAAAATATGAATCTATTTTTATTTGAAAAATAATATGAATGACATCATTCTTGTAGTATTATTGCTTATCATACATACACTCCATAGGAACACAAACTATTATTTGTGACTAAATTAAATATATGACTAGGGAAACAAAAATCAGAATAAAATAAGTATTGCAATAGCTTCCTTACATTGACTTATCCATAATTTAATGAAGAACAACTGCACTCTTCTTGCAAACAAGGCAAAACTAATAGTAAACACTCTTTATTAACATATTTCAGGAAACAAAAACTAGAAGATTTTATGCTGGAATTGTGGCGCCCTTATTAAGAGCTCCAACAATTATCCACATCCTCATAAGACGCCAATTGCAGTTGTTGATTTTCAATTAGTTTTGGTGCATCTACGTGGCCATCCTTGTGCTTTTACCGAAATAAACTTTTGGGTTGTCGCCAGAGGTCTGTTCTTGGTTTACCTGTGTTTTCATGAGTAGACCAACTGCGGTGATAATCGTACGTTCAGAAGTTTAGATCCAGCAACCTTGTCGGCGGTTTGCCACACAATTCTTTCCACCAGTTACAAGGTGAGACAAGTTGAGCAGCAGCCTGTAAAGTATCTTGAGAAACACTGCCATTACTTGCTCTATATTGGGCTAAGTTAGTCATGATTATCCTACCGTCATGCTCTGTCATGTGACTTAAAGATAAAGACAAGTAGCCTGCTTGTTATGCACAACGGCGATCGTTGCATTACTATAGGTTTCGTGTGATAATGCAGTATTGGTATGGTATAGTGTTTTCGTAGATCTAATTCTGAGGAATTACTTTGAGCAACTTAGCATAACATTAGAATCTCCAGGTTAATCGGTATTACTTTTAATTAACCTAATTGTTATTTTGTTTTATTTATTTTCCATCTCTCATAATGATAGAATTATATTACACACAGTTTCATCTACAGTACTTTTTGTATAACAAACTATGTTGCTTTATGACAGTATCTATCTTCTTGCTATGTTGCTTAGCTATATTGACTTACGGTCCCAATCACCCAATTCCAGGTATTCAACCTAGAGGGTATTCTCCAAGATTGTGTTATATACGTTATTATGGACTATGTTGGAGGTTTTAGGGTCACATTATAAACGTTAGCTCAACAGTTTAAACTTGGGAGTTGTGTCCCACACAGTATAGGATGGAAGAGAAGTCATTACACTCTTTCTAATATGTGCTTCCAGAAGCATTACAAGCAAAAACGGTTGAATGGCATTTTGTTCTTTGATCAGCCGATTTCGAAAAAATAGTTTTTTATCCAAATTGGATGCGTAAGTCCACAAGAATGAACGAAGATAGCAGTTTGCTACTTGTAAGTTGCGTAGAGTAACTTATTTCTGACATAGCTTTGGGAGTAATTATTATGGGGCCTCACACAGGGTTTCGAAATAATTAATCACTTAAAAGACGTGAAGGAATACTCCGAGCAGTTCTTTCAGACGTGAAGTAAGTCGACAACGTTGAATTGAGGTTGGTCAGGGAATTGACCTGGTTTGTGGATGTAAACAGGTTGGTCGCGTGCAGAGTCGTGTAATGTTTTGAGAGGTAACGATTGTGATTGGCATACACTCGCGCAGTAAATACGGAAGGAAACGGTAAAGTATTTGTTTAGGTTCTCAAAACGCACCGCTACGGTGTTTGTTTAGGTACTGATCTAGGGAAAGTGACACGCACACAATCTGCAGTGTTACCAGCTTGTTTTCGACAAAACTAAAATATCTCCGTAAGAAATGGACAGAGTCAAAAACGTAAGATACAACATGTGTTACAAATACTGAGATCTAGGACTGGTTTAAATGAATGTAAAGACTTCCCTTCCACCCGGTATACATGATCCTACGTAATTATTTCACGAGGCGCGTCCATAAAGTAAGCTTTCCGCTCATCCCACAGCTAACAAGCTACACGTTGCGGCCAGGACCTCGGTTCCAGTGATTTTCACCTTTTCTTGCACCTCAAGAGACTTCTGTCTGGTCAGTATCAGCATTTTCAAAATGGCAGACGCAAAGGTTGTTGTCACACAATGAATCCAATCTCGGCGGCAAACTCCTACAATACAGGTTACAAAATTTGTTCCCACTGTATATATGTCTGCATTCGAGTTTTGAATGTGCTGAAAAATTGAACAACATTTCCTGTGTCTATTTCAATACATTTTTCACTTTAACTGTGTTTTGCTTCTGTAAACCGGCACCTCGTATTATTAAGCAGTACTGGATTCCTTCCTTGATAACGTGTTTTGTACATTCTAACAATCACTTAATTTGTTTTGTAATAATAGGTAGTAGTAACCAGGTAAGTTAGTTTAAAATTTTTAAGAAGCTGTATAAGACAAGTAGTGAGAGAACAGCGTGTAAGTGGCTTGGGCCGGATCAATACATGCAGATCAGACGCTTATATAGAGCGTTCTTCATTATGGGAAACTTCCAAGTTTCAGTAAATAATTGCAGTATTCGAATGCGTGTTTTGTGTCAACTGTTGGATAGCTGTATGTAACTGGAATAATACTTGTTTACGCACCTCGTGGCTCACGTTTAATATATGCGTTATACATATGTTATAATATGTATAACGCATATAGAAAATAGAAATAGAAAATTTTCGACTTGAATATAAAAGATTTTATGCCCCATAAGGTACGCACTGATTTTGTTTACAAACCATAGTTCACAATTAAAAGCTTTACGTGAAAGTGAAAATATATACGTGACTTAGGCATGATACTGAAATTATTAGGTTGTAAGACTAATAATGTATAAACAAATAAAAGGGAGAATGATAAATAATTGTAATGAATAATTTCAATATGTTAAAATTAATATATAATGTAAGAAGCACGAGTTTCTTCCAGTAGATATGAAGTCTTTAAGCCAGACAAGATATGTTGAGAAGAATTAATTAGCTATAACTCATAGAAATCACGGCAAGTAGGCATTCCAGTGAAATCACCCAACAAGAAATTAATTAGCTCAGGCTTAGGTAGTTGACACACTCTTCCTTCTTCAACACATTCACGTGAAAAGTAATTCACCATTTTGATCACAATATAATATTATTTAATTAAAACAAGAAGAAAACATCTGATGTGTACACTCACATGAGTTTTTCTACCCATTCTTGTGCAAAATATACTTAAAAATTCTTATTCTTCAATCAATCAATTAGAGTTGTTCTTATGGATGCTCTTTAACTCTTGTGTTTCTCAGCATTCTGTTCTGTACTGGGCGTGAAAAACGGCTTAATTTAGTCTATAAGGCTCTTTATCATTCTTGAGGTTCTTTTACGTGACTACCGGCTTTACTTCCCTTCTGAAGGAAGCCATGCTAATGATTTTTACACGGAAAAAAATCCACCGCCCTTCGCCGGGTTTGAATCCACAACTTCCGGAACCGGAGGACAGCATATTACGGCTAGACCACAGAGGACGGCTTAGATTCTGAGGCCTTTATATACATCAGCTGAAATATCGATTTCGAATTTTTGGGTGGAATACAATATAGTAATTTAAACAGAATAGTGCCAATTTTTAGAAAATCAGAAATTGGATTTTTATATATGTACGTTCTTTAATTGCTGTGATTCTCAGCATCTCAGTGTATACTGGGTGCGAAAGACAGCTTAAGGTTATAGGCCTCTTTATCGGACTTGAGTTCCTTTTGTGTGCCATAAATCTACCACCGGCTTTACTTCACTTCCGAATGAAGCATTTTAAGGATTTCTATGCCCGAAAAATTCATCGCCCTCCACCGAGTTTGAACTCGTGATTTCTGCAACTAGAGGACACTATGTTACCGCTGCACCACGGAGAGTGACTTAGATTCAGGGGATAAAACACATATTTAAGATGAAACATCGATTTCGAATTTTGGCGTGGAATGCAATACTTTCCCTGCTTACTATATATGGTAGAGGAAGTAATGAGGAGAATATAGAACACTTAAAACCTATAATTATGGATATATTGGAAATACGTTATGCCATAATTTTAATATAAATAAATGCTGTGCTTTAAATATGCACAGCACTATATGCATTTTCGTCTGTATCTTTACGTTTACAAGTTATACAAGATTATACAAAATCCCTTCCGAATGAAAAGGACTCTCAGAAAGCTCATGATATATATTTTAATTCTCATATATTTAATATATAGGTGGTATTTTAATCAAAATCCTTGGACCTATTTTTGACAAAATAAAAAAATTCCATGAAAGTTCCATTTAAAGCGTAGACTGAGACGGGAGAGTTTCTTGAAAATCTTGTTTCATGCTTAGAAGGTTCTGTACTGAAATACCAAATTTAATATCTACGAATATTTGAACTTCGTTTTGCTATTTATTAACACACAAGCAAGGACATTTTTCTAAATCTGTTTTTTTTTTAACTTTTTCTACTACGTGTAGTAAATTAGGGGAGGCATTGCATTCCACCCAAAAATTCGATATCGATATTTCACCGGAAGTACATGTTTTGGGACCTCCTGAATCTAAAAATCATTTTTAGAAAAATGCCCATTTGTGTGTCTGTTCCTCTGAGAACAGCAGAAGTCAAGAACAAAAAAGTGTTTACATACCAAACTTGGTACTGAATTTCAGTGCCATCCAAGAATGCAACACAAAGGCTTTCATGAAAATCCCCTACCCCAGACTAGCTTTTCATGGAGCACTTTTCAAAAATTTTGATTTTCTAAAAATGGCTCAAACGATGTTGATTAAAATAGTGTACGCTTAGGATATTATCATGACAAAGGAATGCGCATTTTGAATTTTCTTGGCATGTCCTCAGAATCCCTCTGCAGTCTGGATAAGTTATTCACATCTGGTAAACCCTAAGATGTATACAAAAATGTATATCTCGTTAAAACTCAATTTATGTCAAATACGTTTTTATGGAATGAACCATTTTGGGAGATATTCCTTGGCGTAGTTCTGAATTTCCCAATACTTTTCTCAAATGCAAGGTCATCACATAGCGACCTACTTAAAAACGATCTGACTATGGCTCAAAGCCCACTCCATTCTCATATTTCCCTTCCACCTACAAGTAAATTAGCTGTAAGATAATTTATGCTAATGTTTATGTCGATTATGCTGAAGTGGATAGAGGAATTAGCGTTTATAAGAGATATTTGTGCACGAGTAGAGAATGTCATGTGATTGCAACGCATTACATTTTTTTGTTCCTGTTTTAATTAAATAATATATTGTGACCAAAGTGGTCAGTTAAATTCCATGTGAATGTGTTGAAGAAGGAAGTCAGGAAGTAAAAGCCTGGTCTTTGATGTGCAATATAAACTGCATGAAGTCCTTGAAAATCGCAAACTATAGGCACCCTGGAAGCAAAATTCTAGGCACAGAACTTACATCCACAGCCGCTGTAGAAACCTGTACTGAAGTTCTACGACATTACTTTCTAATAGTATCTGAAAGAAAAAAATCTGCCGTGTTAAATTCACATGATTTTCTCTACACACTATCGTTTATTTTTATACAAGCTAAATACTCGGTGCTGCCCATGCTTTGACGATTTATCCCTAAAACTTTTAGACTTAGGTTGCACTTTTCCAATAGCCTTACGTTTCTTTGGAAACCTTTAAAAAATATAACTTATTAACCTTAAATAAAGAGTTAATTCAAACCTTGGTAAAGTTGCCGCAAAAGGGCTTCGTGATGCGCAATGGTGAAAGACCATGGCAACTTGACATGAAGAAATCCACTACTACACAAAGAGATTGGGAACAACAAATCGGAGAGGAACACAGGTAATGGAACGGAAGTGCTATCTAACACTGAAATAATCCAATATAAGCGCAAACTAAATAGTGGAATAATGTAAGCAAAGGAGACGTAACCCTAGCAGAAAGTGTTACAACGTGAAGATTTCCTTTCTACTCATTCCTTTTGGCTGTTATCATTGATTAATGTAAATATGAATTTAAGGATACCCATCTGTGTAAAAAGGCTAAAAATTTCAAAAATTGTCAAAAATGGATTTTTGTTTTATCAAATAGTTTAAATCTTCTGCTTTATTTTGATATGCTTTTTATAGCCTTACGGCCTTTTTAACTATGTCACGTGGCCGCCTAACTGATTGCTTGTAAGTGGTCATGTCCATTTAAGTCCACACAGTTCCATTATCCTTGCTATGATTTCAAACTTAGTTTTTCCATTTAACACTATTTTCTCTTTAAAATGCTCCACACGATGCAATTTGCAGTACTTATGCATGAAATTTGGTGTATCTACTTAGAAATAACATTAAAAAGAAATGATGAGATAATTTTTTCATAACGTGAATAACTGCTGAGTAATTAAATATTAAAGTTTACATTTCGAAATTTAAATGAAAAAAATTATGAATTTAAACTTTAAAATTTATTTTTATCCAAAATAATAACAAGATTAAAAAATTATCTCATCAATTTGCTAACATTCTATTACAGGACATAACTGAAAATTATCAAGTTTTTCAAATCAAAATTGCATCATGGGGAACCATTTATACAACTATTTAAAAAAATATAATGAAATATTAATATGTTAGCAACTAATCTGACTAAATGTATGAAATTTAGCACAGTTACTCTTCACTATACAGTGATTGTTGTGTTAAAATTTAAAATAAATCCAATGAAAACTGTAGATTTTCAAAATTTCACAGATGGGTATCCTTAAAATAACGCTGAAATCACCAGTAATTTGCGACAATTGTTTCCAGTAAAATCCGATGTTAAGGGATTTCGTTTGTCAATCACCTGCCAATCTTATAAGACTTTGCATTTGTTTCACAAACGTACAAATGAAATATATTTCCATTTAAGTTTATTTACGTATTGCACAAATGCATGAGCTTATGACTTCATAGTGATTTTATTTTATATGGTTTATACCTCTGAAATCCAACATTGTAGGTATTGGGAAATTCCAACCAATAACAAGGAACATTTTGGTCATGATTCACTCCATTACGTATGTATAAGTATTTGGCCTGAATTGTGGGTTTCAACGAGATCTACATGTTTTGTGTGGTAATATTTTGTCTATGTCTTACGGTTTATCCGTTATGGCATAGTCATCCTCAACGAAGGACATTTCCGAAAATTCAGCAAACATATTTCATTTGGCATGAAAATATCTTACTATTCTAGCCAAAAGCGTTAGTGCCATTGTGTTACTTTCTTGAAAATATTTCTATCCCACCCTTGGAAGAGAAAATTGGGTACATAATCGACTTCCCATTTTTCAGTTATGCTGCACAAAGACACACCCCTCACATACGGACCATTTTCTAAGAATACTCCTTTTAGATTCATGGAAAATTGAGCGTTTATTTATAGACGAACTTTAACTGCTGTCTCATTCTATATAGGGCGTGAAAGACCACATGATTTTGCTCATAAGTCCCTTTATCAGGCTTGAAGTACTCTTGCTTGCCGTAAATCTACCACACGGGACCACCGACTTCACTTCCATTCCGAAGGAAGACACGCTAAGGATTTTTGCGGTCAAAAAATTCATCGCCGTCCACCGGGCTTGATCCCAAGACCTCTGGAACCAGAGGCCAGCATGTTACCCCTAGGCCACGGAGGACTACTTAGATTCAGGGGGTGCTAATACATATATTTCAAATGAAATATCGATTTCGAATTTTTAGATGGAATTCAATACTTCCTTTACTTGCTACATGTAGTAGAGAAAGTATTGAGGAGAATATTGAACATTCAAAACTATTAATAATACATATTTCAGAAATGCGTTATGCCACAAATATAAGTTGTGTGTTTTAAAGACATTTAAATTTCCCACTACTTCTTAACGTTTACCAGTTATACAAGATTATACAAAACACCTTCCGAATGAAAAGGACTTTATAGCCTATTCCCAGAAAGCTCATCATATGCATTTTAGTTTGTCGTATTTTCAATACTTGATATTTTAATACAAATTTTTAGGGCCATTTTTGACAAAATAAGAAAATTTGAAAAGTGTTACATATACAGCGCGGTCTCGTATGGGAGATTTTCTTGAAAATCTTCCTGTTGCAGCTTTGGAAGATTCTGTACTGAAATACTAAGTTTGATGTTTATTCGTACTTCGTTCTTGAGCTGTGTTATTCATTAACACATACAAGCGAGGACCTTTTTGTAAAATTGATTTTTAGTTTCTATACTACGTGTAGTAAATTAGGGAAAGTAGTGCATTCCATCCGAAAATTCAGTATAGATATTTCACCGGAAGTACATGTTTTAGCACCTCCTGAATCTTTTAAAAAAAAAAAAATAAATAAACATTTTTGTCTGTCTGAGAACAGCAGAACTCAAAAACAAAAAGTTTGGTTACATGCCAAACTTGGTACTTCATTTCAGTATCTTTCAAGAATGCAACACAAAAATTTTTAAGAAAAAAGAACGACTTAGATCACCCTTTACATGAAACATTTTTCAAAATTTCTGATTATCACAAAAATGGTTCCAATGCTTATGATTAAAATACCGTATGTTTATGATATTTTCATGACACATGAAATGCATATCTTCAATTATCTTGGAATGCCCTCAAAAATCCTCTACAGTCTGGGTAGGTTTTGCAGATCTGGTAAACTGTAAGTAGACAAAGTCTTACTTCACAGAAATGTATATTTCGTTAAAACTCACCAGTTATGTTTTTTTTCTTTTTTTTTAATGTAGTGAACCATTTCAAAGATCTATTCCCATATTTCCTTTGCACCTACAAGAAGATTAGTAATAAGATAATTTCTGCAAATGTTTATGTTGATTAAGATTAAGTAGACAGAGGAATTAGCGTTTGTAAGAACAGTTCGTACAAAAGTAGGGATAGTCATGTGAGTGCAACACATAATATCCTTTTATTCAAAGAACCCCAAAATATGCACTTCCGATGATATCTCAGTATCAAGTTTCTGGTTGGAATGAACATCCTCAGCTTATATGTACATGGGATAGCAATAATATGAAAGTGTTAATTTATTGCGTTGTATTCAAATGGATTTGTGTATCCAGTACCGTTAATATACGAACTATTATACGAAAGTTTACACTAGACAACAAAACTGGCGTTTAAAATATTTGTTGCAAAAAATATTCCGTTTCACTTGTACTTTAATGTGCCGAGTTCAAATATACCTTTTATCGTCTAGTGGCTTCAGGTTTTTACTAAATCACATATTTATACTGTTAGGCGGTTATAAAGGTAGCAAAAAATCCTCTTAGTATCCTTCCAGTAGTACCCTTCGTAATAAGGTGATCTGGTTTTCAAAAATTAACAAACTAACACACCTAAAAATCATTGCCAGTTTTCTTTCAGTTTTTTTTATGTTTATGTTGTTGTTTAACGACGCTGTCAATTGCCAGGATCACATCAGCGTCGCCGGTGTGCCGGAATTTTGTCCCGCAGGAGTTCTTTTACATGCCAGTAAATCTACTGACATGGAGCTGTCGTTTTTAAGCACACTTAAAAACCATTGTCCTGGGCCGGATTTGAACCCCCTTGGGAACAGTAGGCCAGCGTCTAACCAACTGAGCCACCCAGACCGACTAGTTTTCTTTCGAGTCCATCCTCTGCTCTTTGTATTTTTCTGGCATTTCCTGGTTTTTTAAAATTTCCTGCGGTTTCTCATATAAGGCTTAAGCCGTAATCTGAGAGGTTACTCAGTTTTCACCTTTCTTGATAGCTTTTTTCCAACTCTGACATGTCTTTCTTCATGTTCATCACTGAAGTGTTCAAGTTGTACAGGGAAAAGACCAAATGGGAATGGAGGAAATGGGTTTTGAGAGACATATTGCAAGCTAGACTTGTATGAGATCCCAGTAATTTGTCAATTGTTTGCAATCATGTGCGCTTAATATTGCCTCAGCAATGCCAAAAAAATTCTTGAATAATATCCAAGCTTCAAATTTCACAAGATCAAATTGACATTCAAAATAATATTGGTTCTCTAATCTACGGTACAATAAAAGCTCCTTCCTTTAACTTTTCTTGGAATTTTTTTCTTATAGGTGCTTGAAACTGCTCCTCATTTATCTAATACTTAATAGCAAAATTCTTCATTGGGTCTAGACTTTTATGAAGTGGAGAAAATCATCTATCAATTTATCAATGGTTTATCTGAGACATTCCTTTCACAGGTACAAAATTCTACCGTGGAGACCACGCTTTAGTGCCATGATGTTTGGATTTTGTTCGGTTAACCCGTTTGTACAAAAATCATAAATGTTTTTAGAGCCAATTTGCAGTTATAACAGTATTCCAATTATTTGGAAATCGTCACCTCTAGACCAGCAGTACTTGTCCAGTAGTACTTATTATTCTGTACCTTTTGTGATAGCAGCTGCGTAATTTTTTTTTTTTTTTTTTTTTTTTTTTTTTTTTTTTTTTTTTTTTTTTTTGTGACCTACCTTCATTTGTACTGCATGTCCAAGGTTGCAGATGGCTGTATATTACCGTTCTGCAACTGCACAGCTTTCAAATTTAATTTTGAAGGTCAAGCACTTCATTTGTGCTATAGTGTATTAGTGCTGTATACTTCCGCATACACCTTCATATATGATTCCTATGTGACAAACTTTTAAAAAGAAGTGACGCAGAGATTTATAGGCAGATTCGATGCTATTCGTGCACCTGACAAACAAAACACTAATACAATACAGTCTTATTCCTGTAGGTCTATGCAGGCATCAAAATGTAGCCGCATTAAATTCCTCTAGATGTGGTGATTTTTATCATTTTTAAATTAGAAATTCAGCATTTTGATTTTTGTACATTTAGATTTTGTAGAACCTATACATTTTCAATTCAGCATTTTATAGTATTTAAATAAACAGCTGATAAGTTCATGTGAAATGTAAATCACACGCTAAAGGAAAAATAGAGGCTAAATCAAAACGCAGATATGATGTAAAACCAGAATAATAAAAATGAAATGCCCAAAATTAATGAAGCCATGTAAGTTGAATGAAGCCATAGTTTATATTTCAATATTTTACTCCGTCATTTCTGTTCTGCTGGCACTGAAATTAAATGTTAATGACTGAGATATCTTTCAGCATATATGCTGCAGGTAGAATTCTCAATATGTTGTATAATTGCTCAAGCAAACTCAAAAGCCAACAGCATTTGCAGGTAGTCCGCATAATTATTCTTCTGCTTTATTTGTATCGGCTGGGAATGGAAATATTCACAACCCTCTAAAAAGAAAAGAGAAGAAGGTCAGCTATGTCAACTCGGAAAAATGAAATCTTCCTTTTACTTTCACTTACGTATTTCAAATCTATTGAGAATACCCAGGCAGTGATGACAGGATTAAAAGGTTTGCCAACTTTTAGAGAGAGGGAGAGAGAGAGAGAGAGAGAGAGAGAGAGAGAGAGAGAGAGAGAGAGAGAGAGTGTGTGTGTGTGTGTGTGTTTCGTATTTTCTTCCGTGTGATGCAGCAGCAATCGAATAATAATGCTAAATATACGTTGACGTGAGCCGTAGAAAATACTACGCGGACAATTCCCTGCTGATGATCGCTAAACCGAGCGCAGTCTTTAACACTAGAACCCCGGTAGCGGTCATTTTGACCGTTCTTGATATTTAAATAAGTTTAGTTCCGCCGGTTTTTAAAAACGAAGCTTGGCCTTTCATGACTTTTCCTGATATAACCTCTAGTTTTATATAGCATAACAATTTTCGGCATGTCATTATTTACGTGGGCGTTTTTTCATGTTTGACCATGAACCCCGGAGACGGTCATTTTTGACCGTTACAACTTTGTTAGGCTTTCGCTCGCGCTGTCGTTAGATTTCTCATTGTCACTAATCTGCTGTGTACGTCTTCATATCAATTGTTCATTATAGTAGTGTACGTTGTGAATTTATGCCTGCAAGATGTCTCGTGGTTTGAAACCAGATGAAATTCTAGCTATATTTCATGATATACCAGACGATATATCAGAAGGTGGTCTTTTTGAGGAACGTGGTAGTGGTGAAGATGATTATCACTCTCCAGCTGATTCAGAACAATCGGGAGATGAGTCGTTCAGTGAAGATGATTTGAATGGTACGTTTTATTCTGCTTTCTTTAGATATTATATAACATGAAACTGTATTCCTAATAGGTGCATTTATGCAGTTATTCATTTCTTGTTTGTACACAATATACATATATTTTCTTTGCTTATTTATTTTCAGAAAATCAAATTCAGGATAACATTTTATCTAATTCTCGTCCTGCGAGGGAGATAAGAAGGTATGGGCATAGCTCGATACAACCATCATTTGAATATGACTTGCAGCACTGTGTAACTCCATCCAATTTGAGTGAGTCACAAGCGGCAAGTGAAAATAGAATGCCTACTAGTAATACTAAAGCTTCAGGTAACGCAACCACTTCAACAGAACCAATAATAAGAAAGAGGCAGAAAAATGCAAAATGAAGAGGAAAAGCTTCCTGCACTTACAAAAATTCTCAGTAGAGATAAGGGTACTGAGTGGCAGATCATCGACCCAGGTCACAATCCTGGCAGAACAGAGCAACATAATGTTGTGAAAGAAAAAGGAGGTCGTACTGCTTATGCTAAGAGACATGTAAGGGACAGCAGCCATGCATCTGTTTGGAAGTTGTTCATTGATGAGCCGATTCTTCGACATATCAAAAAATGTACAGAGATTGAAGCAAGAGAGAAAAAATGATGAGATATGGACAGTTTCCTGGGATGAGCTGGAGGCTTTCATCAGCATAATTTACTTGCGGGGTGCACTTGGGTGCAGAAGCTGTTAGCTGAACTATGGTCCAAAAAGTGGGGCCCACCTAAAATTTCTGATACCATGGCAAGGGACAGATTCCTGGAACTGATCAGATTTTTACGATTTGATATCAGGTCATCCCGTTCTGAAAGGCTAAAGACGGATGCGTTTGCACTGGTTTCAACTATTTGGAACAAATTGATTGAAAACTGCAAGGCTTGCTACATACCAGGTGCATTCCTTACAGTAGATGAACTTTATCCTACACAATGTCGCTGTCCATTCATTCAATACATGGCCAATAAGCCTGATAAATTTGGTATAAAATACTGGATACTTGGAGATGTGAACTGAAAGTATCTCTGAAGCGTTATACCATACCTGGGGAAGGATAATAATCAGCGGCCTAGCAACTATCACTAGCTAAAAGACTAAAGAAGTCGGGCACTAGCATCGTAGGAACAGTGAACAGATTGAGACGAGAAGTTCCCGATCACCTAAGAAATTCCAGAGCTCCTGTTTATGATAAGAAAACAAACTATGGTATTTTCCTAATCAACTACCAAGGAAAGCCACAGAAGAATGTAATTGTGAGTACACTTCACAACTCATGTGCAATATCTGCAGTCTCCAAGAAACTTCCTGAAACAGTTGAGTTTTACTAGACTAAATATGGAGTGGATGTGATTGATGAGATGGCGCGATTGTATTCGGTTCGTGCTGGTACTCGCAGATGGCCAATGCATGGTTTTTACAACATATTGGACCTAGCTGTCATCAGCGCTTGGATAGTGTTTCGAGAAATAACTGGCAAGGAACTTTCACGCCGCAGATTCATCCTTCAACTCACCGATGAACTAAGAGAAGCCTACTTGGGAACTAGACAACGTTGTATAGAGACTAATCCTGCCGAAGAACATCCAACCCCTAATCGACGACGACAGTGTCAAATAGGTCAAAACTGCAGACAGAACAAAGCAAAGCAAACAATTCCTGTCATATTTGCAAGAAACCAGTATGAGGAAAATACACACCAGAAGCTAGAAAAGTTCTTACGTATGTAGAATGCAACGCATAAGTTCATAACAATGAAACTAACTTTCTGTGTAAGCACTAACATAGTTGTAATGCTCTAATAGGTTTTCTAATATAAAGATGTGTGTTGGAATATTACTTGTTCTATTATACATAAAGTTGAGTTCTCATGTTCATAATCCCAAATATTCTTAGTTGTACTATTACACTATATTCCGCCTTTCTGACAATTTGAGCTATTTTTTTATTTGAATAAACATACTGTTTAAAAATAGAGATAAATAAAGGATATATATCCATCGTACGGGCTTTTTTATATACTACTAAATTAAATATTTTTGTCTCCTAAGTAACTCTCCATTACCACAAGATTATTAGAGAAAACGTTTAGCATAGAAAATCCGAATGTATGCCCTAGGTAGGCGGTTTTCCTATAATTGATACATACATAGTGATAATATACTGGGCCTAGTTACCTAATAATAACAATATCAAACTGGTAAGAAATAAGATGTAAAATGTAAACGGAAAAGGCAAAGAAAAAGCGAGCGGTCAAAAATGACTGCTACCGTAGTTAATGGTAGCTAGCGAGCGCCGGGGTTCGAGTGTTAAACGCTGAGGTTGCCAATAACCTATCACGATAAACACTTCTGAAGATTGTAATGAAAAACGCGACTTACATTTAACCCTGCTGTTATCTTTGGATCAATATGACCCGACAAGAAATTCATTTTTGTGGTACTAATTTAAGTTGAATAGGTCATATTTGTAATTATATGTATTTGTTCCTCTTCATATGTACCTGCTATTAATAAAACCTAGAATATAAAAAGAAATGCATGTTGCGAAATTTTATAATTGAAATTGTAACATTTGTGTTCCTTGGGTCATAATGACCGATTGCTTTTAAAACTAGTTACTTCATATTTTTCCATTAAGTTTTATGTTCCACAATGTCCAAATCCATGTGTACGTCAATATATACAACAGTATATCGGTGGTTTGCTTTGGCAACAGTGGAAATATATTGTTTAAACAAAAGCAGGAGGGTACAAATCAGTTACGTAATACTGACTATTGAAAGAAGACACAATTTTAGCTATCGCAGTGAATGGTGACATATTACCATGACAAAACGTTGCTCCACTACAAGTGAATTGGAAGCAATAGGCAACGTATCGGACAGTTCGCAGAATATTTCAGAAGAAATCCAGTGAAGACAGCAGTCACTCTACATTGGAATCAAAAGATTGTTTTTCAGACAATGAGGTTAGAAGTGACAATTTGTCAAATGTACAACTTATTCAATTGAAAGATATACGTTGTTCAGAGTTTTCTGAGACAGTGGAATGTTATATTGCACCCTTCAACTGTCTCAAAAGACTCTGAACAATGTATAAAAATATCCATTCTAGTTTAATATCCTTTCCACAACATGGCAGAGCATCTAGAATCAAACACACACCTGATCCAACCAGATATGCTACATCCAAAGTGAGTGATATAAAGCCTGTTTTCAAGTTTAAGAAGAGGAATCAGGACTGAAATATTCAATCCCATAGCTGGGATTTGAGGCACGGATCTTCAGCTTATCGAACGGCTTCTCTAACCATTAAACTACCATGGCCAACTTGCCAGCATGACATTAAATTCCCCAACGGATTCGTACTTTCTCGGTTTGACCTCACATCAGAGATAAATACCCCAAGGGCGTCTTAGAATAGTATGTACTTTATGTCCCGGGTTTAAATAACCTTTAGATGGTAATTATTATTTATTTATACCAACAAACTTATTCCTGGTGGTCTTAAACATTGCCCACACATGGCTTGTGTGTTTACAAACAACACCAACAATAAGTTTGTTGGCATAAATAAATTATAATTACCATCTCTTTTCAAGTAATTATGAACAAAACACTTTACAATATTGTGTTGAAAATGACTAATATTGATGACCATAGTGTACGGTGATCAATGGAAAGGTTTAGATGAAACTACATTAGAAGCATAATTCAACAAATTAATTTTTTTTAAACCCAATTGTAATAAAATTCTATTTCTTAGCAAACTTATCTTACAACTCAAGCAGAAACATGAACATAAAGTATTGTTTAAAAATTGTGAACATTACATCGTGAGGAGAGTCGTTTATAAAATAACTCACATTTGTGGTTTTTACTCAGGGGTCTCCGTCTAGGGGATATATGAATGGCAACCACAAGGTACCCAAGCTGACCAGAACATTACTTACACTTATTGGTGTTTTGCTCCTCACTGTAACTTTTCTATCTGACCTTACCTTGGTCATCTCTTGTTCTCTTCTGACCCCGATGCTATTAGGGTTCCTGAGGGCTAGAGAGTCTTTAGTTTTCCAACCTCTCCATTTCTCTAAACTCTTAAACCCTAACATGCTGACCTGTCATGGCATGTATATGTCCTCTGATTGGTAAACATATCCTCATATGGTCGGTGAATTTATTTTGATAATTCTCCCGGTCAGGTCGGTGAGACCCGTAAACCAACGACAGGTGTGGTCCTCCAGACATTCTGGGGGTTGTGAGAGAGCGATGTGGCCGCCAAAACATAAAAAATATGGTGCTCTCTAAAAAGCGGTTACTATTACTGCTATTGCTCTCTTCAATGTGAAAAATATTGGAGAGCAAGAGGATTAATGATTTCATTGTCAAAAATCCAGCATTAGCTAACAACAACATTAGAAGCATACATTGGTGTACTACTACTAGCTGGTGTTTATAAATCATACAGTGAATCAACAAAAAGATTGTGGGATGCAGAATCAGGTAGAGCCATTTTCCTCCTACAATGTCACTAAAAATGTTCTGTCGCATACCTTGAGGGTTACGTTTTGATGACAAGTCTGATCAACGGGCACGAAGAGCAAATGACAAACTAGCACCTATAAGGGCCTTATGGGAACGGTGGGTGGAAACACTTGCAAATTATACAATCCTGAATCAAATGTAAATGTTGATGAGCAACTGGTGGGTTTCAGAGGTCGCTGTCCCTTCAAGCAGTGTAGGAATCCAAGCAAACCCGTCAAATATGGAATAAATATACGGACACTGAGTGACAGTGCTTCTCCATGTTCTAAAAGCACAAATCTACACAGGGAAGCCACTAGGCATAGTATGTGAGAAAAACCAAGGCATGTATGTTGTTATGGGTCTGATCTATGATCTAGGGGGACAAAATGTTATGTGACAAATTTTTGAAATCCTATATCCTCAAAACGAAAGTTACGCGTTTGGGGACAACGAGAAAAAACAAGACAGAGCTTCTTAATTTATTAGGCAAAGAAGAGGTCCATAGTTCATAACTCTATTTCACAAAAGATAACAAAGTTTATTTTACATTAAAGAATAAAAATATATACGTATATATAAAGGTTTCTCTACCTATATTTCGATCAATATTAAAATTACATTACATAATAGTAATTTATCTGGGTTAAACAATAAGTAAATGCAATTTAATAACATATAAAATAGGTCCTTATCACTAATTCTTAGAATTCTCTTCATCGGGTCATTATGACCAGAAGGACCAAGAGTGGGTATTACTTTTAAGGAGAATAACAGGGCTAACTTATGTCCCGCCTAGTATCTAACAACTTTCTTGCACACGTATAGCAATATTAAGATACAATACGTTTGAAATAGCATTTTTAGACTACAATATTGGGGTTTTACACTATTTAGTAGCTCTATTCTTCCGCATTCTGATGCTATACCATTAATTTCAATCTGTTGCATAGTTTTGTATTTAGAGGGATTTAAAGGAAAGCCTGTGCCACTACACTGAAAAGGGGCTAGGCACCCAGTTCCCTTTTTTTTTTTTTTTTTTTTTTCCCCTTTCATATGGCTAATATCTCTTGTTCAAAATTGCCACTTGCTTGTAGAAGAAACTGTGTGGTACCCAGTGTTCCTTAGCCTCCACGGATGCCTATATAAACACAATTCATTTGTTTGTGATGTTCGTAAACAAATATGATAGCATCTTTGTTGTGAAGTTGCACTTTTGCTGCTTTGAAGAAGTTATTTCTATTGTGACTTTTTCACAATCCAAACTTTCATCTAAAAGCTATGATATGCAGGACAATAATGGTAATTATGAGAGTTATAATATAATTAGATGCCGAAGGAAACGCAAAGGGGACAAAATATTCAAGAAGAGAGCCCCAGGGAGTTCTAGCTGATCAGATTGTGAGTACAGACAGTTACATGATAAACTTTAATTCATTTTCTCAAAACTAAACATTTGTAAAATTTGTGAAATTCAAAGTTTAAGAAGAAGCAGAAAAAAAAGACATTCTAAAAGTTAAGAAAACCAGCACATTTCTATATAAAATTAATCACAGTAAAATATGGAATGTTCTGAAGCAGAATGGTTGACCTAAATATTATGAGGAAAAAATGATGCTTGATTGTGAAATGTATAACTCAAAATAAAGCCAACTTTACAATAAAAATCATAGATGTTTGATAAATAAATGGAGATTCGCAATTCTGCTTCACAACACTCTGCATATAGTTAGAAATAATTCAATGAAAGAATAATGAAAATTGGTTAAACATTTACTTTGCTACGAGGCTTACAAGAAATTTGCTTTTTTCACAAAAATAAATCTTACAATTATGTAAAATCCACATTTAAATTTGACTACCATAGAATACTATCTGAACGAAAGGAATGCTTGGCAAAAAATTGCTTTGACCAAAAACGGTGGAGTTTCTCTTGGAACGTATCTATGTACCTTAAGGCTCCTAATTCGTATCTAAAAATTGTGCTGTGATTGTCGTAATCCTAATCACTTCATTTGCTTTCAAATTCATTTAAATATGCCTATGTGAGTCTCTGAGCATCCTCAACATCCTCGAAAAACTTATTTCCAAGTACACTTTGAGCTACACTAATTTAATTAACTCCGTTTCCTCAGCTCCTAAATTTCCGCATTGATGACTTTAAGACAGGTTTATTATGTTACGCATGAGCTTTAAATTACGAAAATTATTTAATGCAATTATGTAACTATCGTCTCAGCATTTCTTCAAAAACTTATTGATCTTACTTGTCAGTAACTCCGGTATCACATGCGCTTGTTCGAATTTGTGTTGGACTAAACCAAACATTCCAAAAAAAGAAAAAAAAAATGAAAGTAAGTAGGGGTCCATAAATGGCAACAAAGTTTGAATTTTAGTATAATTTTGACATTTTGAGTAAATTTCGCATTTTGTTGCATTTTAAACGACACAGAGTGATTTAGGCATCATGAGAAATTAAAATTCAAGAATATTCTTTATTAGCATTTCGTGCTACATCGCACTTGCGAAAAATCACCATCCCTAGTTTTCTCCAGTCTTATCAGCATACACAAGCTCTTATAGCTGATGGGTTTACTACATGCCTTTAATTAAATATAAGAAACTAGTGGTCTAAAATTTACACTATTATGCAAGCAATGTAGGGCGTTATAGAAAAATGTTAAAAGTAGGAGAGTTGACCTACAAACTTAAAATGCAGCTCAAGCTTCTATATATAGACTACATCATTTCTTAACTATTCATAGATATAAATGGTAACAGCAGCTGTTATAGAACTTTAGCTATACACGAATGCATTTTATGCAAAGCAGCATTGATAAAATCGTGACATTCTGCAGAACTTAAGTTTTCAAAGTTGTGTTTCACTAGAGCAATAGACCTACTAACTCAATCGATAGCCTGTTCTTTCTGTTCTTTCTTGTCTACTCGCAACATGTCACATTGATGTCACAGTTGGGATGCTCTTAGTGAAAATACATCAATTAATATACTTAGAATACTTCATTTGTAATATCTAATTCCTTTGCACATATCGGTGCTTAAAAGGTATTAAACGAGAGAAAATAAAAATGTGCAATTTTCATCTCTTCTTTGTTTGTTTGTTTGTTTGTTTGTTTCTTTCTTTCTTTCTTTCTTTCTTTCTTTCTTTCTTTCTTTCTTTCTTTCTTTCTTTCTTTCTTTCTTTCTTTCTTTCTTTCTTTCTTTCTTTCTTTCTTTCTTTCTTTCTTTCTTTCTTTCTTTCTTTCTCTCTTTCTCTCTCTCTCTTTCTCATGTAATCTTAAATGATCACTGTCACTATTTGGCTTTATTTTAAGCGACTACGTTATAGGTTTTGGACACGACACACTTATTGACCCATGTCGTTTTTCCCTTAGAATTATAACCCAGTTAATTGGGGGCTGCTTTCAAGGGGTTCAAATATCCCATTGCCATTTAAACTGTCATCCAATTTAGTTTCAGTTGCTGTTCTTTAAACACTGGGTTGTACATTAATTGGGCTTTATTACAACTTTGAAAGGTGAAACCACGCTTTAGGTTGCACTTCATGCAACCCTAGCATTATAAACAGGTAGTTCCTGCTCTCAATATCATACATAATAATTGGCTCACGTGGCACACGTGCACATGAATGCGTACACGTACCAATAATTGCAACGGCATATTTCCTATGGAAATTACGCAAAACTGATATTCCAAATTGCACCAGCTTATAGAGAGGAGATAAAATGATTTTGTTGTATTCCCTTCTGACATGATTAATTCGGTCACTGAGGCAAAGTTGTTGCAAAACTAATACTTAATTCAACAACAGGAGTGAAACACATATCTGTATACCAGTTTTGTATATTAGTTTTTAAATAATTGTATAGTATTTTTCTTCTTCTTCTTCTTCTTCTTCTTCTTCTTCTTCTTCCTTCCAAGTATTAGGTCATAAGGCCTGTTACGACTTCACATTTGAATTTTCAGCCTAGCGTTTCTTTGGACGACCTAAGGGTCTCTTTCCATTTGGACGATAGTGAAGCTTGACTTTTCGAATTCTATTTCTATGCATGTGATGCACCTGATTTAACCAGTTCTTTTGATAATTTCTGATGGAGCTAATTACAGGTTCTATTTTTAACTCTTCTTCATTGTATTTATGATTTCATTTTCTACATCCTGCTGTATACCACAGAATTTCATAAGACGTTATTCTGTTTTCATCTTTCTTCCTAAGTGTCCATTCTTTACTTCCGTAACAAAGTACAGGTATTGAAAAGTTTTTTTGCCGGCGGATTCTAGTATGTCTTTGTACTAGGAAAGGTTTCACAATGTTAACTATTTCCATGGTGTAATTCTCTGGGAAGTGTCTATTTCATCAAAGGATAATGTGTACCCAAGATATGTGAAATTATCTACTCTTTCTAATATTTTTTAATCTAAACATATTTTTCTGGGAACGGAGTATTTTCCACAAAAAGTCATAATTTTAGCTCTTTCTTGGTTGATTTTCATGTCACATTTTATTCCAATTTCGTTAAAATTAAATACTGAACCTTGTAATTCATCTTCTGAGGATGCCAGCACAGCTAAATCGTCTGCAAAAAGCTAATGAACGACTCTAGTTCTAAATGTCTATTTAGTTGTATATACCTATGAAGTAATTCTCTCCATTCTGTAATAATTTGATTCATGTGTAGAATAAATAGTAGTGGTGAGAGGTCACAATCTTGTCTTACTCCTGTACGAATTTCTGACCATTTTGATAATTTATCATTACACCTTACTGTAATGAGATATGCTTTATAGAGATTATATGTGCTTGTTATACGTAGCTGTGGAACCTTATCTATGGCTAATATTTTAAATAATTTATTTCTGTTCACTTTATCAAATTATTTTTCCAAATCAATGAATACAATACGTATTTCTAAGTTAAATTCTCTGTTTTTCTCTCAATTTTAATTGAAATAACCATCGTAACATGATCTTCCTTGGTAGAAGCCATTTTGTTCTTCACCAAAAAGTGTTTCATAATTATTGTATAATTTATTCTTGATTATACGCCTGTAAATCTTATATTCTGTATTTAATTGTAGTATTTAACGGTAGTAATTTTATTTTTCGAAATTACCAGTTCTGTATCGTATGTAACACCTGACTAGTTAGTACAATGTAATTAAAATGCCTATTTTCAAAGACTATAAAATATACCTGTATGAAATTTAAAGCATTTATAATTGTGAAAATCTACGTGATAAAATTGTCAAAACATTTTAATAAAAAGTGACATTTAGCTTAGACATTTTAGCTATGAGTGCCTCAGAAAGCCCAAACTGTAATTTTTTACCATTTTTGTGCAATTTTCAATGATCAGTCACCCTAAAACACAAGTCTTATTTGAAATAACCTTTATGTGCAGATTTATCATTTTTTCTGTATTACGATGTTTAACTGTATTAATGTATTATATTACCTTTCATTTGATTGTCTTGTATTCTGTGTATTTCTGTCTGTGTGGGACAGAACACCTACTAATTTTATTCCACCAGAATTAATGCATTCATAACATGATCAGCGTTCTTCACTGTTAATAAGCAAATATTTCCATGGAAATCTCTCCACCACAGGTGGCTCCATAGGGTGGGTAGTGTAGGATAAGGCCAGCCTAGTGGTTTAGATAGCAAGAGAACACTCTTATGACATGTGGCAACAAAAATGGAACGAGAAACAAGTATCTTCTCAATGGATAAAATGCTAATTCCACAAATAAAACCATGGCTACAAAGGCCACATGGAGAAGTGGGTTACTGCTTCTCTCGAGACATGGTTGTTTTAAGAGCTACCTGTACTCTATGAACCAGGTACTAGATGACAGATACCCATATTGTGGCGATACTCATACAGCAGAACATGCGGTACTTATTTGCCCGATATGGACTCCTGCGGGGAACAATATACCTAGGAACAGCCATAAATTTAAATAAGGTAATAGCCCATATCTTCCAAAAAAAGATCATTGGGAACAGATTGTATAAATGATCACCCACATAGTTAATAATAAACCTGACTATACAAAATGAGACGAGCACACGAGAAGGCGTCATTCAATATTATGTTTATACAGTTCCGAAAGACATCAGTTTCAAGAGGGCCACTTGATCTGGTTACCTAAGAAACCAGCAATGTTCCCATTAAAAGAAAATAGTTTCCGAATGTTTTTAAAAGCGGTTTTACTATATGCATAATACGAAGTTTATGAATATCAAAACTAAAATATAATTTATTTTCACTAAACAAAACAAATTTTACTGGTATTTACGATTTAATAGTATCTACTTTCCGTATTTCAAACATGAGACTGTTAAAATTGGCCTGGTCCGCCTGCTTTCTTCTGAAACGGAAGAGCGTTTATTTAAGCGAGAACACGTTGTATACTGGACAGATGAATAGGGAATTATTGTGCACTGCTGCTCGTCTGCGAAGGGTAGGCTAATTTGAAGCGAAGCCTGCCTATCGATTCACGATTATAACTCCAAACATGTAGGTTTGTGGTAACCTGTAGTAAGCATATGGGGAAAAGGCTGTTCTAATGCCCGAATGACGCACATTCGGCTGGTATGAAGCAAATTTGCCAGTCTTGCCGAAAGTTGACGACCGCGCCCGAAGCCAACTGGCGAGCATACGAAGTGATTGCTGCACCAACAATCGTGTTTAGGGGACACTGGGAGTGAAATTTGAAAGTTCCACATTTCTTGATAGATTTTTGTGCAATTTTTACTGTGCTTGTATTTATATAACAATAGGATGTACACCAAATATCATTAAAATTGGATGATTCCTTTATAATATATAAATTATTTTATGAATTTAATAGACACATTTTCAAAATGTGACTCGCGTCTATTGACTTTTCACAATTGGTTTATATTACCAGAACTGGTAATCTAAAACATCGGTAACAATTGTATGAAGAGATATTTCAAATACGTTTGCTGATTATGTTGTACATATTTTTTTTAATAACACTGAAAATTTAATCTTAAAAATTATTGATTTTTTTCATACAAAAAAAATGTTTTTGGAATTCATGTTAATGATAACATCAATATTGAATAATAATTTTGTTTAGCTACTATTTATGAATACTTTTGGAAATTTTAATTGAATTTGAAGCAAAACTCAGGCGCTACCTTCTTTGGAATATGCAGAAATGTAGTTTTGAGAAAAACAGGCTTTTATATAGGAACATTCTGTGTACGTTAAGGGAAGAGCACTATTTAAAAGTGCCGTAATGACCACATGGATTGGGGGAGATGAAAAATATTAGCTGATCAAGATGCACAGGAGTTTCAGGAACATTTTAAGGTAAAAAAACAAGTTTCAACTTTTTGACAATTTTGACTAAAATTTCACTCTCAGTGTCCCTTAAAAGAAGTATGAATTAGTGAAATTCTTTTTGTAGGGATGTACTAAATAATAAGGTGCAGCTAACAGTATCACAACGTGTATAGAAACTAGTAACTTCACTTCAATAAAATTGGGTTGTACTCAATACACACCAACGCGTTTCAGCACTTAGTCTGTGCCATTCTCAAGGTAAACTGTTGAAAATGCCTTGAAAATGGCACAGAATAGGTGCTGAAACGCAATGGTGTGTTGAGTACAACTCAATTTTATTGAAGTGAAGTTATTAGTCTCTATATACTTTATGATACTGGTGGGTTATATTGCTTCACTGTTAATAGCTTTAGGTGTGTATAATAAAATAAGGTGCAGTTTTAGATCTTATAATAAATACAGCATTACATCAGTCCATGAAGTAATATTCGGACATGCCAATATCAATGACAACTTGCGGAGGGGGACTTAGCACCTCGACGCGGGATGGCTCAGGTGGTATCGTCCGTGGTCCGCATTTGGGAGGCCGCGGGTTTGGTCCCCGAGGGCGATCTTCCTCACCCATGGGTGTTTTCGGAGGTCTCCCCGGGTCACCAGGCGAATGCTGGGAAAGATTTCCATATTCTCCGAATTTCCTGTCTCTCTATTTTGTTACATTAATCATTTCATTTCACCCTTCATCCCATTAGGTTTCTTTCAGGGTTGCAAACGTCGGCGAGCGTCGCGGCTACAGCACGACAGGGAAAACAAATGCGCTCTGGAAATCTCGTCCCCCGGATTGGAGCGCGAGCAACTGGTATAGGCCTGTGGAGGGGAGGAGAGGAGCTAAGCCAGCCTCCGTCGGGGTGATTCTAACTAGGAAAATGTAGGGGTCCTACCACCTGCTCTGTAGTGGCAACGTTCCGGCCACCTTTAGAATCCATTTGCCTCATCCATTCTCCAGGGGCATAGGCACAAAGGGTCGCCTTTCGGTCGAGGTGCTAAGTCCCCCTCCACAAGTTGTCATTGATTCATAGACCAAAAGGCGATCATTTGTGTTTATGCCCCTGACGGAGCACCTCCCTAGAGGATGGATGAGGCGAATGGATCCTAAGGGTGGCCAGAACGTTGCTATGACAGAGCAGGTGGCAGGGTCCTTACATTTTCCTAGTGAGAAGCATCCCGGCGGTGACTGGCTAAGCTCCCCTCTCCCCCCGGGCTTGCACCATCCCATGGGGGGGGGGGGCTCGAAAATCAGTGCTCACCTTTCAATCCGGGGCACGAGAGTTCCAGAGCGCATTTGTTCCCTTCTACCACAGACGTTACTGCCTGAGCCATCTCGCGGTAATATTCGGACATAGTAGTTGAACTTATGGAAAACTCATTTTCGCGTCACAGGGACATTGAAAAATGACTTGTTTTAGATAATGAATGGTACATTTACTAAGCTCGGTTATTCATACTGTTTCACTCCAAGATGCTCGAAAATTCAGTCCTTCCTGATATGGAACACAAATGTTAACACAAATGTTTAACTGAAGTGAAATTAAAGCCAAACTGTAGGTATTTATGGCGTGGTCTGCTACTTTCATGCAAAGTGGGCACTCGAAGTTGCAATTTTTATATGACCAATTGGTTCAAAGCAATCCATAGGCATGAAGTTTCAAATGCTCATATTCAACATTGCAAATCTTAAGCGAAGGAGGTAAAAATAGGCAAATAATGAGCGGATTAATTGAAGTTATCCTGTAACTCTGTAAACAACAGCTTAGTTTTCGAGGCTACTATGAACTACTACGAAGGTCAGTCGTCTCTGAAGCGTGATCATTAATAGAAACTGCTACTCGCCTGATGCAGTAAGATGATTTGTGTCAACACTGGAAGCTACTAAGGGAAAAGCTCTACAAGTCTGTCCAAAGAATTGAGAATGGTGTTGAATACACGCATTAAGTAATAATGACTAAAATAAATTCACTTCAGTTCAGTGCGTCAATGCAACAGATATAACGGAAGTTCTGCTCTGGCAGTCATTGTGGAGTACGTGAATACGATAGGAGTAATCCAGGATAGGTTCTTGGAATCTCATAATATCAATACAAGTAGACCTTCCAAAATATGTAACACTCGTATATTACTTGAAAGCCTCCAGGAATTTAATATCAAAGGGACACCGACTGGTCAGTGCTACGATCATTCTTCACATGCCCCACAAAGGTTATTTACACATTGTTATGCGGACAGTACAATATTGCTTTTCAGCTATTCATGGGGAAAATAAGGAAATTCCAAGACACGAGAAGTGATAATCTGAGCGAACGATATTTCAACTTTATAAACGTCATGGAGAATACAAAAGAATCAATATATATGACCAATAGAGATCTAGTTCAATGTAGAAAACTGCTTTAAATTGTGAATAAGCTCACATTTCAGCTTCAGAACAGATTTAGAGGCATTAGGATTCTAGAATTCTTTAATTTAACGGGTTTATCTCATGCCTTTATACTATTGCGTCATAATTTTGAATTTTCATGATTAAGAGGTCAGCTAGAGTTTGTCTACTCCGACGACCAATTCTTGCCTCTAAGTGATATTCAGTGTGATGTCTTTACATTAGCAGCAGCAATTTCGTCTACAAATTGTAGCGCTAAGAGGAGCTTCTTGTGCTTGAACAGAGTGAAATCTTACAAATGTTACGTTTCTGCTAGATCTGTAATTTGCGTATTGTGCATATTTTCCTAACTGAAAACTTTACAAGGGGGATAAAAATATCACCTCGAAAAAGTATTTACTATTTAGAATACTGCAATTTGGCGAGGTAAATACTAATGGTTGTCTACGTACTGCGTAATTCTTTTTTCAGAATATTTTGTTGTCTTTCAGTTCTATTTTTGCTATCTAACGAACGATAAGAAGCACTTGCTCAAAAACTATTTGAGATATTTAATTGAAAATTTTATGAGGTATGTTAAATATAAAACACATAATCCCGTGCAAACAGTGTTTCTATGTGTTATCGTTTTTGAGATAAAACATAATATACTGTTACTTTGAGATGATTCTTGAAAATCCATCCAAGTAAAATCTCACCAAACGTTTAACTAAAATTGTTATTGAAGTTCTGTTCCACAAAACTATGCAGCAAGACCTTTGCTATCAAACTGTCAAATTTCATAGCTGTATATGCAATAGTTATGGAGAAAATGCACCTTCAAGATGACAAAATGTAAACTGTAGAAAAGTCCAGTTAAAGATTTACTATGATTTTCATTGTTGCAGAGATGTTTTAAAAGTAAGCACTAGAAAACAAAGCGGATTCAATAAACGCATTTAGCCATCTTGTGTATAGGTTTCTAAAAGTGCACATTTCGGAAATTTGAGGAGAGTTTTCCCAGATCGCTATCTCACGTGTGCATACTTGCCTGAAGGTCTTCTTCGCGGAAAAGTCACTATTTCACTCACCGAAATTAATCTTTGGCACAATTTCACTTCAATTTATACCGTGTTCAAAGCGTAAGCGATTTTGTGCCGGCAACATATCTGGCGCGTGGTGCAGATTTCACAGTTGCTACATTTCGAGAGAGAGCTAATACACATTTTACCCTCTTTTTATACTGATTGTTGCATATCTAGAGCTACCGCTCAACTTCGATCTCATTGAGTATACGGGTGGAAGGGAACTTATTACTTTCCATCTAATATGTGCTTCATGGAGCATTAGAAACAAAAAAGTCTAATGGCATTTGTTCTTTGATCAGCCGATTTCGAAATATAACTTGGTTTTTGTTCCAAACTGGATGCGTAATTCCACAAAAACGTATGAAGATTCTAGTTTGTTACTTGTAAGATGCTTAGAATAACGTATCTCTGACACAATTTGGGTAGTAACTGTGGGAAATCACACAGGGTTGCGTAATAATTAATCACCTAAAATAATTAAAGGAATATTCCAATCAGTTTTCCACACGTTAAGTAACTCGGCAACGTTGCACTGAGGTTGGTCAGGGATGTGAACTGGCTTCTGGAATAAACACGTTGGCCGCTTGCAAACATGACATAGGGTGGTGTAATGTTTTGGGGGATAACGAGTGCAACTGGCATTCTGATTGGCCTACTCGCACAGTAAAAACGGAAGGATACGACTGGTATTTGTTTACGTTCACGAGAAGCGCCGCTGCGGTGTTTCGTACTAACCTAGTGAAAGTAACACCCACATAATATGCTTATCTGTCTCTTATTTTTGACAAAACTAAAACATCTCTGTAGGTAATGTTCAGAGATAAAAACGGAAGATACCAAATATGTTCCAAATACCGAGATCTATCACTGGTTTAAATTAATGTAATGACTCCACTTACACTGAAGCCGAAATTGTGAACGCCATAATTATGGACATCATACTGCATCACATGGCAGAATTAAATAATCGGGAAATGTTAAAATCGTTGCGTGTATAAAAGGTACAAACCTGGGAAGATTGGTTACGGTTAAAATTGTCAGAAATGGCACTGAATGTTACAGACAAGTCATTAGGAGCAAGCGTCAGGTAGTCAGGTGAGGCCCGGTAATTCCAGTTTTCCTGGAAATCGCTTAGTGCAGGTGTTGCACAGGAAAATGAGGGATGGTCGAGTAGACTTCGTCGAAACCCGCTGCCGGCGTAGGGGTAATTAAGGGGTGAAAAGCATAGATAGCATCATGACGCACAGTTAGCGCTGGTGATCTTACCGGGAGCGCACAGAGCAGACACTTACCTTCCAGAACCCGGAGCGAGCGGGTCGGCGATACTTGCCTTCGAGATCGCGAGCAATTAGGTCAGTGAGACTTGCATTCCGGACCTCGAGTGTGAGGACACACTACAGTTTCCAGTAACAATCTTCGGTCTTAGTAAAGACGTAAGAAAATTCTAATAGCAATCGGCAAATCTAAAACGTTACTTGATGGTAAATGAAAGTGCTTTAAGGAGAGTACCGGCTTTTATTGAAAATACCAACGCATACCCAGATATAAAGATCCATGCCGAGCAGTACGGAGCAGAATCACCTGAGAACACCATTCCTCTTAGGATAGCAGAAAGGAGGAGGCGGTAATCCCGCATCAACACCCGGTGTATTCTTGCGGGATTTATCGCATGGGTGACATCCCTCTATGTGATAGGCTACTGAAAAGTCAACTGCTTCAATCTTCTGGGCATTCTTTAGGAAGCTTCCATTGAAGCAACACTTTTCCGCGACCCTTGCCTCTGGTTAACCCAAGGGACTATTTCCCTTAGCTTTCCTGAACAATGTACCCAATTGAAAACACAGTGATATACTATCTGTTTGTGTTCTCATCGTTGCTAAGTCAAGTGCCCGTCCACAAGTGAGCGCCATTCGTTTCTTCTCGTGGTCATGAAATGAACATGACACTTCAAAACTGTCGGATAGCGACCCGCTATTAAAAATCGACTGCCGCTTTACCCTAATGTATCCTCCTTACACAAACAAGGAGTGTATAAATGTTTAATGAAAATATACCTGGATTAGCAAGAACTAGATAGAAGAATATGTTTTTGTAAGAATATGTTGTACAAGAGTGATTAAAAATTCATGTGATTGCTACACATGAAATTATGAAGAGAAATTATATTTATGTGTATGTGTGTCTATATAAAAGTGAATAGGCGACCATATACTAAAATTCTAAGATGATGGAAATAAGTTCATTAAGTTCCTTTACCATAGATTACAATAACTCTTTACGTCCAAATATTTCTTTCAGATTTTTAATAACGGTTTCAGTTAAACTATAGCATCATTGAGATATTAAGGATAGGTACCCAGCTGTAATATAGAAAAAAAATGGAATCCACAAATTATGGTTAATTCGCTTGAAATTGTAATATATATCAGGGTGAAACGTGTAATACATTGCACAAAATTTCATGAATATTTCCAAATTAGTTCCGGGGATGTTATTTATCATTCATGTTAGTGTTTTAAAAATTGGTATGCAATTAGCTTTTGAAAAATTCATATCGGTAATTCCTTAAAATTTACACAATATGAATATTGTTGTTTAAGGGGACCTAGGACGGCTCATATGATTTTTTTTTTCAGTCCTTTTGGCCTTTTGTAAGTTCGTTACCGTTATTCTAAATAGTGCACTGTGTAAATCTCAATATACGTGATGAAATTGTATTTTTATCTATAAACTATTTCCATTTTTCATATCACGCAGTTTGAAAAATATGAAATACTCCTTGCAGTACAAATTTTCTTCATCAGTACCACATTGTCACATTAAGATATGAAATCCTAAGAGGTGACTCTAGAATGCTTTTTTCATTTATTGCTTTGAATAACAAAATCTTAACTATAATCAGTAATACATAAAAAGTATAATTTTGGACTAATAGCACCACTGTGCCCAGAAGAGAAAGTAATTAAAACTACACTGTATGGATTACTTGTCATATCGAAAAATTTCGTTCTGAGAAAACTTAATTGTATATTGAAAACATTAATACAGACTAATGTACTACCTGTTGTAAAGAGTAAGAATTGTATATCCCTTAAAAAACACATAAAACGTATTTAAATGTTTTACTAATATTATAAGTTCATTTTTCCAGAAATCTCAAAATCGAAGATATTGACCACGTTGGCTTAAAAAAATAAGATAAAAAAAAAAGAAAAAAAGAAAAAAATATATTAAAAAAAAAAAGGAAGAAAATCTATGCCATGTCCACTTAACATCGTAACCAAGCGTGTTAACGAAAGCTCATCTCAGCTTATTTTATACCGCTATTTAGCTATATGGATGTATACAAGGTTTAATTCATTTATACTTGTAAGAAAGTAGTGTGAAACGATTTAAATATAAGAATGTGCCAACACTAAAGTGACACTGCTTCAGCCTCTATCTTGCTTCAAAAGTTCTTACTGCATATAAAGACCTTCCTTTATATTTTTCTCCGAAACTAATTTGGTGTTTGATGATGCCTAAGTATTTTTTCGAATGGCTTGTTTACTTTATAGAGCAAAAGCTTTATTTGTTACTACAATACTTTGGAAAGTTGGGTTAGCGGAAAACGTTTAAGTCTGTATGAGATATTTTAATAGGTGGTGCAGCTGTAAAAACTACGCATAAGTAAACTAGGAAGTTTAGTGTTTAATAACACCAAAATCCATATTTATGAATTTTGGCAATTTTGTCATTTTCTCACAGATTGATACACCTACGTAAACAGTCAAAGGAATATGTATATGCTGCAGTCATTTTAGAGAAGTCTTTTGTCATTGTGAGCACAACGTTATTGTTACTGTGATGTTTAGTCACATACAGACATCAGCAGAAATTACACGTTTGTTGTTTCCCTGCTGAAACCACTAAAATCCTATTAAAATATGTCATCCGCTTTAATGATATTATTTGCGTTCCCAAGCTCAGTTTCTCTCCCAGCCCTCCGGATGTTTACCTAGAAACCTGTATATGCTCCCCCACACCACCCCATTGAGATCAGGGGGTTGGCTTCCTTGTTGCGATAGCAACGATTTTTATATGCGCTCCTTTGTTCCTCGAAATCCTGTCAGCGCGAAACATCCCCTCTTCTGCGGACTGGAGGCATTAATATCAGTATCAATAAACCTGTGTTCGTATACTTCTAATATGGTTTATATGGGCACAAAATAAAGGGTAATTTAATTTAAGGGCCCCTACAGTTTTTCAATTTTTAGTGGAACCGCTGTACGCACAGAGTTGATGATTTATAAAAAGACTACAAATGCTCCCACTCAACACCAAAGCATCAGAAATAGTCCTAGCATCAATGACCAAAAAGAGAGAAGCCATACCAACAGAATTCTATGCTACAGGGGACATGAATGATCAGCAGCGAACTCTGAGATACTTGTATGAAGTAAAAAAAGAATGTAATAACCTTGTTCCTCCTTTACAAATCATGTTGAATCTGTTCAAAATCAACCTAGTAATGCCAAACCTTTAAGGTCACCATTAGTGACAAAATGTATAAGCAAGTTCTAAAACAAACTTATTTTGTAATTTTGTATTATACTTTGTCCTGTTTATACAGGTAGGTAATATTTAACACTGTTAAACTATTCCTTTTTAGTGAATCACATTAGATATTATTCCAACCCTTATTACAGAACTTATACTACCATATTTGTGACCACCATGGGTAACAAAATGTCTGAGCAATCTTTAAAACATATTTATTTTAAAATTCAGTATTATATCTTGTCATGTTTGCAAAATTAACGTTTAACATTGTTTAACTACTTTAAGACTACCATTGGTAACACAATGTCTGAGCAACTTCCAAAACCAAATTTATTTTAAAATTGGGTGTTACACACATATCTTGTCATGCTTATAACGGTAATATTTAACATTGTTTAATTTTTTATTTTTTTACTTTTTTACATGAATCACATTAAACCGACGGGGTGGTACTTCATGACAACCATGACGTTTCATTGTTTCTCAAAAGACCAATAATGACAACTTTAAAAAAATTCCGCAACTCTGTAATAGAAACAGTGATTGACAATAAGTATTAACTGCATACCTTTAATCATAAACTTAAAAGACAGAATTTAAAGAAATTGCAGAATATGAGCATAAAGTTGGTGTTGCTAGGGTTCATTTTAGCTCTCTTGTCGAAGTTCCAAATCAAAGGTTTTGTCACCTTGCAAATTTGATTATCAATAGAACCAGAATGCAACAATAATGAATCCAAGGTAGCAATTAAAACTTTGCTGTCGTATTTATATGCGGTGGCTAGAAACAATTTCGACGTTTTTTCTTTCCACTTGTCACGCAGAAGACCGCTTTTCGATTCTACAGCAAATACGCGGCCATATAGTAAAATTCTATCATAATGGAAAATCAATTTATTAGGTTCCTCTCACCATAGATTACAATAATTATTTACGTCCAAACTTTTTTTCAGATTTTCAATGACGGCTTCAGTTAAAATATAGTATCATTGGGATATTCAGAACAGGTACGCAGCTGTAAAATAGGGGGGGGGGGGAGAATTTGCAATGTATGGTTAATTCATTTGAAATTTTAATAAAGACATCAGGGTGAAATGTGTAATATATATGTACCAAATTTCATGAATATTTCCAAATTAGTTCCGGAGATGTTATTTATTATTTATGTTAGTGTATAAAAAATTGGTATTCAGTTAACTTTTGAAAAATTCATATAATTGCTTAAAATTTACGCAATATGCATATTATTTTTAAGGGTACCTAGGACGGGTCATATGATTTTCTGTTCTTTTTTTTTCAGCCGTTTTGGCGTTTTGTAAGTTCGTTACCCTTATTCTAAATAGTACACTGTGTAAATCTTAATATACGTGATGAAGTAGTTTTTTTTTTATCTATGAGCTGTTTTCCATTTCTCATATCGCGAAATTTGAAGTAAGTGAAATACCCCTTGCAGAGCAAGTTTTTTCATGAGTACCGCTTTTGATATTAATATTTGAAATCCTAAGAAGTGATTCTAGAATGATTTTTTTCATTTTGTGCTTTGAATAACAAAATATTAATTATAATAGTAGGGCTCGGATTTTTAGGTAAATACATATTTTGTTTGCGTCCTAGTATGAACTTGAAACTGAGTTTAGTGTCCTGGATATTTTCACTGGAGCAAATATTTTAAGTTTTATTGCACACGAAATGCATATTTTCTGATTTTTTATATAAATAAATATTTTGGGATAATCACATAAATTACACAAAAATCGCATAAAGGAAACATTTTAAAAGTAATTTTCACATAAAAGCAGCAGCAAATTATTTTTGACAAGTCACCATCCACTTCTTCAATGCTCAATTGCTAGTGCTAGATGTCGCTACTTGTTGAAAGAACTGGTATGTCAGCTATAGTATCCCTTCAGTTGGAAGAAAATATAAACATCCTGGTTACTCAAGCAACATGAGCTTGTCAGATAAGAACAGGGAATTGCTCCACTGCAGCTGTTATCGCTTCACAATCTGGCTAGTATATACACCGATACTTGTTAAACTGTATAGTCAATTAGTCATTTGTAAATCCACAAAGATTGTACGAGATTCTATATAGCGTTTCACTCTTAGAAGACAGTATGGAGTTAAATGGGACATCTCTGTCTCTATCTAGCGCATACAAGTTGCCATTAGCCGCGTCCTTTTCTACCCTCGCTCTGTTGCCACATTCCTAATAGCATGGTATAAATATTCATTTGTTATAAATTTCAGGTTTGAACACATTATCCTATGCAGAATTTTTTTCTCTATCAGGTTATATCCTTTTCAGAGTCATTATACATTTCTATAGGTCCAAATTTCTTCAGAAAACGGTTTTTTCAATAGAAGTCCGATATTTGCTGTTTCTACACTCATCACGCACTAACTAACAAACTAACTGCTAGAATGCATCTATATTTTTTTCTTAGGAAGAGTAAACTATAGTGCTACTACCTGCCTACTTTGAATTCTCTATGTTTACCCAGTTAAGGGTTATAATTTTTTAAATTAAATGTTTTCGGAAAATTTTATATCTGTGCACTGCAAAAGTTACGCAGTGTGAAACTTTTTTGTTATTGAGTTTACATCAGGAAACCAGCGAGAACAAATGTTGAGGAAGGTTGGAGAAAGTTTTTAAAATAAACCAAAAGGCAGTAACCTCTTTCTTTTATCCAATAAGGCAAACAAAAGGTATTCATCTATTCAGCGTCAGGCCTAACACAGAAGATAGTATAAGGAGCAGCACTAACATTAGTTCGAAAGAAGCCGTGTGTGTAACTGGAGCTGTTATTGCGTTATTTGTTTAATATTTTTGTAAATATTTGTAGCTATGTAGGGGGAAGCTAGGAAGAGACGATATGTTGGTAAATTAAGAAGTAAGGAACGCTAAATAATTATGAATGTGTTAGATTATTTTTGAAGCAAAATGCTTGGCAGTAAAGGCAGTAAAAGAAACAGCTAAGGCTATCGGGTGTTCAGAAGTAGTAGTGTGTATGATTAAAAAGGAACTAATGGAAGGACCTCTAAGAACGCCATCGAAAAAGAAAGCAAAAGGGGCGGGACTACACAAAACGCTAGGTTAACGCAATATGATTGAATAGTGCAAGGTGGAGTGCGGCGAATTGTTCATTCTTTACAGTTTGCAAATATTCCACCCATGCTGAATATAATTTTGTCACAGTTCAACAGTGATGAGACCCTACCAAATTTCTCAAGGGCCACTCTGATTTGGGGTTCGAATATGAAAGAAAGGGTAACAAGTGCATATGAATAGAAAGAGACGATATCGATATCATCAGATGGCGACATAAATATCTAAAAGACGTAAAAGGTTTAGGGACCAGGGGAAATCAATTGTTTATACAGACGAGTCATTTGTAAATTTAGGTCATACAGTAACAAAGGCGTGGAGGGATACCAAAGTTAAAAGTGTCCGTCTCGTCAAGCAGCAATTGAAGGACTAAGTGCAACTAGTACATGTTGCAACACTGCGCTCCATTTAACGTGTACTGTCTTTTAAGGGTGAGACGCGCTTTAGTTGTGTTTTGTTGGGAAATTGCGTATCGACAGTTTTGAGTTCACAGTGGATTAAACAGGTCTAGAGTGAAAAGTAGTGCAAGTGCAACAATATACAGCGAAATTTAAAAGATATCGTTAAGAAATCTTTGTTTCCTCTGTGATTCCATAAAGAAACTGGAATCAATAGGATTGTCTTGAGAAGAAACAGTTGAAGTAGTTCAGGATGTGGAGAGAGGGGAAAAAATCAAGGCTCTTTTTGATCCTGCAGCACAAAACTTAAAAATCTGATGTGTTGCACTCACATGACTTTCTCTGCTCTTGTACTAACCATTCGTAGAAACTCTTACTCCTCTATTTTCTTCGCGTTAGTTGAGATAGACATTTGCAGAAATTATCTTATTGCTTATTTCCTTGTGCGTGCAAGGGGAATATGGGAATACAGTAGGCTGTGAACGATATTCAAATATTTTATAGCTTTGAGATTCCATTCTCTTTGTATGGCTACTAAGAAAAATGAACGATGTTGTGTTTGACGAAAGTTTTAAGTTTTCTGAAACAGACACAAATAACAAGGAATATCTCCGAAATGGTTCGCTTTACAAAAACATTATTTAGACATAGTGTGTTTTAGCGAGATTTACATTTCTTGTATAGTACGATTTGGTCTACCTCTTACGGCAGGGGAAAACAACTGCGGGCCGTGTGACGTATTTAAACGAACAGCCAGCTTGTACGTTCGTGTGACGTCAGGCGAGAGCGGTGTATTGCTATGCTGCATAGATCAGCGGCACTACTTGCACGAAACTGAATGAACATGGAAAACGTTATTTGAGGATGTTTACAACATGCTCGGGCTGTTTAGAGAGAGAGGTGTCGGTCTGGGTGGCTCAGTTGGTTAGACGCTGGTCTACTGATCCCAAGGTCGCGGGTTCAAACCCGGCCCAGGCCGATGGTTTTTAAGTGTGCTTAAAAACGACAGCTCCATGTCAGTAGATTTACCGGCATGTAAAAGAACTCCTGCGGGACAAAATTCCGGCACACCGGCGACGCTGATGTGATCCTGGCAATTGACAGCGTCGTTAAAGAAAAAAAAATGTTTAGAGAGGACCCTCTTCAGCCTAGTCTGAGGGTTTTTATTTGTTGTGTGAGGGATCTTAACGGCGTTAGTGCGAATTTTGTTTTTATTTTGTGTTTTTGCTGACGTTGTGTAGTGGTTTTGTGTTTGTGTTCAGTTCCCCGTATTTCACACCATTTTGAGACCAGGCTTCAAGATGTAGAAACATTGTCAACTACGTTTCAGATCTTTGCGACCCCGTATTCATTGGTTGTTAACAATGTTTCTAGCAGGTAGCAAAATGAATTGATAAATTTACAGTGCGACGATTTGCTGAAGGAAAACTATAAACACATGGAAGACTTGGCTGATTTTTATAAGAATGTTCCTCAAACCAGATTTCTGAGGTTGTATGCCCTTGTTGCACGGATATTATGTAATGTTTGTTTCTACGTATGTGTGCGAACAATTCTTTTTCTGTTATGAACCTTTCTAAGTCAAAATCCCGAAGCATATTGTCAGATCACAATCTAACATGCAGTCTTCGGTTACAAATGTGCCGTACATTACGCCCTAACATTGACAAGCTAATTAAATAAAAGCGAAACGGCAAATGTCGGAAAACGTCCACTTAATAGCTCTCCTCTAGCTCAGGGAAAATAGTTATAATTTCTGCTCTATTGGCGTTATAACATGACTATTCACATAAACTAGAATTCATATATATGGCATAAAGCCGAAATGTAATTCTTTATAATCTGTGACTATTCCGTGATTGAAACAGTGACCATTAAAATTGCGATGTCGCGCACGCCTTTCCTCTTGCCCGCTGTGACGTCACACGTGTTTCCTGGCCGTTGTTGCGGGCACGTAAACTGAGTGAGCTGACGTCACAGCAGCCCCCTGTCTTCCCCTGTCTTACGGTTTGCCAGTTATTGAAAAGTCTTCCAGAGTAAACAGGACTGCATAGGCTATAGCCAGAAAATTCAAAATACACATTTCGTTTGCCATAAAAATATCTCAAACATGTGGTATTTTACTCAAAATCGTTAGTTATTTTTAAAAAAAATCAAAATTTTTGAAAACTTTTCTATATAAAGAGTAGTTTAGGGTGGAGGAATTTTGTTCAAAATTTTCGTGTCACATCCTTGAAAAACATTAATCTTAAATATCAACTTTGGTTTTTAACCTACTTTTCGTTTTTGAGCTATGCTGCCCACAGACTGACACACAGACAGGCACACGCGCGCGCGCAGACCTTTTTCTAAAATTGCTATTTTTTTGGATTCATGGGGCCTCAAAACATATATTGCCGGTGAAATATCGACATCGAATGTTTGGGTGGAATACAATACTTCCTCTATTTACTACTCGTAGTAAAGAAAGTAAAAAGAAAATGCAAGGAAGTGTAGGAAAATAATGGTGGATTTCACATAGTCTGTAAAATTTCAAATGTGCTGGATGGGCAACATGAAGACATTGTTATGAGTGTGACTGACATTCCATGTTATAATTATGTTATATATACTTCTTGTGACGTGAAGTGGTCATTTTCGAAATTCAAGACACTTCTTAGTGACAATCGTCAATCTTTCGAGATGGAAAATTTAAGGAATCATGTGATCGTATACTGTAACTCTACAGTACTTGGTGATCCCTTCCAAGAATAATGTCTGGTGGTACCACATACGTTTATATTAGTTCGGCTATTCCGACCTTTAAAAAAAAAATAAAAAAAAAAAAAGCACATATATTTGAGTTTTTAGCACAGATTTTTGACATTTTTAGCACATAAAAAAATAAATAATTTCCAAATTTTTAGCACCTAAAAATTCAAGCCCTAATAATAAGTGATGCCTAAAAAGTAAAATTCTTTGGATAATAGCAGCACTGTGCCCAGAGTATACATTGTAGCCCAAAATGCATTCTACAATTTCTTTAGACAGTACTGTAGAGCGATTGCGCCAAGTTTCATGAAAAAGTAAAGAAAACTATACTGCATAGATTTATTTGTTATATCGAAAGGTTTCGTTCTGAGAAAACTTAATTGTACATTGAAAACATTAATACAGACTAATATACTATCTTTCACAAAGGTAAATACCCATCTTCGGTGAGACTTGCGCGAAGGGTCACCTAATTCTCAGGCGTGCTTGCATAGGTGGTATGAGAATTAAATAGCAGCCCTTGCTGCTCGGAGGACATGCCAATAATGTCACCTCGCAACTCACCTCACCTCGTAGTTTTGAATGGCAATATTTCAGCAATCCTTCTACATTAACGGGCAAACATTGCAGATTCAACTTCAGTGCACCTGCAGAACATATGTTCTTATGGTGTTTCTGTTAAGTTGTGGACTAGAACTAAAATGATCCAGTTTTGGTGCTAGACTTATAGAACGTGAGTTTAATCAGTCAGGCCAAAGCCGTGTGTTCACTATAGCTGTGCTGGCTAAGGTGTGTTCTTTCACATGAACAGTGTGGCCTGACATGGATTCGAATCCCATCTAACATTCCTTTTTTATTTCCCTTTTTCTATTTTCTTTCTTAACGGGAACATTAGTATTTATATAACCCGAGCGAAATATAAAATTATACAAACTAATGGAATCTATTTCTAATAAAGCTCCTCCTTTAGGTATTTTTATTCCGCGTACCGTTGTAACCTTTCCCGCCGTCTTATGAATGCTGTAGTATAATGGAAATTTTGCAAATGAATGCTTCCTAAGATATCAATTGCTGAAAATGAAGCAGGGAACACGCCTACCCCAATTGTCAAACATTCCCCTTGAAATTAATATTTCCCTTAAAACATTCACATTCAAAAGTATCTCTGTGAATTTCGTGGGCTATTACCATATTAAAATATATAAGCGTGTAATAGTGTAAATTACCAGATCTGGATGCCAGTGAATATGACACATTAAACAGAACAAAATGCAGTTGTTGAAGCAACCTTTGCACCCAGCAAGGTAGTCATGTCGTTTATTTCCAAGCAGACACAACGTTGCCATGTCCCCATTAACTCAATTTGTAGCAGTGTGCCTTCATCTGATTTTCCGTTCCTGATAAAAAGCTGTACAGAACTAAACACATTTGTTAATCTTGTATTGCAGAAAATAAACATGCAAAGGACGAGGCACGAACCCCCGTCAGCTAGCAGTTCTGAATTTCACAGTCAACGGCGAAGCGCTCTTGGCTATTCGTCAGCTGGACCGTCGCGCTGTGTCATATGATATTAAGCTTGCTGTCACTACCTTAGCAGCTAATTTCACTGCAAGGCGGAAAGCTCACGTGCACCTTTAGAAGTGATTTAAAAATTTGCGTTTCTTTTTCTAAGTATTCGCTTACATTTATTTAGAGGAATAAGGAAAGAGAATATTTCTATAACAAGCACGAGTATCGCAGTGTTTAAGTTCGTTTATTTTATTTTTATTAATGACAGACAAATAAGATTGAAGTCACTAATATCAATAATTAATTTATACTTATTACCTACTCAGATTATGCGCCTATCTTCAAGATTAGTAACTTCTTTAAGAAGTTACCTGTCTTGTAGAACCCTTTCAAAAAGCACCACTTTTGAAATATTTATTTAATTTAATATTTTTGGCACTTAAAAGTGCACCAAAGATGGGTATTTACTTTTGTGAAAGATCGTACCTGGTGTGAAGGGTGAAAATTAAATTTAAATGTTTTACTAATATTATAAAGAGTTAATATTTGCAGAAATCCCAAAACCGAAAATATCGACCACGACTATGAAAAGCGCCACAGCTAAGCGTGTTAACGAAAGCTCACCTCATCTTATTTATCCTGTTATTTATATGAATGTATACAAAGTTTAATTCATTTATTTCTTGTAAGACAGTCGTGTGAAACCATTTACATTGGAGGATGTGCCACCCCTAAAGCGACACTGCTTCAGTCTCTATCCTGCTTAAAAAGTTCTTACTGCATATAAAGACCCTCATTCATATTTTTCTCTGAAACTACTTTGGTGTTTGAAGATTCTTTAGGCGTTTTTTTTTTCGAATGACTTGTTTCCTTTATAGAGCAAAAACTTTACTTTGTTACTACAATACTTTGGAAAACTAGGTTTACGGAAAGCATTTAAATTTTTATGGCATTCTTTAATAGGTGGTGCAGCTGTAATTGCTACGCAGAAGTAAAATAGAAAGTTTAGGGTTTAATAACACCAAAATTCATATTTATGACTTTTGGCAAGTTTGTCATTTTCTCACAGATTGATGTACCTGCAAAAAATGTCAAAGGAATATGTATATGCTGTAGTCATTTTAGAGAAGTGTTTTGTCATTATGACCGCAACGTTATTGTTACTGTGATTGTTAGTCACATACAGCCATCAGCAGGATTACACATTTGTCAGTTTCCCTACTGAATCCACCACATCCCTTTAAAATTTGTCATCAGCTTTAATAATATTATTGGCGTTCCCAAACTTGTTGAGTTTCTCTCGCAACCCTCTGAATGTTCACCTAGTAACCTGATATATTCCCCCACACCGCCCATTGAGATTAGGGGGTTGGTTTCCTTGGTGTTGCTTTGGCAACGATTTTTACATGCGCAAGAGCCCCTTTGTTCCTCGAGCACCTGTCAGCGTGAAACATTCCCTCTTGTAGGGGCTGGAGATAAACGTTTGTTCGTACATTTCTATTTGGGTTTATATGGGCTCAGAATAAAGGCAATTTAATTTTAGGACCCCTACAGTTCTTCAGTTTTAGCGGAACCACTGTTTGTGAGTTGATAATACATAAAATGACTACAAATGCTCCCATTCAACATCAAAGCATCAGAGATAGACCTGGCATCAATGACCTAAAAGAGAGAAGATATACATCCAGAATTCTATGCTACAGGGGACTCTGAACTGACGCACATATGTACAAGAATGGCGATCCACGGGTTTCGCCATATCAACTGTAAGAACTCAGCCTACAGCGAGCCAAATACCACGTGTGAGTGCAAATTGTGCGGTCAAAAATGTGGCCTATACCATCTGGAACTTTGTTTTAAAAAATGTGAATAACTGTAACTTTGATCTTATGTGACCAATTAATACTTGTATTAAATAAAAAGACATTTTAAAAAACTTGTTCACCGTTTACAAATTAGGTTGAATCCGTTCAAAATTAACCTAGCAATGCCAACCCTTATTACAGAACTTATACTACCAACGGGAGGTGGGGGGATACTTTAAGACCACCACTGGTAATAAAACTGTGTGAGCAACTTTCAAAACCAAACTTATTTTAAAATTGTGTATATTATCTTGTCATGTTTATAAAGGTAATATTTAACATAGTTTAACTTTTCCTTGTTTATACGAACTATATTTGTTATTATGCCAAACCTTATTACAGAACTTGTGCTACCAACTTTAAGATCACCATTGCTAACAAAATGTCTGAGAAATTTTTAAATCAAACTTATTTTAAAATTGGGTACTATATCTTATTATGTTTATAAAACTAATATTCAACATTGTTTAACTACTTTTGGACTATTATTGGTAACAAAATTTCTGAGCAATTTCTAAAACAAGTTTATTTAAAATTGGGTATATCTTGTCATGTTTATAAAGACAATATTTAACACTGTGTAACTATTCCTTCCTTACATTAATCACATTAGATATTATGCCAACTCTTATTGCAGAACTTATAGGTACTACCAAGGGGGGTGGAGGGGGGCTACTTTAAGCCCACCACTAGCAACAACATATTCGAGCAAATTTCATAAACAAATTTATTTTAAAATTGGGTGTTAAACATATGCCATGCTTATAAAGGTAATATTTAACATTGTTTAACTATTTATTTTTTAATTTTTACGTGAATCACATTAAACCGACGGCGTGGTACTTTATGGCAACCATGGCATTTCATTGTTTCTCAAAAGACCAATAATGACAACTTTAAAACAATTGTGTAATTCAGTAATAGAAACAGTGATTGAGAGTAAGTATTAACTGCATGCCTTTAATAAAAAACTTGAAAGACAGAATTTTAAAAGGTAGAGAATCTGAGCAAAGTTGGTATTGCTAGGGTTAATTTTAGTTAAGATAAAGAGGCATCTAGTCGAGGTTCCCAATCAAGTCTAGAGATTTTGTTACCTTGCAAAGTCAAATTCCATTATCATAACAAGCAGAATGCAACAATAATGAATCCAAGGTAGCAATTAAAACTTTGCTATCATGTTTATAAATAGTGGTTTATTCGACGCTTCCACGTTTTTCTTTTTGCTTACCACGCAAAGACCGCATTTCGATTCTACAGCGGGCAGCAAATGTTTCATCAATCTTGTTATGCCAGAAATACAAACATATATGTTTAATTATCTTCAACTCAGATGAAGGAATTAGTGACATGTTTTATTTTAAGTTTATTGCCAGGAATTGAGACATTTTGATACATTTCAAATCCAGCGGCAGTTCCTGGAAAATAATATTAATGTTAACACTTATGGCTTATACTAGTTTTAGACAGTCCTAAATTTTGTAAACTAGTGACAAAATACTACTATATTGATTGATAACTATGAGAAATGGCGTTTACAGCAGGTCAACAGTCGTGAACATCGAGAATGTAGATCAGCGATGTTCAACATTTGTGAAAGAGGGGAGGTTAGATTTACCTTCTTCCACTATATCACACTTTGCCACTCTTTAACACACAGACGTCTATTGCGTTACAGTAGCGGTTTTGTTACATGTACGTTGCGTTTGACTTACGAAAGCACTTTCAAATCTTATGCGGTAAACATCTGTTCATTAGTGACTTCTTTGGTACTGCTTACGTTTAAGAAGTCTATCAATATTGGGCGATAAAGTCGAAATACATAGACTAAGGATGTATTGCCAGCCCTTTTGGAGGAAGTGTCGCTTGATGTTTGCACTCAACTGCATTTCCAGCACGACGGAGCTCCTGCGCATTATGCTATAAACGCACGGGAAGAGGCAGTCCTACCGTGCCCTGGCCGCCTCGTTGGCCGGAACTTAACCCCATGGATTTCCTTCCCTGTGGTCATCTTCAGATTATGGTGTATTCATCATTAATTGTTTCCGAAGAGATGCTGTTTGCCCGCATTATTGCAACCATTGGTGAGATTCGCAACGCATCAGAACTGCTCAACAGGGTTCGCAAATCATTTCTGCGTCGATGTCGCCTATGCATTGATCTTAGAGGTCACCATTTTGAGCAAATTCCTTTGAAATCCTCATAATTTGTTTTCTTGCCTTTGTTCTGCTTGTATCTACCTATTGTACTGTGGCGTTAATATCAATTCAAGTAACGCATGTTTATAATAATTCAGTCACATGTAGCTCTTTCAAGGCGTGTCAATTATTTCCTTGTTCGTAAGCTGTTAGTTAAGCTTGAACTATTTGTTTAAGTATGTATGAAGTGTTCAGTATGTATATCTACTATTTAGGTCATCAAAGAGTAAATAATAGTTAAACGAATTTGAAATAAAAACCTAAACCATTAGTTAAATGAAAAATTACAACACAACACTTGTTTCCCGCAAATGAAATTAAAGTCACCATATACATTATTAAACAAATAAGGGAGGGGCGAAGGAAATATAGAAAATATGCAGCAAAAGGAATTTGCATCCAGGCTTCTAAGCCATGTGCAGCTTCGTCTTCTTGGCAACATGTCCATTAGGCTAAATACTCAAGCTGCGAAAGCCGTCCACTTGTTTTCTCATCATACGTTACAGCTACAGTGGACATGATCTGTGACGTGCATACGCCCAAGCAATTTTAAGGCACGATTCTCTAATTTGTAATCCTAGACCATAGGTTTCCTATCCCGAATTTTTCTATGAACTGTCTACTACCAGTAAAACTCGTACGGTGGTAGTAGACGGTTCGAGCATGAGCATTCGTGGGAGCTTGAGTACGTCCTGACTCACAGTTTCTCGGGTACCAGGCTGCAGAGCTAGATATCTGGTGGTCTCACATAGGTTATAGTAGTCTTCCCGGATGGGTTGACCCGCGAAAGTGGCGTATCCACTTTTGTCCCCTGTGTAACAGCAGGGGAGGGCCTTTTTAGGAAATAAGCTATCGGCCCTAATGTAAAGTCCCACGGAAGAAGTGGTACTCGGATGCCGCCTTCCCTGGTTTTAGGGGTGGGGGGTTCGGCTCTCTGGTAGATCCCTCACACATAAGTGCCACTCAACAGTGAGATCATCAATGTAGTGTCGCCCAGCGCATTATTGTCGGTGCTACCGCAAAGGAGTCGAAGGAAAGAGACAGAGAATGGCCGCATTGTTGGGCGCTTGCCGAAAGAGAGAAAAGGATAGAGGCTACTGGAATCTTCTACTTTGTATATCTCGCCGCAATAACTGAACGTTCCTGAAGCTTCCAGAATAGTGCCTGGGAGATATAAATAGCGGTAAAGTGCGACAGAAGAGTCAGTCAGATGTATGTGAAGCGTTGAGTAGTCGTGCCGAGGACAGTCAGACGTATGTGAAGCGTTGAGTAGTCGTGCCGACGGAGACGATGTGAAGCGTTGTGCCGACGGAGAAGGGACAGTTCTTGTGTTCCGAATTCGGAGCCGTGCTGTTGGAGAATCGGAAAAGACTTTCTTGTTGTTGCAACGAGTGTACAAAGTTACTGTTTACGGAAATAAAAGTGTTTCTCTATCTCGACTACATCTGTCGACTTTACTTCACAACCAAACCAAAAAGTTACAGTATGTAATGTTGTATGTGAAGATTTTAAGTGATACGGTATAGTTTATAATGATGAAGTAATTGACTTAAGAGATTCTATTGCATATAATTTGTATCGGGGCGCTGACCAAGTCCCACTCTACAGTGCTGCACCCACCAATGACGCCTGCAGTGTGCAGATGTGGGGGACGCAGCGGCTGGGCGGTAAGCCTTGGCGCTTCATGGACTGTTGCGCTGGGGTTCAGTTTCATTTCTTGATATTCTGACGCAGCGGCTTTTGCACAAGGTTATTGGGAGGTCGGCTCCTGGCAATGGGAACCCCAAACAGTGTGTTCTTCCAACGTAAGCATCGGAAGGGTTATTGCTAGAGAACTGGAATAATCTGGCACATTCTCAATCTCGAACATTCTGGAACCGCTTGGGACTTTCCTACTGCGAGCGCTCTCACCAGTTCACTCACTCTCGCAAAGTTACAAGTAAGTGAACCAGTCAGCGAGTGAGCCAACGAGTGCATTTCTGGTGTGACGAAAAGTGCCGTTTTTGAGAGTTTGTTACGACTGTGGCAATGTATAGCAAGTGCTCTGACTGCAAAGGACTAGATACGTCTTGTGTTTGATTCCAGAGCGCATAAATTGTTTGGAAGAAGGGGCTGCATTGTGCGTATGTTATTACTAGGGAAGAAAGTCAAGTGATAGGGGAATTTACACTAGTTCGTACTAGTGAAGCTAGTGTAAGTTAAGCGAAGTCTCAGTGACAGATGAACTAGGTTATTAAGTGACAATGAAAACTGAGTGAAGTGACAGTTTAAAAACTGGACGAATATTGCCAATGGCTGTATAGTTTTCCTTGGTGTAAACCTTTTTATCTTTTCTCGTTTTCTTAGACATTTTATCTTTCTGTTCTCATTTGTTGCATCTAATGTTTTTGAAGGAGGGTGGCATACAAATACCGATTCAGTTCAGGATGATATAGTGGAAGTTACGGATAAATATGTTTTCACATTATATTATTCTACAAGCTTTTATTTAAGGCAAGGCTAGACTGAAAATTCCAACTTCTTTACTAATCAACCTCTTACTATGAAAACTTAACCACATAATTATAACATTTTAAACTTGCATGCAAATTTTAATGTTGCTGCACTGTTATCTTCTACGAAAATATTGTAAAAATGTCTTGCTATATAAAATGTTCCACGCATCAAAAGGTTTGATATTTTTCATTGAACTTCTGTTTTTGATTAGTACAGAGCATTATTAAAGTACCCACTTTCTTGTATTTTAGAATATTCTTCTACCATTTGCTCTAATTTTTTTCTTATGCTACCCTAAACTTTTTTGAAAATAGTAACTTTTTCCTATTTTAACACTGTATAATTTACAAAACGTGAGCATTTATAAGAAAAGGGGTATGTAAATTTCTTTATTTACATAATATACACCTATCCTGTAAATTTCACTAAGCTAAATGCAAAAAAAGTTTCTCAGAAAATGAATTTTAAAGTAATGATTGTTCAAATTTTATATTTCTAACCTTTGCAGGGAGTTAAAATTGTTCTCCTGCATATATGGAACTCTCTTTCTGCCATTTCTTCTGCTGTGCAGCAAGTTTACCATATTTCAGCATCCTGTGGGATGACTTTTCATCGCACTGATCAGAAGTGGTACTCCGCTGAAGTCAACGACTATCTCTCCGCTCACTGGTCTTTATCCTTAGTTCATGAATTTCTTTGCGTTCTGTGTTTTCCCTGCTGTACATCTTTCCAGCAGCTCATCAGAGGCTAAATAAATTTACAATAACAGCACTTTTTTAATAAGCTCTTTTGAAAGGACTGTCTTCATATGTGTGTTGTCTTACTTCAATGGCAGTTCTTCTTCGGCACTGGCACAATAGTATGCATGTCCCAGTGAAAAAGTTTTTCATTTAACTTAGTGAAACTTCCAGGTTAGGTCCATAATATGTAAATGACGCACTTCACATTCCTGTTTTCATATAAACGTTTCCAAATGATGTATTAAAATATAGAACAGTTACTATTTTCAAAATTTTTGAGGTGACATAAGGGAAAAAGTTAGATTAAATTACAAAAGAATACTCTCAAAAATAAGAATTTGGGTCTTTCTATAATACAGTACACAAGTCAAAAACAGAAGTTCACCTTGAAAAATTTAAACCTTTTGTAACAGGGCATTCTCTATAGCGAGTAATTTTTCCAACATTCTCACACAGAATAATTAATAACTAAGGAAGTATTTAGTATACCAGCATGAAAATCTGTATGTTAGTTTAGATTAGTTATATCATCATGTGGCTAGATTTTAATAGCGATAGGTTGGTTATTAAAGAAATTGGAATCAACAACAATGTAGCCTTACAGGACATTTAAATGTAAACGACCACCTCTACATGTGTCTTTACATAGTCATATGACGACGTAAGGTGGTAAAATGATAAAAATAGCAAGTCATCTATTTCTACACACCCTAAGCTACCAAAAAATGCCAAGAAAGAAAATTCAAAGATTTAAGCATTCTGATCAAATTTTCAGTGTAGCCTTGCCTCAACTTGCTGTTTGCATGGTCGGGTCAAATTTTGCAACTGAATTTTAAAGCAGTTATTCTCAAACGATTATACTGAAATGTTGTATACACGTTTAGTTTGGATGACAATGCATGGTTAAATGTGTGACATCAATCTAAATCCAAAATGGCGGACCGTACAAAATGGCGGGCTAGTTATTTTTATACACTCCCATAATATGGGCATTAAATGAAAGGGTTTGCTGAGAAAAATACGAGTAAAATAAAAAATAAATTAATAGTAAAAGAAATTTAAAAACAAGCCTTTTTAAATGCTCTAAAAGAAGAAAATAAAGTAATAGTAATCCTTTTTTTAAAAAAAAAAAGTTTTTATTTAAATGCTCCAAAAAGACGAAGATGAACTTTCAGTGAAACCAAATCAATCAATTTATAACATTACACAATTTATATGACATGAAAGCATGTTACAAGATTTGCCTGTGTAGATGAACAAGAATACAATATGTAACTTGCTCTTGACATAAGTAATTCTAAGAAAAAAATGATATGCTTTTATAAAATAGGCATATCTCACGACCAACTACTGTTGTGTCATATACATTCTGTAATGTTATAAACTGAAGGATTTGATTTAAATTAAAGTTTATTTTCTTCTTTTTAGAGTATTTAAATAAAAGCTTCCTTTTTTTTTTTTTTTTTTAATTTTTTACTATTAATTTATTCTGCCATACACATTACTCTTAAATAGTTAGTAATTATTCCATTCATCTTCATTCGCTGTATTCTGGAAGTTAGACTGTTTTCTATGAATCTAAGATGTTGATAAATCCTCCACGTGGTTGGAGCCTGAGGACGTCTAGACTATGTACGTCACCGAGAGATTTTCAACTGTTACTTCATCTTCCTTTTGGAAGAATCTGTATTTTCAATAAAATCGAAATATTTTCTTGCATTCTTAGACATGTTATATAATATTTGTTTAATTAATCTTGCAATAACTGGAATTAATAGAGTATTTCATAACAACGCATTTTATAATTATTCATATGCTTTTTCACAACATTATCTGTTTATGTTCACAACTGTATGCCGGAAAGTACCAAATATATCCCAATCCAGTACAAAATTGGGTTCGTAATGAAACCTAAAACAAATGGGAAATAATAATTATAAACAAACTTTATTAGCAGATAATTAATAAGCCTGAGGATAAACTAACTCACTTATTAGGCTAACCAAGCTGCAACTTAAAAGAGTTATAAATTATATAACTGAACATGAAAAATTCAGGAAACATCTAAGGGCAATGAGACTGTACCAAATGGAACCCATTTGTCGCTTGTATTTAAAAGTCAATGAAACGGCGAAACATCTCTTTTTAAAATGCGAAGCTACGGAACGAAAAATATACCAGATTCTCTGAGCCACCATCTAATGAGACAAATACTACAACTACATAACTATGTGTCTACATATATATCCCTAAATTGGAAGCGCAAAAAGGTATCTTAAGGCTGAGTTGCGAAGGGCTAACCTGCTTCCAAACATAGTCATGCTGAAAAGTACCAAATATATCCTAATTTGTCCTATAAAACAAAAGGATTTATCACCAAAGTGAAAATAACCTAAAGGGACCGTTTTCTGATACCTGTTAACACAACGGAAGGTTAAAAGGGTAAACTCAAACATTAATGTCTAATATCATTTTTTTCCCCTGAAAAAGTGCTATTATGGAGTTGGTGCTTTAAGGAAACCAGATTCTCAATTGTAATACCCAACATTTTATATCGAAATATCATTAGAAAGACAGATTTGTTATCCTAGGAATGAATAAATAAGCTACAATTGGAAAACAAAAATAAACAAGATAAACAGAAAATTAAGAGTGCTGATGTGTTTATCTTAGTACGTACGGGTATTAATGGCAAAATGACAAAAACAAAATTTAATGATTAAATCACTTCCCTTTATATCTAGCGTATATTAAAAGTGCAAGAGGCCCTTCACGAAATACGTCACTCTTAAGGCAACATTTTAAATTCAAACATTTTTATTCTGTGAATCTTTTTGAAAAAGTAACTACATATAATTGATTTGACGCACTTTTCATCGCATGATATAACTTTCTACGGTGGTTGTTGGTTCCAATGAGAATCACTCAAGGTGCTAAACTACGAAAAAAGGTGTGGTAAAGCATGAAAGTGAAGAATGCATCTCAAAAGTGACGAAGTGCCTATTCAGTTTCCATGGCACCTATGAATGCAAGCTTAGACCTTGAAATCCCCAGCTCTAGCTTGAGGATGTGCCACTGTCGAACTGGGAATGGTCATTATTCGTACATATTGCAAAACCGAGTCCATTGAGTATTGCCAGCTGGAAGAAGTTGCTGGAAGAAGATGAAGTCTAGACATTCTGCGGTCCCCAACAATGTGAGATGAATATTTTCCCTCCACCTTATTGGGGATTTTGAATGTCTAGGCCATGTTCGTCGCCATGAAACATCCAGGTCTTAATTCATCTTCATCTTGGGAGAATCTTTATCTTCAGTGAACATCGAAGTAATTATTCATATATTTATAGACATGCTGTTACATACCTAATTGTTGTTTAATCAATTCTCCAGTAAGTACACTAAATATAGCATTACATATAGATTAATTTTCTAATCATACATATGCTTTTTCATAGCATTTTTATGTTCATAATTTTATGCCACAACGTACGAAATCTGTCCTAATTTCCCTATGAAACAAAATAGTTTATCACCAAACCAAAAATAATTCAGAGGCAGTGTTTTCTGGTCCCTATTAAATTAATTGAGGGTTATAAGTACAAGTTCAAACATTAATAAGTTCTATAGTTTTTTTTTTTTTTTTTTTTTTTTTTTTTTTTTTTTTGTGGTACATAAGCGGAACCATGATGAAATCTCTATGGGATATTGTATGGGACATTAAGCGACATTTTACACTTCACATACTGTGTGGTCAAGATTTAGTGCTTTAGAGGCAACCCAGTGATTTCGAAAGGACTTCGGGCACTCCGTTATTGAAAGCACTGATTTTTTACACGAAGATGTCTGAAAGGAAGAGTTCTCGGAAACAAACAAATAACCACACACCCTTCGAAAATAGGTAAGCACCGACGAAGTAATGTCTGCAATGATGCCCACCATACTAAAAAGCAGGCAAATAACAGTCACTTACAGGGTGTATAATGTCATAATATTAAAACAATGTGAGTGGCATTATTGACGAAACACCGTGTTGAGCTATAAGTACTTTTTGTATACTTGCCATGTGGGTTTGTTTCTTGCTTTTTGAAAAGGGAGAAAAAATAAGAAATACAATTGAAAGAATATTAATTTAGCACGAATTCTTACAAAAAGAGATTTGAGGAACAAAATGTTTTTGTGGTAAACTTTTTTTTTTTTTTTGCTGTGTTCAACGCCCGCTTTTACTAAAACGGCACCGCAGGTGGTGATACTGATGATACATGGAATGAAGATGGAGCATCAGTGGAATGAGATGGCGGGGGAAACCGGAGAACTTGGAGGAAACCCGCCCCAGCGCCGCTTCGTCCACCACAAATCTCACATGCAGTTGCCTGGAATCGAACCCGAGCCGTTTTGGTAAGAAGCGAATGGTCTAACCACTCGGCTACGGCGCGGCCTCTACAGTTTGTATGCCAAACATTGTATTTAATATGAGGAGGGCTAACTATAATCTGAAACTATAAAATAAAAGGCATCTGAGCTTTTTGATAATTTGTTATATAGCTGGCTTTGAATTCGATTGTTTTTCCAGAAACTCATTACTAGACATTTGACTTTTCATATAGATACCTATAGGTACTTTATATTACCTTTCCGCATAATACATGTGCCCATACAAGTATTAATTAATCTTTCAAGAAATATTCAGCAAATGTTTCAAACCTACTGACCTACTGTTACCTAACTTACCGCTCTCTTTTGTTGAGTAGTAGGGTAGCCCAATAGGGGACCTTGTGATCTACTCAAGCGCGACAGATTACATAAGGGGAAATACCTTTCACCCTCTTGAGTACCTCCACGATATACAGAATGTCCCAAAACTAGACCGACGAACTTTGGGAGCTAATAGATAATATTACTTTGAACACTTTTTGCTGCGGTTCTTCGTTTAAGCGTTAGTTAATGTCATAGATTACTGCCTCACACCCAGTTTAAGTATTTCCGGCAAAATCAACAATGCAAATTAGTACTGCATTTATCTAGCTAAGGCAAACAATCTTAATCCAAGAAACAAACACAGAACACAAAAAAAAAAAAAAAAACACAAACATCTCATTGTTTACAGTTAAGATCAGTTTTACTATTCAAAATAAGTGTTGGAACGCACTCTCATTGTGATTAACACAAAGAGTGCATTGGTGTGTCCTATTCTGCCGTACTCTAGCAGACACCAGCCATTTCTTTGGTTTGTAAGCTTGTCGCTCTAATTTTGAATAGTCAAGCTGTGATTAACTGTAAACAATGAGCGTCCTAAAAGTCACGGTTTGGACGCTGTAGCGCATCGAACTGTGAGATGGGTGAAAGTTCACATTTCGTCAATAAATCCAACATCCAGCTACCTAGGTTACAAACGAGCTTCGAACGTAATCGCAGAGCCTATACCGGCGGTGGTGAACCTCATGCACATAATTCAATATGTGCGGTTTACAGTCGCTCGGTGGATTCGGCCCATAAGCTCCTCCGCTGACATTACAGAAGTGCCATGCACCAATGTGTCAATGTGCATGCACTATAGTTTAATATGAATCTTGTTATTATATTTTCTCTCTTTTCCCTTGATATTGCTATATATTTCTGCTCTCGCTTCTTATTTTCCAATATTGTTAAACATAATATTTCCCGCCACAAACATAGTTTTTATTACTACTACTACTACTACTACTATTATTATTATTATTATTATTATTATTATTATTATTATTATTATTATTATTATTATTATTATTATTATTATTATTATTATTATTATTATTATTGCTGTTGTTATTATTGTTATTTTTATTACTATTACTATTATTATTATTATTATTACTATTATTATTGTTATTATTATTGTTATGATTATTATTAATATTTTTATTATTACTATTATTACTATTATTATGAATAATAATAATAATAATATTATTGTTGTTATTATTATTATTATTATTATTATTATTATTATTATTATTATTATTATTATTATTATTATTATTATTATTATTATTATTATTATTATTATTATTATTATTATTATTATTATTATTATTATTATTATTATTATTATTATTATTATTATTATTATTATTATTATTATTATTATTATTATTATTATTATTATTATTAATAATAATCTACTTCATATGTGGATATAGCGATGCAGCGGCTATTGGCAACGGCTATCAGGAACTCGGCTAGGGCAGAAGGAATGCCAAACAGATAAGGAGCGTGATCTTCCAGCCTAAACATTGGAAGCATTGTCGCCAGGTAACTAAAATCTCCTGGAAGTTTCTCAGTCTCGCGTGTTGTGGTACCGGGTGGAGCTTTTCTACTGCTATTTAACGAGCGCTCTCACAAGTTGAGTCACTCTCCCGAAGTTATTAGTGAGTCAGTCAGCGAGTGAGTGTGCTTCTGGTGGAGTGAAAAAGGGCCGTTCTCCGAGCGAGTTTTTGACGACTGCGGCGAAGTACTGTTTGGCAAAGCCATGAGGCATATTGAAAAGAATGTGAACTTTCCCGGATGTTTACGTGAGCTTATCGCATAAACAGAACGAGACAGTGTAAGTACTCTGTTCAGGTACAATCATATCTTTAGGATAGATTCATCTCATGTATCGGCAGGCGCGAGAGATCATCTGTTTGTTTTATCATTGACTATACGCCAAGTTACTAGATATTATTACGCTCTTCTAATAAACGAGATAAGAAGCGATCATAGCGCTCGACAGGCCAATAGCCTCGTCGCTTTGTCAAGTAGTGCAGAAAGTGCTATAACTGCAAGGGATTAGAGAGGCCTTGCGTTCAATTCCCAATCGAAAGAATTGTTCGGAAGAGGAGGTTGCGTTGTCGTTATCTTATTTCGACGCGAAAAAGGTTATGTAAATGGAGTGAATTGAACTAGTTCATAACACTGTACAACACTGAAAATTGCACCTGATCAACAATAGGCGATTCAAATAGACTTTTAAGCACGAATTTCAGAGCAGAAATCCGTTTTGTGATGTCACCTAACTTTTTTAGATATTGCCCTTTTTGTGATTTGGAAAAATCCGCTGCGCTACGCCACACTCACCGCTGCAACCTTTACCGGTCGGCCCACCCTCTCAACATCTGTTATCATTCAAGGCTGGTAAGAGATGTATTGCAGGCGAGGTCGCTTCAGGATTTTGACAAGGGACTTAAATATGACTTCTTTGAAAGATCTTCTTTGTTAATGGGCACAGGGAACAATTGAATGACAATTACAAGCCATCCGAATGGCGTAATTTAATTGATTCGTCGAAGATAGGTATAGGTAAAGGCAGTTTTATTAGTTAATGGTAACTCTTATCCTTCCGCCTCTATAGTTCATGTTGTCCAGATGAAAGAAGCATATGAGAATATGAAGATAGTTTTGAAAGCTATAAACTATGTGAAGTATGAATGGCAAATTTGTGGAGATAAAGATGTTCTAGTGTTACCGGACCCTAATGACCAAGTTGTCGACGGGCCCTTAAACCCAACACACTCACTCACTCACTCTAGTGTTACCCCTGGGAATGCACAGTGGTTCACCAAGTTTTGTTGTTTTATATGTGAGTGGGACAGTTGGACTAAAGAAAACCATTATGAAGTAACTGAGTGGCTTGTAAGGAAAGCTTTAATACCGGGTGAAAAGAGTGTAAAGCCAAAGTTAACAAAGGGACATTTTTTTTTTTTTTTTTTTTTTTTTTTGCTACCGCCGCTTCACATTAAGTTAGGCTTAATTAAAAATTCTGTAAAGGCTTTGAACAGAGAGAGGAGGTGTTTTCGGTATTTGAAAAGAAAGCTTCCAAGAATAAGAGAAGCAAAATTAAAAGAAGGTATTTTTATTTGCCAACAAATATGCAAATTGATGGAGCACAGGAATTTTGATGAACTACTTTCCGAAAACGAGAAAGCAGCATGGGTGAGATTTAAGACAGTGTGTAAACATTTCCTGGGAAATACAAAAGCTAACAACTACAAAGAAACTATTGAGAACATGCATATAACAATGTAGTGTGCAATATGTCCTTAAAAATGCATTTCCTGCACTCCCACTTGGACTTCTTCCCTCCGAACCTGGGGTCTGTGGGTGATGAACACAGAGAACGGTTTTATCAGGATATAACTGTCATGGAAAAGCGTTATAGTGGAAAGTGGTCACCTAGTATGTTAGTTGACTATTGTTGGCAGCTCATAAGCGAGGTTTCTGAACTCAGCTACAAGCGGTATTCTTCTCGAAAGTTTTTTTTTTTTTTTTTTTTTTTTTTTTTTTTTTTTTTTTAAAGATTAAAATTAATAATATTTTTAAGTTTTTGCAAGACAGTTACCTAATTTGGATGGTTAGTTCACTTTAACGGTAATTTTTAGATTCTACATAACTTTTACGCTATAATGTAGAGCTATACGAAATTATTTCACCCTAGTATTGATTACAAAACTCTAATTGCATCTGTTGTATGCGTTATTTTTTGAAAAAAAGACATTGAAACCGATTTCTGCCAAAAACGGTACATGATAGAGAATTTTGGATTTTAGATTTGAGTCCAGCGTAGCTAATATGTACAAAATCACCTATTTTCATTCGAGTCCAAAAACAAAAGTTGAAATTTGTTGTTCAGTGAGTGAGAGTTAAGCAATGTCTCAGTGTAGGTTGGACTAAGCTACTAAGCGAAAGTGAAAACTGAGTGAAATAACAGTTGAAAAACTAAGAGAAATCATGTCATTGTCAGTGTGAATACGGGGTCGAAGTGAAATAATCCATCACAGTTGAACAGTGATTCACTCTTATTGTGAATAACAGGGAAGTCTGATACCAGAAAGCTGACAGGTTTACAGTCTTCTAGCAAGAGATACTTTGATCCAAGAAGTTTATCATCTTGCTGAACCATTGCTGATTAAAATTTCCTAATTTATGGCCATATTCATTGAGAATTGAATAAATTACATTTTCTTGCGGCGTGTTTCAATAGAACCAATAGTTTTTGTATAAATAGATTAAAGAAGCCACAATTTGTTGCACTTTTAATTCTGCTAAACGTGACAGCAACGCATCACCGTGTTTACTTTCTTCGCAATTCGCGCGCAATGTTTGCTTAGTCGCATGCAATGGTTTTGTTGTCATAACCACAAAACGTGTCACGCCTGTCTACAATTAATTAATACTTTCTCTAAACTCTATATTTTGGTTTAATCCCAGAGTTGTTGCATTATCGTTAATGCCAATAAATCTTGGCGATTAAAAGTTTGCCCTTATTTTTTCTAAATCTACCAAGTAAATTATGGGTAGTCCTTGAATATAGTATTCATTAGGCCTGACGAGCACTGTTACTCTTTTCTGTTTACGTCGACTCTCTCACTTCCTTCAGTCTGATGAATTAATTCACTTCCACGCCCTATAGTTTCATTTAATGTAAACCTTAGTATTATCCCTTCCCTGGTTTTCCTCCACATTGTTATACGATGTTTACTTTCGTTTGTTGTGTCTAATATTAGTGAAGCGAAGTTGTCATAAGGATACTGAAATGGTTCGGGGAAAGGTGTGTGTAACGGAGGGGGACACCTGGCATAGAAGTCCCTAATAGTTCCAGATTGTGACACCCGGTGCATACCCGAATGCTCAACTTCCACAGAGGAAGAGGGCGACAAGGTGACCCTAGGCAGCCCGGGCAGCGACTTCCAAGGAGAGCCAGAGAGAGAGAGAGAGAGAGAGAGAGAGAGAGAGAGAGAGAGAGAGAGAGAGAGAGAGTTTCCAATGAGCAAGCAACTAAGTAACTATGTCATATGCCCGCTAACGCTGAAACCAACTGCACTAACAATCAAAAGTGAAAGATGACAACGAAAGGAAATGAGAAAGGAAGGGAAAGCAAGCCGTGTAGAAGAGATGAAAGCTAGGTGATACAGGGAAACCACGGAATAAATAGAGTGCGTGGCCGTGGTGATTGAAACCGCGGCCTCTCGGATGCGGGCCACAGACCCTGACCTGGGTCTCAGGACGACATAGTTTACGTTATGGAGAAATGTGAGATTTTATAAAACATTCTGCTCTGTCATACGCATGCTTGTAAGATTTCGTTTGTATTCAGTCCCAAGGCATATTCTGGACGAACCTCGATTCAACATAGGGAGTGAATATTTGTACTCTTTATCGTGAATTTAGGTTCATCTAGGGTGTGCATTTCGCCCAGTAAGCATCAGCACTTATTTCATACTTTTGTTTGCAAAGTGTTTATTCTTGTTGAAAATCGAACTGCTGTCTCTTATATTCCTAAACACATTTTACAGCATCTGTGTTAAATTAAGTCTCCAAAAGGTACAATGAACATAATATTACATATCACTCTATTTTCTAACTATGTCGTGTATATCAAGTGAATAAAGTGAACAAAAACAAAAACACTTACGTTTTGACCGCAGCGCGCCTTCTTGACGCTTTCAACGCCTAAATGGTTCCTTGAAAACATATTGCTACTAAGGTTTGAAAGCTCATTTTATGTTTGCTAAAAAAAGTCCTAGCGCAACAGCCCATGAAGGGCCAAGGTTTGCTATAGATAACGTGGTGAAATTAACAATCTAGTTTACCGGTGTGTCAGTTTCAATTATTTACACTGTGCTCAAAGAAAGAAACCTCAGTTGTTGAAGTCACAACTCCCGGCAAGAAGAGACCACGTGCCAGACAAATGCTGGATGCTGTTCGCGACGAATTTGTGATAACTGCAACCCGTCCAAAAGTTCACCAGTTCTTTGTTAACAAGGAAATCCCACCTTAAACAAAGTGGTGTTGGCAGTTAACTCTGATCCCAACTATCCAGATTTAAAACGGATTTCACCCCATAAGCTGCTTCTGGAGATTGGTTTCGAGTTTGTCAGCAGAAAATGAAAAAGTGTTATTGTGGACAGAGATGACGCAAGTAGCAGTTAATTTCTATGAGCTGAGTGTTACTTAGATCGAGTAAATATATTCTTTACCGGCGTAAAACGCATATTGTATCGGTAACTGTTCTGTCATTGCGAATGCATGCGGCCGCGGAGTGATACAAACCGGCTTTTGTTTACGTCCACTTTATTCACTTGATGTGCATAGTACGAGTATGTATCTCTGTTCTAGTTTGTTACTCCTAAAATTGTTTTGCATGTTTTCTTGCATCAACACAATTAATTATTATTATTATTATTATTATTATTATTATTATTATTATTATTATTATTATTATTATTATTATTATTATTATTATTATTATTATTATTATTATTATTATTATTATTATTATTATTATTATTATTATTATTATTATTATTATTATTATTATTATTATTATTATTATTATTATTATTATTATTATTATTATTATTATTATTATTATTATTATTATTATTATTACTATTATTACTATTATTATTACTATTATTATTACTATTATTATTACTATTATTATTATTATTATTATTATTATTATTATTATTATTATTATTATTATTATTATTATTATTATTATTATTATTATTATTATTATTATTATTATTATTATTACTATTATTATTATTACTATTATTATTATTATTATTATTATTATTATTATTATTATTATTATTATTATTATTATTATTATTGTTGTTGTTGTTGTTGTTGTTGCTGCTGTTGTTGTTGCTGCTGCTGTTGTTGTTACTACTATAGTAAATAATCTTCCCCATATCTTGATAGCGTGATGCAGCGGCTATCTAGTGCAGAAGGGATGCCAAATAGGTAAAGAGCCTGCTCTTCCAGCCTAAACATTGGAGGCAATGGCAGCAGGTATCTAGAATCTTCTGGAAGTTCTCAGTCTCTCCTGTTGTGGTAACAGGTGGAGCTTTTCTACTGCTATTTAACGAGCGCTCTCATAAGTTGAGTCACTCTCGCATAGTTATTAGTAAGACAGTCAGCGAGTGAGTTGAGTGTGCGCTTCAGGTGGGAGGAAAAAAGGCCGTTCTCTAAGTGAGCTTTTGACAACTGTGGTGAAGTACTTTTTGGCAAAGCCGTGAGGCACATCGGAAAGAATGTGAACTTTCCCAGATGTTTACGTAAGCTTATCGCACAAACACGGCGAGAGAGTCTGTGTACTCTGTTCAGATACAATCATATCTTCAGAACAGCAACATCTCAAATATCGGCATGAGCGAGAGATCACCTTTTTGTGTTTTATCACTATGTGTCAATTTATTGTTATTTCACCCTTCTAATAAACAGGATAAGAAGCGATCACAGCGCTCGACAGCCAACGTCAATACTCCTGGGCGATTTGCCAAGTAGTACAGAGAGTGCTATAACTGCAAGGAGCTGGAGGCGTCTGGCGTTTAGTTCCCAAGCGAATGAATCGTTCGGAAGAGGAGGCTGCGTTGTGATTATCTTATTACGACTCGAAAAAGATTATGTGAATGTGGTGAATTGAACTAGTTCATAATAGTGTAGCGAGTGAGTGTTATGCGATGCCTTGGTGTATGTTGGACTAAGCTACTAAGCGCAAGTGAAAACTGAGTGAAATAACAGTTGAGAAACTGGGGGAAATCATGTTATTGTCAGTGTGAATACGAGGTCGAAGTGAAATAATCCGTCGGAGTTTAACAACGATTTACTCTTATCGTGAATAACAGGGAATACTGATACCAGAAGGCTGATAAATTTGCAGTCTTCTATCTATCTTCGATCCAAGAAGTTTATCATCTTGCTGAGCTATTGCTGTTTAAAGGTTCCTAATTTGTGGCTATATGCATAGAGAATTGAATCAGTTACATTTTGTTGTGGCGTATTTCAATAGAACCAATAGTTTTTGTGTCAACAGATTAAAGAAGCCACAATTGTTGCATTTTTAATTCTGCTAAACGTGACAGCAACGCATCACCGTGTTTACTTTCTTCCGATATCGGTGTAGATGGCATAATGTTTGCCTAGTCGCATGCAATTGTTTTGTTGTCAAAACCACAAAACATGTGAAGCCTGTCTACGATTGCTGAATACTTTCTCTAAATCCTTATTTTGGTTTAATCGCAGAGTTGTTGCATATCGTTCATGCCAAAGAATCTTAGCGATTAAAACTTTGCCCTTATTTTTTCTAAATCTACAAAGTAAATAATTATGGGTAGTCCTTGAATATAGAATATGTACATTAAGCCTAACGAGCACCTTTACTTATCTTTGTCTACGTTTCTTGGAATATTTTGATGCCTTTCACACATACTCACATACTTTAACAGAAACGTTACGGTTCCAAATTTCACGAACTCGAGTTTTTTTGGCATTCATGAGGTACTTGTTGAACCATGTTGCTGTAATTGTTGGCAAAGGTGCTTCCGGCAGCTCCTGCAGCATATTATACATATTCCTCTTTTTGGACTGGTAATTTGGTGTACGTGTTGATATTAAGCACATAAGTGCCACTGTAAAAAATATAAAGCAGTAGACTACCCTGTCGGCCAAACACTGAAACAATTGCACGTAAAGTTTGTTGAAGCATATTGCCGCGGATTAAAATTCACAATAGAAATTTTGCTTTCCTAATGGTTGAGAAATTATAAGTATTCCCCCGTGGCACAAAATCATATGCGGGCAAGCCCTACCGCCCGACCACTGCGACGTCACCTCTGTCCAACACAGGCATAAGGTGTGGGGTGGAATGGTGGAGGGTGGGCATGATTATCCCCCCGGTCGCTCCCCCTTGTTCTTGGGTCTCCTCTACCAGAATTATTAGTATCACATTATTAAATTCAACACAGCATGACGGTATTAATAACGCAAGTGGAGTTTCACACAAGGGTGACAAAATCTTTGAAATGTGCAATGCACGTTTGCCGCACAAATGTCGGTGCAGGTTACCTCAATAATTTGTTATTCACAGCCAACCGCTGCTGAAATGTATTCTATTCGTTTTACTTTAGGTAAATTATTGTATTTCTGACCATTTGAAGTTACTTTTTGTGTTTATCATATTTGTAACTTCTTATAGGATGTAATATCGCAACTGGTGTCGGAAGTTAGAAAAATATGTTGCGGGATGTAAAGTAAAGATGAATACAATTCAACGTGAGTTCGTTTCTTTGCCACGACATAAGGCTCTCAAACAGAATAGGCCAAATATTCTGCCCTTTAAATATACCATATAATCTATTTTTAAGGGCACTGGGAGGTCGATTGACTTCAAAAAAATCGATTTTTTGTTTTTAATGTTAAAAAAGTATATATATACATAATTCTTCATATATATATATATATATATATATATATATATATATATATATATATATATATAACATAGGTATAGTGTTATTTGTTATAATGATGGCTGCAGTGGTAGATTTACAGTGATGGAAAAAAAAATGGGTGTCAAAGTTAGAATATGAAGGAAGTCTGTATAAAAAAAATATATATATGTCAACTCTCAGAGGCAAAAAGGGCAGTTCAGTTGCTTGAAAATAAAGCTAGAACTAAGAAAAGGAAAAGAAAAGATGAGGAAAACTTAAGTGAGCAGGAATATGGAGCAGGCATTCTGAAAGTATGTGTAATTTGAAAAGAATGGTACTTCAGCTTTGATCGTAATTTCCCGAAACCTTGATTTTTCACATTTCAGGTACACATTTCACAAAAACTATAAGAGATATTGATATCAAAGTTTTAGTACTTATTTATCCATGTTTGTTGAGTACAGCTGGTTAAAGCTTTTGTGAATTAGAGCTATAATGTGGGGAAAAAAATTTAATGCTTAAAAATATTATCATATTTTTCCTATATAGAATTAAATAATTTTTTATGTGCAAGATACAAACTACATAGGATTTATGTTTAACCGGCGATGTCAAGCTATGCTTTATGTTATTCAGATAACAAATTGGTGCCTGTAGCTTCAAAATCCTACAAGAAAAGTGTACCTGAAGTATGAGATGTAACATTTTTTTTTCAGGATACATAGTGTGCTTTATGCCCCTTTTGCATGGAATTGTGTGAATGTACTTTAATTCTTATGTAGTAGTTAAATGTACAAATGCTTGAACTATGATCACACCAAATTTCAATTATTCTAATCATTAGCAGCTGCTATATTTAAATTTTAAATATTGGTGTAAGTTAACCTCGTGCTGTTAAAACTAACCTCCCAGTGCCCTTAACTTCGCCAAAATCTAAGGTTCGAGATAATGTTTCCATATGGGGCAATCAGCAATAGCCTCATTCACGTAACTTTCTGGAATCTCGCGCAGCAGCGACAAAATAACTGAGTTCGATATATGACCAACATTATTTAATGGTTTTTATAGAGTATTAGAATGGTTCATTAGGCAGTTGGTAAAAGCAGATTACACAACCAACCAGTTGCGCCATGTTGTCACACACTATCACGTTCAAACGCGATTGTCTAATTCACGGTGAAATGAATTAAATAACGGAACTGTATTGCAACTTTTTTATAATTTACATAGACTCTCTCACTTCCTTCAGTCTGACGAATTATTTCACTTCCACGCTCTATAGTTTTATTTAATGTAAACCTTAATGTTATCTATGCCTGGTTTTCCTCCACATTGTTACACGATTTTTACTTTCGTTCGTTATGTCTAATGTTAGTGAAGGGAAGTTGTCATAAGGATACTGAAATCGCTCAGGAAAACGTGTGTGTAAAGGAGGGGGACACCTCGCACAGAAGTCCTTAACAGTTCCAGATTGTGGCACCCGACGCACACATAAATGCATAACATCCACGCAGGGAGAGGGTGACAAGGCTACCCTAGCGGCCCGGACAGTGACTTCCAAGGAGGGCCAGGGAGAGAGTTTACAATGAGCAAGCAACTGTCATAGTCATATGCCCGCTAACGCGGGAACCGACCACACTAACAACGGCACGTGAATGATGACAACGAAAGGAAATGAGAAAGGAAGAGAAAGCAAGCCATGTAGAAGAGATAAAAACTAGGTGATACAGGTAAACCACGGAAAAATGCACGTCAGAGTGCACGGTCGCGGGAATCGAACCCGCGACCTCCCGGATGCGGGCCACAGACGTTGCTGCCTGACCTGGTTCTCAGGACAACGTAGTTTACGTTTTGGAGAAATGTGAGATTTCATAAAACATTCTGTTCTGTCATACGCAGATTTGTAAGATTTCGCTTGTATTCAGTCCCAAGGCATATTCTAGACAAACTTCGATTTAGCAGAGTGAGTGATGATTTATTCTTACTATGCTGAGTTTGAGTTTGTATAGGGTGTGTATTTCGCACCGCAAGTTTCAGCACTTCATATTTTGGTTTGGAGAGTGTTTATCGTTATTGAAAATCCAACTAATTTCCCTTATATACCTAAATAGTTTTTACATCATCAATGTTGAATTAGTTCTCCAAATGTACAATGAACATAATATTAAATAGCAATATATTGTCTTATTATTCACATGGTTTCCCTTAATGTCAAGTGTATGTATTCTGAATTGAATGCCAAGGAATACCAAATTTATTCTAATTTATCATCTGAAAGAAAGTGATTTATTACCAAACAAAAATAACATACTTATTAATATAGTGAAGTGTTCCAAGAACAAATTCAAACATAAATTGCTATTGTAAGTCTTTCTTATTTTTTGAAAAAATTGCTGTTGTGGAGGTTTGGTACATTCTAGGGAGGAGGTTCTCAAATGTAGTACGCAAAATGTTTTTAACGGAATTCGAAGATAATTGCAGATATCTTCACGTAGAAACGAATACATGACATACATTTAGAAAATAAAGAGAAACAAAATTTGGAAATGTTGATATGACTATCTGAGTGTGCAGGTGTCTTAATGGCACAATGCCTCAAAATAAAAATTTAATAAACAATTCCACGCGTAACAGACTGACATTCGCAATACACTTTTCCGAATGAACCAGTCTCATACGGATTTCGGATTTGCATTTTGAGATTTCACAACCTCATTTAATAGAGAAAGGTGCGAGGATTAAAATGATGAACAAACTATAAGATATATGGTCAAATTTATATGTAATTTTTATTCATAAACATTTCGTAACAAACTGCCATTTTTACCAACCTCTTTTACAGGTCCTGTAGAGCAACTGTTAGCCTCTGAAAGTTCATTCCAAAAATACTTTTTCAAAAACCTGTTTGGAGGATTTAAGTTTCGTTAGAAGTTTTTGAAACTAAAAATACGTTAGAGGTTTTTAAAACTCAAAATATTCCAATTATTGAAGAACTTAGGACCCAAAATGTACCCCGTAACAGACTGAACTATCTTTGTAAGATATTGATATCCGTGGAATTATCTCTGTTGTAATACATCAGAATAAAGACTATGTGTAACTGTTAAAGCTACATAACACATTGCAAAAAGGAGATAAAGTATATGTTTACATATTTATTTGATTCACTGTTATGTTCCTATAAAACGAATATTAGTTTTAAGCTTTTAGGATTTAAACAATAGTGTTAGTGCACCTCCATCGGGAAGCATTATCGACAAGGTAATTAGAATCATCTGTCAGCTTTCCAATTTCGAAAGTTCTGGAAATGTGTGGAACTTTCTTGCTGCTATAAGCGAGCGCACTCGCAAGTTGTTACTCTCGTAATGACATTACATTGAGCCAGTCAGTCAGTCAGTCAGTCAGTCAGTCAGTCAGTCAGTCAGTCAGTCAGTCAGTCAGTCAGTCAGTCAGTCAGTCAGTCAGTCAGTCAGTCAGTCAGTCAGTCAGTCAGTCAGTCAGTCAGTCAGTCAGTCAGTCAGTCAGTCAGTCAGTCAGTCAGTCAGTCAGTCAGTCAGTCAGTCAGTCAGTCAGTCAGTCAGTCAGTCAGTCAGTCAGTCAGTCAGTCAGTCAGTCAGTCAGTCAGGCAGTCAGTCAGTCAGTCAGTCAGTCATCAGTCAGTCAGTCAGTCAGTCAGGCAGTCAGTCAGTCAGTCAGTCAGTCAGGCAGTCAGTCAGTCAGTCAGTCAGTCAGTCAGTCAGTCAGGCAGTCAGTCAGTCAGTCAGTCAGTCATCAGTCAGTCAGTCAGTCAGTCAGACAGTCAGCGAGTGAGGTACATAGTACAACTCTGGTGCGAAGAACGTTGCCGTTCTCCGTGGGAGATTGGTACGACTGGCGACGTATAGTGAGTTTTGCTAGTCCAAGGGATTAGAAACTTCTTCTGTTCGATTTTCAAGCTCCTGAAACATCCGGAAGAAGAGGCTGCGTCTTTCGTGTTTCATTACGACGCGAGAAAAGTCAACTGCAAGGTAAAATTGAACTAGTTCATGATGTGACTAAATGGCGAGTACGTTAGTTTTTACTGTACTTTATTTGTTCTGAAACTGAATCATAATTTACAGTTTGTGGCCTTATAACTCGCAGCTGCTATGTTGTACCGTAACATTGGCACTGCTACGGTGGTATTTCGTACACTACTGACAAAATGAGTTCAGTATATGACCAACCTCATTTATTGGTTTGTATAGGGCGTTAGAATGGTTAATTGAGCAGCTGGTAAAAGCAGACTACTAAATCAACCAGATGCGCCATGTTGCCAAACGCGCTTGTCTAGTTCACGATGGATTGAATTTAAAAAAGGGATGTGTCAGATTTGTTTATTATTTATATCGACACTCTCTCTTCCTTTATTCTGACGAATTATTTCACTTCCACACCGTATAGTTTTATTTAATGTAAACCTTAATATTACCTCTTCCCTTGTTTTCGTTCACATTGTTACACGAGTTTTACTTTCGTTCGTTGTGTCTAATGTTATTCAAGGATGTTGTCATAAGGATAGTGAAACGGCTCAGGACAACGTGTGTGTAACGGAGGGGACACCTCGCATAGAAGTCTCTAATAGTTCCAGACTGTGACACATGGCGTATACCCGAATGCACACTATCCACGCTGAGAGAGGGCAATAAGGAAACCCTAGGCGGCCCGGGCAGCGACTTCCAAGGAGGGCCTGGGTGAGTTTCTAATGACCAAGCAACTAATCAACTATGCTATTTGGTCACTAACGCCAGAACCAAACGCACTAACAACCAAACGTGAAAGATGACAACGAAAGCAAATCAGAAAGGAAGGGAAAGCAGACCGTGGAGAAGAGATGGAAACTAGGTGACACAGGGAAACCACGGAAAACCCCATGTCAGAATGAACGGCCACGGGTATCGAACCAGCGACCTCCCGAATGGGTGTCACAGACGTTGTGAGACTTCATAAATCATTCTGTTTTGTCATTCGCATATTTGTAAGATTTCGTTTTTTCTTTTTTTTTTCCAGTTCCAAGGCATATTCTAGCCGGACCCTGAATTCAATGTACTGAGTGGTGATTTATTCTTGGTACACTGAATTTTGGGTATGTATAGGGTGTGCATTTCGCCAGCAAGCTTCAGTACTTATTTCGTATTTCTATTTGGCGAGTGTTTATCGCTATTTAAATTGGAAACACATTTGTTATATTCCTATATACTTATTACATAATTATTGTTAAATTAATTCTCCAAAGTGTACAATTAACATAATATTACATAGCAACCAATTTTCTAATTATTTATACGGTTTCTCACAATATCAATGGTTTATTTTCTGAATTGAATACCAAAGAGTACCAAAACTATCCTAATTTGTCATCTGAAAGGCAGTGATTTATCACCAAACAAAAATAACTTAGAGGCACTGTTTAGATGCTTGTTAATATAGTGAGGTGTTACAAGAACAAATTCGTACATGAATGACTCTTACAAGTCGTTCTATTTTTTTGAAAAGAGTGCTGTTGTGGATTTGGTACTTTCTAGGGAGAAGGTTCTCAAATGTAGTACACAAAATTGTATATCGGAATTACATTATAATTGCAGTTATCTTACCATAGAAACGAACATACAACATACAAAAAGAAAGAGAGAGAGAGAGAGAGAAACAAAAGCTGGAAACGTTGATTTGATAATCAGAGTGTGCAGGTGTCTTAATGGCACAATGACTCAAAACCAAAACGGATGCGGGATTTGCAATATGAGTTTTGATCACCTCATTCGTTAGAGAAAACCGTGGGGATTAAAATGGTGAACAAATTATAAAGTATAAGGTCAAATTTATAAGCAATTTTGTATTCATAAACATTTCGTAACAAAATGCTATTGTTGTCAACTTTTACAGTTCATGTAGAGCAATTATCAGCTCCTCTGAAAGTTCATTCCAAAAGTACTTTTCCAAAAACCTCTTTGGGGAGGACTGAAGATTCATTAGAAGTTTTTTAAAACTCAGAATATTCCAATTATTGAAGAACATAGGATCCAAAATGTGCCCCGTAGCAGACTGAACTATCTTTGTAAGATATTGATATCCGTGGAATTATCTCTGTTGTAATACATCAGAATAAAGACTATGTGTAACTGTTAAAGCTACATAACACGTTGCAAAAAGGAAATAAAGTATATGTTTACATATTTATTTGATTCACTGTTATGTTCCTATAAAACGAATATTAGTTTTAAGCTTTTAGGATTTAAACAATAGTGTTAGCGCACATCCATCGGGAAGCATTATCGACAAGGTAACTATAATCATCTGTTAGATTTCCAATTTCGAAACTTCTGGAAATGTGTGGAATCATTTTAGTGGCGTAAAGCGCATATTATACCTACGAGAAGTGGTAACTGTGTTCTGTCATTACGAATGCACGTGGCCGCGGAGTGATACAAGCCGGCGATTTGTTTACGTTCACTTTATATATATATATATATATATATATATATATATATATATATATATATATATATATATATATATATATATATTTACTTATTTACTTACTTACCTACCTACCCACCTGCCTACCTGCCTACCTGCCTGCCGGCCTGCCTGCCTGCCTGCCTGGCTGCCTACCTACCTACCCACCTACCTACCCACCTACCTACCCACCCACCCACCTACCTACCTACCTACCTACCCACCTACCCACCCACCCACCTACCTACCTACCTACCTACCCACCTACCCACCCACCCACCCACCTACCTACCTACCTACCTACCTACCTACCCACCTACCTACCCACCCACCCACCCACCTACCTACCTACCTACCTACCTACCTACCCACCTACCCACCCACCCACCCACCTACCTACCTACCCACCTACCCACCCACCCACCCACCTACCTACCCACCTACCCACCCACCCACCCATCTACCTACCTACCTACCCACCTACCCACCCACCCACCCACCCACCCACCTACCTACCTACCTACCTACCTACCTACCTACCCACCTACCCACCCACCCACCCACCCACCTACCTACCCACCTACCCACCCACCCACCTACCTACCTACCTACCTACCCACCTACCCACCCACCCACCCACCTACCTACCTACCTACCTACCCACCTACCCACCCACCCACCCACCTACCTACCTACCCACCTACCTACCCACCTACCCACCCACCCACCCACCCACCCACCTACCTACCTACCTACCTACCTACCTACCTACCTACCCACCTACCTACCCACCTACCCACCCACCCACCCACCCACCCACCCACCCACCTACCTACCTACCTACATACATACTTACTTATTTATTTACTTATTTATATATAAATATTTCTGTTCTCGTTTGTTATTTTTAATATTGTTTCATATAATATTTTCTGTCATAAACATAATTACCTATTATTATTATTATTATTATTATTATTATTATTATTATTATTATTATTATTATTATTATTATTATTATTATTATTATTATTATTATTATTATTATTATTATTATTATTATTATTATTATTATTATTATTATTATTATTATTATTATTATTATTATTATTATTATTATTATTATTATTATTATTATTATTATTATTATTATTATTATTAGTATTATGTTTTTACTAGTATTGTCATTACTATTACTACTAATATTATTATTGGAATAGTTTATAATCTTCTCCATACCTTGGTATCGTGATGTAGCGGCTATTGCCAAAGTTTATCAGGAGATCGGCATATGGAGGAGGAATGCCAAAGAGATAAGGAGCGTGCTACTCCAGCGTGAACATTCGAAGCAATGTCACCAGGTAACTAAAATCTTCTGGAAGTTATTCAGTCTCGCGTGTTGAGGTACTGGGTGCAGCTTTTCTACTGCTATTAATTTAACGAGTGCTCTCATAAGTTGGGTCACTCTCGCATAGTTATTAGTGAGACAGTCAGTGAGTGAGTGAGAGGGTGTGCTTCTAGTGGAATGAAAAAAATGAACCGTTCTGCGAGCGAGTTTTTGACGACTGAGGCGAAGTACTGTTTGGCTAAGCCATGAGGCGTATCGGAAAGAATGTGAACTTTCCCAGATCTTTAAGATTGCTTATCGCACAAGCACAGTGAGACAGTATATGTAATCTGTTCAGATGCTATTGCATGTTCAGGACAGCAACATCTCATTTCTCGGCAGGTGCGAGAGATCATCTATTTGTGTTTTATCACTATGTGCCAAGTTACTATTATTCCGCCCTCCTAAGAAATGGAATAGGAAGCGACCATAGCGCTCGACAGCCAAAGCCAATACCCCTTGGCGATTTGCCAAGTAGTGCACAGAGTGCTGTAACTGCAAGGGATTAGAGACGTCTTGCGTTCAATTCCCAAGCGAATGAGTCTTTCGGATTGAGCAGCGATTTTCTCATAGTGTGGGTAACAGGAAAGTCTGATACCAAAAAGCTGAAAAGTTTACAGTATTCTAGCAAGAAATACTTTGATTCAAGGAGTTTATCATCATCTTGCTGAATTATTTTTTATTAAAGTGTCCTAATTTATGGTTATATTCATAGAAAATTGAATAAATTACATTTTACTGTGACACATTATCAATAAAATCAACGGTTTTTGTGTAAATAGATAAAAGAAGTCACAATTTGTTGCATTCTTAATTCTGACAGAAAAGGCAGGAACGCATCACCTGTATTTACTTTCTTCCGATATCGGTATAGATCGCGCGCAATGTTTGCTTGGTTGAATGTAATTGTTTTGTTTTCAAAACCACCAAAGGTGTGAAGCCAGTCTACAAGTACTGAATACTTTTGATTTAATCCCAGAGTTGTTGCATACTCGTTAATGCCAATAAATTTTAGCTATTAAAAGTGTGTCCTTATTTTTTCTAAATCCATCAAGTAAACAATGGCTAGGCCTTGGATATAGAATTCATTAGGCCTGGCGCAAGAGGGGCTTCACACCAGGGTGTTTGCTTCTCACCAAAGCGGCCGGAATCGATTCCGGGCAACCGCATGTGGGATTCGAGGTGTACGAAGCGGCGGGTTTCCTCCGGGTTCTCCGGTTTCCCTCGCCATCTTATTCCACCGGCACTCCATCTTCATTCCATGTATCATCAGTGTCACCACCTGCGGTGCCGTAGTAGTAAAAGTGGGCGTTAAACACCACAAAAGAGCAACAGGGTGACAAAATCTTTGGAATGTCCAATGCAGGTTTGTCAAACAAATATCTGTGCAAGTTACCTCAATAATTTGTCATTCACAGCCAACCTCTGCACCAATGTACCCTATTCATTTTACTTCAAGTGAATTTATGTATACATTTGGTTATTTAAAGTTATTTGATGTGTTTCTATGATATTTGTGACTTCCTAGACGATGTAATACTGCAACTGGTGTCTGGAGTTAGAAAAACATGTTGCGGTACGTAAAGTAAAGAAGAATGCAATTCCACGTGGGTCCGTTTCTTTATCATGACCTAAGGCATAATACTTAATATATAGACTATTTGTAGCTGCGCCGAAATGTAATTCGAGGTAATGTTTTAATACGGGCAGTCAACAATAGCCTTAGTCCTTGGCGTAATTTTCTGGTATCCTGCACACCGGTGACAAAACATCTGAGTTCGATATATGACCAACGTTATTTAATGGTTTTTATAGAGCGTTATAATGGCTCATTGAGAAGCTGTTAAAAGCAGACTACTCAATCAACCGGTTGCGCCATGTTGCCACACACCCTCTCGTGCAAACGCGATTGTCTAGATCACGTTGGATTCAATTAAAGAAAGAGAATGTGTTGGATTTTTTATATAATTTACATCGACAATCTCACTTTCTTCAGTCTGACGAATTGCGTCAATTCTACGGCCTATAGTTTTATTTAATATAAACCTTAATATTATCTCTTCCTTAGTTTTCCTTTACATTGTTATACAATTTTACTTTCGTTCGTTGTGTCTAATATTATTGAAGAGAGGTTGTCATAAGGATACTGAAATGACGCAGAACATGGTGTGCGTGTAACGGAGGCGGACAACTTGTCCACTGCGACCCCGATATGGATCTGTTGCGAGCTACCACACAGGGGGAAGGGATGAAGTGAAGTGACACCGAAAGGCACGTTGGAGAGCGGAGAACCAACAGAGACGCATAGAAGTCCCTAACAGTTCCAAATTGTGGCACCCGGCGCACACCCGAATGCATACTATCCACCCAGAGAGAGGGCGACGAGTCGACCCATGGCGGTCCTGGCACCGGCTTCCTAGGAGGACCAGGGAGAGCGTTCCCAATGAGTAAGCAACTAAGAAACTGTGCCATCTGCCCGCTAACGCCACAACAGACCGCACTACCAACCGAAAGTGAAAGATGACAACGAAAGGACATGAGAAAGGAAGGGAAAGAAAGCCGTGGAGAACAGACGAAGGCCCCTTGGCATTCGCCTATGTGAGATAGGGGAGCCACGGAAAAATTCATGTCAGGGTGCGCGGCCACGAGTGAGTCAGTCAGCGAGTGAGTTAGAGGGTGCGCTTCGGTTGGGATGAAAAAAGGCGTTTTCGGAGTGAGTTTTTGGTGACTGCGGCGACGTACAGGAATTTCTGTAACAGCAGGGGTTAGAGACGTCTTGAAAGAATGAATCGCTCAAGGAGGCTGCGATGTGATTATATTATTACGACGCAGATATGGTAATATGAATAGTGTAAATTGAACTAGTTAATATTAGCGAAGCGAGTGTGAGTTAAGCGATGCCTCAGTGTCAGTTGAACTAAGTTACTAAGTGAAAGGGGAGTTTAAAAGCTGAGAGAGGTCATATTTTTGTCAATCTGAATACGGGGTCAAAGCAAAATAACCCGTTATACTTGAGCAGCGATTTTCTCATAGTGTGAATAGCAGGAAACTGTGATACCAAAATGCTGAAAATTTTAGTCTTCTAGCAAGAAATACTTTGATCCAAGAAGTTTATCACCATCTTGCTGAATTATTGTTGATTAAAGTTTCCTAATTAAAGATATATTGATATAAAATTAAATAAATTACATTTTGCTGTGGTACATTTCAATAGAATAAACTGTTTTTGTGTAAGTTAAGTTTAAAGAATCCAAAATTCATTGCACTCTTAATCCTGATATACGTGGCAACAATACTTTAGCTGTTTGTACTTTCTTCCGATATTAATGTAGATCGCGCGCAATGTTTACTGGGTTCATGCAATTATTTTTGTTGCCAAAGCCGCAAATGGTGTCTGCAAGTTCTAAATACCTTCTCTAAACTGTTACATTCTATTAATCCCAAGGTTATTGCATACTTACTAATGCTAAATAATGGTTAGTCCTTCAATATACAATTCATTAGGCCTGACGCAGGAGGACCTTCACACCAGGGTGATAAAATCTTCGGAATGTGCAATGCACGTTTGTCACATAAATATCTGTGCAAATTACCTCAAAAATTTGTCATTCGCAGCCAAACTCTGCACCAATGCATTCTATTCATTTTACTTCAAGTGAATTTATGTATACGTTTGTTTATTTAAAGTAATTTTTTATGTTTCTTTAATATTTGTAACAATGTAATACCGCAACAGGTGTCGGAAGTTAGAATACATGTGGCACGTAAAGTAATGAAGAAACCGATTCCTCGTGGGTTCGTTTCTTTATCATGACATAAGGCTCTCAAGTAGAACAGACCAAATATTCTGGCCTTTAAACATACTATTTAGACTATTTGTAACTGCGCCGAAATGTAATTCGAAGTAATGTTTGCATATGGGGCAGTCAACAGTAGCCTTAGGTCTTCGAGTAATTTTCTGGTGTCTTGGACACAGGTGACAAAACATTTGAGTTCGACACATGACCAACGTTATTTAGTGGTTTTGATAGGGAGTTAGAATAGTTCATTGAGCTGCTGGTAAATACATACTACTCAATCAACCTGTTGGGCCACGCTGCCACACTCTCAGGTTTAAACGCGATTGTCTAGTTCACTGTGGATTTAATTTAAGCAAAATGTGTTGGAGTTTTTCCATAATTTACATTCACTCTCTCACCTCCTTCAGTCTGACGAGTTATACCCATCACTCCTAGGCTAGGCTCTGTAGTTTTATTTAATGTAAATCTTTTTATTATCTCTTCTCTGGTTTTTCTATACGTTGATATATGATTTTTGCTCTCGTTTATTGTGTCTAATGTTGTTGAACAGAGGATGTTATATGGGTACTCAATTAGTTGAGGACTATGTTATAGAGAATTAAGATTTCACGAGATATTCTATTCTGTCATGCATGTATTTGTAAGATTTTGCTTTTATCCAGCCCCAAGGCATATTCTAGACATACCCATCGTTCAGAACTAGTGAGGGATGATATGTTGTCAGTAGACCGAACGCTGAGTATGCATAGTGTATGCATGTCGTCCAGCAAGCTGCAAGACTTATTTCATCTTTTTGTTTGGAGAATATTTATCTTTATTGAAAATTGGAACTATATTTTATATTTTATTATATTCCTAAACAAGTTTTATATAATTATTGTTTAATCTATTTTCCAATTTATGCAATGAACGTCATATTAGATAAAAAGTAGGTTTTACAATTATTCATATGGTTTCTCATTATATCAATTATTTATTTTATCAATTGATTACCAAAGAGTACCAAATTTATATTAATTTGTCCTATAAAAGAGTGATTTATTACCAAAGAAAAAAATAGGGATTCTGTTTAGATACTGGTTCACGTAATGAAGTGTTCCAAGATCCACTTCAGACCTTACTGACTTAATGACTATTATAAGTATTTTCTGTTTGTTGAAAAACTGGCTACTGTGGATTTGGTACTTCTGGGGGAGAAGTTTCTGAAATGCAGTACGTAAAATTTCATATCGGATATCATTATAATAGCAAATATCTTACCATAGAAACGAATAAAAACCGTACATTACAAAAACAAAGAGAAACTAAAGTTGGAAATGCAGATATCTGAATGACACAATTCCGCGCATAACAAACTCACGTTGGCAATACACTTTTCCGAATAAACCAGTCTCACAAGGATTTGCAATATGAGATTTAACTACCTCATTCGATGGAGAAAACTAAGAAGTTTAAAATGTTGAAAAAAGCTTAAGGTGTAAGGCCAAATTTATATGCAATTATTATTCATATTCATTTCGTAACAGATTGCCATTTTTCCAACCACCTTTACAGGTCAGGTAGAGCAATTGCCAGCTTCTCTGCAAGTTCATTCCAATAATACTTTTGCAAAAGCCTGTTCAGGGGAAGATTTCAGTTTCGTTAGAAGTTTCTAAAAATCGACATATGGCAATTAGTGAAGAACCTAGGATCCAAAACGTGCCCCGTAGCAGACTGAATGAACTATCTTTGTAAGGTATTGATCTCTGCGAATTTATCTAATATATTGAAATGAGCAATTGTATATGCATATATAATGTTCCGCGCAACTTGGAAATGGCTGTAACGATTTGGATCAAATTTTGTATTCAGATAAGGGTTTGCTTTTTAAATGTATCTACATAGGTCTCATTCCTGAAAAAAAAAAAAAAAAAGGTTTCACATAAAAAATATTTTAAATAACACATTCACAACTCTTTCTCAATTCACTCTTCTATAAACAATTTCCCACAAAAAATTATTTCACAAAAAACATCACCGCTATTAAAATAAGTTATACCATTTTCTGTATGTTTCAAATAAAATCCTATTGCGTTCACAGTTTTCTCCACTCACTTTTAGATAACACATTCACATCTCTTTCTCTACTCACTCTTCTACAAACAATTCATGTACCTATGTGTATATAAACACACACAAAATGGATGTTTGTATATACGTAACTGCTAATCTCGAAAACCGCTTAACCGATCACCGCGAAATTCGGCACGTATATGTATTTTTCATGGGGAAAGTTTTTATGATAACAATTTTACTACACAATTTTTACTTTCAAATGTTTTTCTACTCCCTTTACTTTTACGTAGCACATTCTTATATCCTCTGTTTGCCCTTCAACATACAATTCATACAATTTTCTATGATTGAAATATAAATGCATCGTATTACATTCACACAGTTTCCTCTAATAATTCTTCCTTTAGGACACACAATCACTCTTCTTTCGCTACTCATCCTTCAACATACAATTCACACAATTTTCTATATGTTTGAAATAGAAATACAACGTATTACATTCATACTCTTTTTTCGACTCACTTTACTTTCACGTAACACATTCTTATATCCTCTGTTTGCCCTGCAACATACAATCCATATCATTTTCTATGATTGAAATATAGATGCAACATATTATATTCAAAGTATTTTCTCTGCTCACTTTTGTTTTACGTAACAATTCACATGTTATTCTCTATCGTTTATCAACTTCATACATACCAACGCCTATATACATATTGCATGTTGAAGAATGAGTAAACTCCAAAACCAGCTGACCGATTGCCATGAAAATTGGCATATGTAAGTGCTTTTTGGTGGCGAAGGTTATTATGCAATCCATTTTTCCACGCAACGTGTTACGTTCACATGGCTTTCTCTACTCCCTTTTCTTTTACGTAACACAGCACTCCCTCTTCTACAAACAATCCATACATTTTTCCATACATTTGAGATATAACTGCAATGTATAACATTCACACGGTTTTTCTACTCATTCTTCTTTTACGAAATACAATCACATTTATTTCACTACTCTCTTCGACGAGCAATAATTCATACAATTTTCTATATATTGAAACAAAACTGGGTAGTACATTCACAAGGCTTTATCAACTAGCGTTACTTCCTGTAGTATTTGTTATTATCCAATAGTGCTTTTGCTTAGTGTCGTTCCGATGCTTTAATAAAAAAATTAAGTAGTTAAAAAGTAAAGTTGTCACAATTGGTGTCAGGAGAGCGACGAAAACTATAATATGGAACAGTTGAAAGAAATGGTAGCCAAGATGGACATAATGGGAAATGAAATGAATTCCGGAATGTGGCAGATGGAAACAAACATGAAAGCCGACTTGAAAAATGTAAACTACGGAATGGAAACTGTGAAAACAAAAGTGGATAAAATAGAAACAAAAATGAAAGCCGAATTGAAAAGTGTAAACTCTGGAACAGAAAAGATGAAAACGGGAATGTCCGATGATGAGCTACCGGAGAATATTAACAAGCGACTGGATGGAATTAAGGGAACCATGGAAGAACTGGACGGAAAAATGAAGCCAAAGTGTTAACGCCCTGAAAGACAGAGTAGAACGCAGCACTAAAGAACTGAACTCAATGGTGGAACAAATGATCGACGCAAACCTCAAACATTGGGATATCTATGGGGAGACCTGCGTTCAGCAGTAGATGTTTTATGGCTGAAATGATGGCGCTTATGAAACATTTATATGTATCTCTATATCTTTTCTATCTCGGAAATAACTCCTCACAATTGTGAAAAAAACTTTTTATTTAGTTAACGTTTTGCTTTTCAAATTTATCTAAATAAGTATCTTCTCCAAAAAAAAAAAAAAAAAAAAAAAAAAAGGGAGGGGGGATGGGTCGCCGAGCGAAGCTCGGTCCCCCGGGTATTACTTATTTTAATGCACCAGAATAAAAACTTTGTGTATTTACTCGTAAAATAGAATAACACGTTGCATAAAGGAAATAAGGTATATAGAAGGGACCGCCAACTGACATGCACGGTGTGCCTATACAGTTCGCACGGTGCCGGCGTGCCTGGTCGTTGCTGGCGAGTGCTAGGGGGATATGCCAGTGGCGTTCCGTGATCTGCACTTGCGTTACCATTAAATAATTAAGGACAGGGCAGCAGTGAAGGAACAATTTAGAAACTGTATAATACGTGGTTTAATATCTCTCTGGTACTTGTTATTAAATTATAGATCAAACAACCCAATACCAGTAAGATTATTATAGCCTTCAATCCTATACAACCAAATGGTGGCATATAAAAGCAATATTTTTAACTGTAAGAACGAAACAGTACTTTGTGGAAATTAGCACAACTTTGAAACAATTGAAAAATATAAAATAACAAAATAATATTTACCATACAGTGCTAATATTACATAGAATACCTCATATTAAACGAATATACTCGTTTCATTTAAGAATTTTATACATTCAGTTTTCGGTAGACACTCTTGGCTTCTGATATCTTTTAGTTTTCACAATATTCGCCACATTTGGAGACAATGAAACACAACCCTGAACCCTTAAGACACACTTCAAGTTATGATCACTGATGTTGACTCTCTGAGGGTTTTTAATTCGTTTCATAGCTGAAAATAAGGATTCACATACATAGGTCGAACCAAACATTGGTATCATAGATGCCGCACGCCTGTGTAATCGAGGGAATCTTGATTTAGGAAACCTCCTGTAGAAATCTAGCAACCTTCCTCTGTTTCTGTAACTGTCAGCTAACTCAATATTACATTTCAAGCTCCAGTTGAACATCTTTGGGGGTATCATCAGTATTCATGCTAAATGGTGTAGCGAATAAATCAAAATCCATTTTTAAGTCCGTGATATCGTGAAATATTTCATCAAACGCACGGGAAAGCATGTGCAGATGTTCAACATAACATCCCACTTCTAGGAAATCACAATCACGGATCACACTTTCCAACCTGGGAAAATGATAAGGATCACCATTTGACAGTTGACTTTCCCATAATGAAAGCATATTTTTAAAAGCTTCAATGCTACAGAACATATCTGTGATTAACTTGTTTTTCCCTTGAAGTGAAACATTATTGGCCATAAATGCAAGATCACATTTGCAGTTAACATTCGTGAGCTCTTCAGTAGGTTCTCCACACATTTCCATGAACAAGCGTATCTCATCCAATAATTCAAAGAATCTGCTTTAAACCTTGCCTCGACTGAGCCATCTAACTGCTGTATGATACGCTATATCGCCATACTCATGCTCCAAATCTTCTAAGAAGCTTTTAAATTGTCTGTGTTTTAGACCGTGGTACCTCAGTTTGTTTGCAATCTTCACAACCAGACTCATTACATTGTTTACATTCAGTTTTTTAGCACACAATGAACTATGCAATGAACTGCTGTTATTTCTTTTGCTAGTTTACTTTTCAGGAGAGTCACAAATCCGTTGTGCGAACCAACCGTAGGTGGGGCACCATCGGTGGCTACCGATATGAGTGTTTCCCATGGAATCCCTGCATTCTCCACAACTTCTACTACACAATTCAAAATGTCTGATCCTGTTGTTGTGCCTTTTATTGGCACCATTTCTTCCACAACTTCCAAAGCTTCATTTACTTCACGAATAAAAATACATACTTGAGCCATACTTGATAAGTCAGTGCTCTCATCAATAGCAATAGAGTATGCAACGAATTCTCTCGCTCTTTCAATAAGTTGTGCGTAAATGTTATCCGCCAGATCTTGAATTCTGCGTGAAATAGTATGAGGTGACAGACTGACACTCTCGAACTGGTGAACCTGACAGGGGTGAATTTACTTGCAGCTATAGGAATACATGGTTTAATAAGTGGACCATCAGAAAAACTACTAGAAGATCTGGCAATTTCTAGTGCTATTTCTTAACTCACATAAACTGAGGTTTCTGCCATTCCGCCATCCCCTTCTTCCCATTCCTCTTCCTGCTATGTGATCTTTTCTCTGAATTTTGTATCTCTGCAGTGCGTTCTTCTTTTTTCTAGGGCCGAATAATCATTAGCACGCAATGTATTAAAATGTCGCTGAAGATCAAATCGTTTCAGCACTTACAATTTTTTCTGGCAAATTAAACAAATAGCACCACCGCTATATTCCATGAAGAGGTATTCAGTTTCCCATTCAGGATTGAAATAATGTGTCGGTGTGAGTGCCCTTCGGTTTAATGAGTGCCCTTCCGTATCAAACTGACACTGAAGTACGGACGGCCACTGCTAAGGAAGACAAACCGACCGCTACCACTGCGAAGCACGAACTGAGGCAGCACGGGGCTTGTAGCCCAGCACATGCACCGCGGCAAGCGAGTTGGCTGATATATAGTGACATATTTACTTAATTCGCTTTTTATTAAGTTCCTATGCAACGAACATTTGTTTTAGTCCTTTGGAATTTCAGTAATAGTATTTAGTGTGCTTCCAGCGGGAAGCACTATTGGCAGGTAACTAGAGTCGTCTATAAAACTCCCAATCTCGAAAGTTCTGGAAATATGTGGAATATTCCTGCTGCTGTATGAGACAGCGCACTTGCAAGTTGAGTCACCCTCGTAAAGTCATTGTAGTGAGTGAGTGAGTCAGTCAGTCAGTAGTACGCTTCTAGTGCGAGGAACATTGTCGTTCTGCGTGGAAGTTTATTACGACTGGTGACGTACAGTGAGTCCTGTTACTCCAAGGGATTAGAGACGTCTTCCGTTCGATTCCCAGGTTCCTGGATCGTCCGGAAGAAGAGGCTGCGTTGTTCGTATTTCATTACGTCGTGAGAAAAGCCAAGTGCCAGGTAAAATTAAACTAGTAAATATTGTGACAAAATGACGAGAGGGTTAGATTTTATTGCAAATTTACAATTTTTCCCGCAACAATGTATCAACGTTGGTAACATTTTAATTATTCTGTTCATTGTGCTTTATTTTAAGAGTACGTCGTATCGTTGCAATCATGTGTGGGACTATATTGAGTGTAGATAGTAGATCCCAATCTCTCATATATTAAACCCTACAATATAGGTAATTAAATGTTGTTTTCTGTTGCAGAATGTTATTAGTTACCACTTCTTGGTTCTTAGATGGTCTTACCCTATTGTTATCTTTCGATTATATTTTCCAATCATTGATTGAAGTTATTAGAGACCTTCTGTAATTCATGTTCAAAATCAAAATGTACCAAATTCGGTTAACCATTCAGAGCCAGTAACATGAATACATATTGCATAACCTAGCACACAACAGTGAGATTATAAATGCATCTAAAACAGTAAGTGATGGCGACCTATGTGATACCGATATAGCTTACAATGATAAAGTAACTGACATAAGAGAATTTTCTGCCAGAAACATTTGTTGTTGCTGTTGTGTTTATTATTATTATTATTATTATTATTATTATTATTATTATTATTATTATTATTATTATTATTATTATTATTATTATTATTATTATTATTATTATTATTATTATTATTATTATTATTATTATTATTATTATTATTATTATTATTATTATTATTATTATTATTATTATTATTATTATTATTATTATTATTATTATTATTGTTGTTGTTGTTGTTGTTGTTGTTGCTGCTGCTGTTGTTATTTTTTATTATTATAGTTTATAATCAGTTGCATATCTTGATATTGTGATACACCAGATATTGCGCAAGGTTATCAGGAGGGCAGCGCTGGTCACACGGAACCGCAAGACAAGGGGCGTGCCCTTCCAGCGTAAACATTGGAATCGGTGCTGCCAAGTAACTAGACTCTTCTGGAAGTTTCTCAATCTCGCATGTTTTGGAACCGGGTAAAACTTTTCTATTGCTATTTAGTGAGCGCTCTCACAAGTTGAGTCACTCTCGCAAAGTTACTCAATAAGCAAGTACGTTGCTGGTGGGACGAAAACAGACGTTCTCTGAAAAAGATTTGGACGAATGTGGCGACGTACAGAGAGTGTTTCAAGGGCAAGTGATTAGAGACTACTTGCATTCAAATACCAAGCTTCATATTAGTGATGTGGTTGTGAGTTAAGTACATCTCTGTATAAGTTGAACTAAGTTACTAATCGAAGGTGAAAGCGGAGTGAAATGACAGTTTAAAAACTGAGAGAATTCATGTAATTTTCAATGTGAATACCGGATCGAGTGAAGTAATCCGCAAGACTTTAACTGTTTTTTTCTCTTATTGTGAATAACAGGAAAGACTAACACCAAAGGCCTCCTGAAAAGTTTACTTTTTTTTTGGAAAGGATGCTTTGACCAAGGAAATTTATCATCACCTTCCTGAATTGTTGTTGGTTAAAGGTTCTTGACTTATGGCTATACTCATATAAAATTGAATAAATTACATCTTGCTGTGGTGTATTTCAATAGAAAAACGTTTTGAAGTAAATTAAGCTTAAAGAATCCACAATTTGTTGCATTCTTAATTCTGTTTCACGTGACAACCCATGACCTGTGCTACTTTCCTCCGAAATCAGTGTAGATCACGTCCAACGAGTAGATCACGTCCAACATTTACTTCAGTGTATGCAATTTTTTGTTGTCAAAGACGCGAAAGATATGATGTCTATCTACAAGTACTGAATGTTTTCTCTAAACTCTTATTTCAAATTAATCTCAATGTTATTGCATACTTCTTAATGTTAATACATCGTAGGGTTTAAAATTATGGTCATCTTTTGTTTCTAAGCTTACCAAGTAAAAAATTTAATCCTTGACTGTGGGATTCATTAGATCTGGCAGCATTATCACTTTCTTATACTTTGGTATCTTTCACACATATACACGTACACAAATTTTAACAGAAATGTTACGGTTCCAAATTTGCCTTTTGGCGCTCATAACCTTCTTGTCGAATCATGTTGCCGTAGTTGTTGGTGAAAGTAGTTCCAAAACTTCCCTATCATATTATGCAAATTCCTATTTGTAGACCACTAGCTAGATGTACGTCCTGGCATCGAGCACATTAGTCCCATTTGAAAGATTAAATAGAATGGTAGACTTCCCTGTTGGCCAAACCTGTGAACAATTGCACATAAAGTTTGTTTGAGCATATTGCCGTGGAGTACAAATTCACATTCTAAATTTTGCTTTCCTAAAGGTTAAGCAAATATTAGTATCCCCCATGGCAAAACAGTTCATGCGAGCAAGCCCTATCACCCAGCTGCTGCGGCCTCCACCTCTGTCCACCACAGGTGTCACAAGTGGGTTGCAGTACTGGAGGTGGGACGTGGTCAGCGACCCGGTCTTCTCCGGCCGGTTATGCCACCTTCTCGATCAGAATCATTAGTATCATTTGGTTAAATTCAACACGGAATAACAGTATTAGTAACGCAAGAGGTTTTTTACACAAGAGTGACATGATCTTTGGAATGGCCAATGCACATGCCACTTAAATATCACTGCATGTTATCTCAATAGTTTGTTATTGGCAGCCAAACTCCACACCAATGTATGTATTCGTGAACAATTAGGGCATATTTATAGTTATTTTTTATATTTTCATACTTGTAACCTTCTTTAGGTTGTAATGCCATAAGTGGTGTCGTCCCCCTTGCGTTGCGGGATATAAGGTAAAGAAGAATGCAATGCCACGTAAGTTCGTTATTTTACCATGGCATAAGGCCTTCAGATAGAAAAAGCAGAATATTCAGCGCTTTAAACATACTATATGAACTATTTGTAACTAACTAATTACGCCAAAATCGAAGATTCGAGGGAATTTCATACGGGGCAATTAACAATAGCCTTAGATCTCCGCGTAATTTTCTGGTACCTCGCAAGACAAGATATCTGAATTCGATACACGACCAAGTTGCTTAAGTGGTTTTTAAAGGGCGGGCGATACAATAGTTGATTGAGCCGCCGGTAAAGGCAGACTACTCAATCAACCAGTTGCGCCACTTTGCTACACACTCTCACCTTTAAACGTGATTGTCTATTTCACGGTGTGTTTAGTTTTAAAAAATGCATTGCAAGTTTTTGTTAATTCACATCGACTCTCTCACCTCCATCAGTCTGACGAATTATTTCACTTCCATGCTCTATAGTTGTATTTAATGTAAACGTTTTTATTGTCTCTTTTCTTGTATTCATATACATTGTTATATGATGTTTGCTCTCGTTCGCTGTGTGTAATGTTAATGAAAAGGGTTGCCATAAGAACACTGAAATAGCTCACGATAATGTAGTTTATCTCTGGAAAAATATGATTTCACAAAATAGTCTATTCTGTCGTATGTATATTTGTAAGATTTCTTTTGTAATCAGTCCCAAAGCATATTCGTATGTCGCCCACCAAGCTTCAGGACGTATGTCATCTTTTTGTTTGGAGAGTCCGTATTTTTATTGAAAATCAAATTATTTTTTTTATATTCCTAAATATGTTTTAAATCATTATAGTTGAATTAATTCTCCATAATATTACATAGTTTATAGTTTTATACTTATCCATACGATTTCTAATAATGTCAATTATTTACTTTTTTCATTTGTGTGCCAAAGAGTATCGATGTTCTCCTATTTTGTCCCATGAAAGATACCATACAAAAATGATTTAGAGGCACTGTTTAGATACCTCTTAAGATAATGAAGTGTTCCAAGAACAAACTTAAACATTAATGACTACTATAAGCCTTTCTGTTTGTTATAAGATTTGCTAGTCTGGATGTGGTACTTTTTGAGGAGAAGGTTCTCAAATGTATAACGTACAATTCTATATTGGAATATCATTGCAATTGCAAATATCTTACCCTAGAAATGAATAAATAACGTAGATTTATAAAACAAACAAAACAAAAAAGTTGGAGGTGTCTTAATGGCAATTCCACGCGTAACAGACTGACATTCGCTATAAACCAGTCTCACACGGATTTGGGATTTGCAATATGAGATTTGACCACCTCATTCGATAGAGAAAGTGAGAGGATGAAAATAATGAAAGGATCATATGGTATAGGATCAAATTTTGATTAAATTTGTATTCATGAATATTTCGTAATAAAGTGCCATTTTTTTCAACCACCTTTACAGCCCATGTAGAGCAATTGTTAACGCCTCTGAAGGTTTATTCCAAAAATAGTTTTCCAAAAACCTCTTTACGGGAATATTTAAGCTTCGCTATAAGCTTTTAAGAATCAAAATATTTCAGTTATTGAAGAACTTGGGATACTAAGCGTGCCTCATGAGAGACTGAATTATGTTTGTAAGATATTGATATCCGTGAAATTATATCTATTGTAATGCACCAGAATAAAAAGCTTGAAAATTGTGTAATTGTCTAAACGAAATGACACGTTGTATAAAGGATATAGAGTAAATTATTACATACTAATTTGATTCACTATTATAAACCCTCCTATGTATTGTACGAATATTAATTTTAGTCCTTTAGGAATTAAGCAATAGTAGTTAGTGCAGTTCTAGCTGGAGGCACTACGGGCAGATAAGTAGAATCATCTGTTAGATGCCCAATCTCGAAAGTTTTGGAAACGTGTGGAGCTTTCCTACTGCTATATAGGCGAGCGCTCTCGCATGTGGACTCACCCTCGTAAAGACATTAGCTTGAGTGAGTCAGTCAGCGAGTGAGTTAGCGAGTGCGTTTCTGGTGCGAAAAAAATTGCCGTTCTACGATGGAGTTTGTTAGACTGGCGAGGTACAGTGAGTTCTGTTACTTCAAGGAATTACAGACGTTTTCCGTTCAATTTCCAAGCTGCTGGATCGTCCGGAAGAAGAGGCTGAGTCGTTCGCATTTTAATACAACAGAGAGAGGTGAAGTGCTAAGGAAAATTGAACTAGTTCACATTGTGACAAAATGGCGAGTTGGTTAATTTTTATTTCACTTTATTTGTTCTAAAAGTGATTCATAGTTTACAGTTCGTGACCTTCCAACTCCCAGCCGTTGTGTTGTATTGTAACCTTGACACTACTACGGCCACACAAAGATGTCTGTCTCTGTCTGTCTGTATCACTGTCTGTATGTCTGCCTGTATGTCTGTCTGTCTGTCTGTCTCTGTCTCTCTCTCTCTCTCTCTCTCTCTCTCTCTCTCTGAGTGCCAAACTCTTGAACTGTTACAATGAGCTAACTCACAAAGAAGTCTGCTTATGTAGTCACTGAATTACAGGCGACTTTTCTGGAAATCTTGCTTGCACCGTAAACAAACCCATTGCACACTGAAAGCTTCTAGAACTGCTTGAAAGGGCTTTTGTTCTGAGCCAAATACTCTGCCCTAGGACCTGAATCACATTACTTACAAACTGCTCCCTTTAGGTCTTTGCATCAGGTGACTTCCAAATCCGCTACAACTTACTTCAGCGAGTCCCCATTGACCCCATTAGGGAATATATTCGCTGCTCCTGGGTGTAATGTTCTCCATGTTCCTGTTTCATCTTATCAGAGGTGCGGCCCTAGGTGGGTGTCCACAAGGTGTTCCCTTTTTACGCCTGTAGTTCCCCCGAAACTACACTCAATCTGTTCCGTCTTATTGCACTGGTTACACTTCTCTCCTCGTTCCGTTCCAGTGCTTACGTTCCAGTGTGGCAACCGAACATTTCTCCACTGTTCACAACTCACGCTGAATGTTAATTAACTCACAGTTCAGCCTGCTGAAATAGTCTTTGAATTACCGGAATCTTTTTTGGAAATCAAACTTTCTCTACATAAACAAAGCCGCTGCACGCCGAAAGATTCTAAAACTCCGTGCAAGGACTTTTAACCTGAACCGCCCATAGTTTGCCTGTTTGGTGACCGGCGCTTCAAAAGGCAGTGCTGTGTCACTCATAGAGGCACGGCACCATTAATATTGGACAGTTAATTTTGTCCAATATTAATGACGCGAAGTCTCACAAGAGAACGGTTAGAGTATTGTATCAGTCAACAAGACATCATTTTGAGCACTATTTTATGAATGAAGTCAGCATATCAGTAGAGTTTGATGATAACAACGATGAAAATAATATAATAATAAACCAAGAAACTAACAAAACATTTATATTGATATAATAATGATAAGAATACTAACACTAATTATAATAAAACAATTATGATACTCATGCTAATGATGATAATAATAACAATAATGATAAACATACTAATAAAATAATAATAATAATAATAATAATAATAATAATAATAATAATAATAATAATAATAATAATAATAATAATAATAATAATAATAATAATAATAATAATAATAATAATAATAATAATAATAATAATAATAATAATAATAATAATAATAATAATAATAATAATAATAATAATAATAAAATAATGCAACAAAGCACTAATAAATTAAAACAAAAATATAAACAATACATAATAATAAAATACAACAATAACCTTAATAAAAAACGAACAAATGCCAGTGAAACATTGTGTGCCCTCATGCTTGCATTTTACATATAATCTGTAATAGGTAATGTTAGACTATAGCACCATATACAGGAGTGGCCGCGCCGTAGCTGAGTGATTAGACCATTCGCTTCTCACCGAAGCGGCCCGGGTTCGATCCCAGGTGATCGCATGTGGGAATCGTGGTGGACGAAGTGGCGCTGGGGTAGGTTTCATCCGGGTTCTCCGGTTTCCCCCGCCATCTCATTCCACTAGTGCTCTATCTTCATTCCATGTATCACCAGCGTCACCGTATGCGGTGCCGTATGTAGTAAAAGAGGTTGTTAAACACTACCAAACAAACAATATACAGGAGTGAGTTTTTACCCTGGAAAATAAAGATTCTCTCGGTCAAATGAGACATTTTCAGTTGTTTATACTGTTAATCTCTATTATCACGGGCTATACACGCTAGTTCAACTTCTCACCTCACGTCTTCGCTGAGGTACAGAACACGCCATTACGCTCTCTATGGCTAGAATTGCGCCGTGGAGTTCGACAACTGTTTTAACGTACGAAGAGCTATCTACTTAAACCGATACCGGATGAAATGGGCCACGTGGTATATCGTTTTCTTAGTGTAAAGGTTTCTTTAATCTTTTCTCGCCTTTCTGTAGACAATTGTTACATAAATTTTGTCCTTGTTTGTTGAATTTAATGATGTCGAAGAGAGGATGGCTTAGTGGCTTAGGACACGGGATTAGTTCAGCACTATGAAGTTTAATTTATGGGGACATGCTATTTTACTTAATATTATTTTCTTTCATACACATTATTGTCAACTTAAGTTTGCAATTAATCGCAATATCCTCAGAGGCTGTACTATGGACGCTGCGAGGTCACTATTAGTGTGAGAGATTGATTTATACTCTGCATTATTAGGGGCCTGAGACGTCTAGAGTAATGCACATCGACAACGGAAATTCAGCTTCTATTTAATCCTTTTGTTGAAACAACCTTTATCTTTTCTTGCATTTCTAGACGTGTTATTATATGTCATCATCTTTGTTTAACAAATTCTTTCATAAGTATACTAAGTTATAATTATATTACAATAGTTATTCATATACTTTTATCACAGCAATTATTTGGACTCACAACTTAATACCAAAAACACATAAACTGTCCTAATTAGACATAAGACACAAGGATTTATCAGAAAAACAAAAATAATTTAGAGGTATCTAATGTTATGTTTCCTGTTAACCCAATGAAGGGCTCCAAGAACAAGTTGAAACATTAAGTACTAACAAAGGTGGTCTTTTTCCTGAAATTTTGTCTACTCTTTGTTACTCTTTGGAAATTAGACCACCAATTTTAGTACGCAAAGTTTTACTTTGAAATATCATTAAAAAGACAAACTTATTATCATCGGAAAACAAATTAATAATCCGGTTCTAGAAAACAAACGAAAACAAAAATTTGAAGTGTTGCTGTTGCTGTGTTGCATAAATGTGATAATATAGGACAAAATATTTTAATAATTGAATTCTTCGTTTTTGTGTATAGCGTGCATTTAAGCAGAAGGATCTGTTCATGGAATTCCTCTTTTGCTGAGATTACATTTAAAATGGAAAAATGTTTCTCATCTATAGTTTCCTGAGAAGTACCTATATTGACTGGATGCACTTTCGGTGATGTAATAAATTCTCTAAACTGGTTGTGTTTTCCAATGTGAATCAAACGTGCTACACTGTGAAGAAACGTACCGTTAAGCAAGAAGGTGAAGAACGCGGATCAAAGAAGGACAAAAGGAAACAGAAAACGCTATTCTTTTTATGCAGCTTCCGTTGCATTTATGGAGACAGAAGCAGATGGAAATCCCCATTTGTGCGACTCTCGAAGAGGGAATCTTAATTATTTGCACACATTGTAACACCGAGTCGATTTTGTATTATCAGCTAACTTTTCTGAAATAGAACTGGAGTCTGAAATTCACCAAGGAAGTGTTGCATTTGAGTCTTGTTGTACAACCTGGAAACAAAGTCCCATTTGAATACCATCCGGAATGCACATTATGCTGCGATTATCCACTCATTCTGTCTACTTTTACTGGAGAAGCTGTACCACAGAAGCATTTATTCTGTGAGTAAGTGAAAGAAACATTCACATATACTGAATCTATTAGTGCACAAGTTAATAGCCCGATTAAATTAACACTGTAGTTTACCGACGATAGTATACAAGGAATTGTCAGAAAAAATCTCATCATTCCGAACCGCACCTGTATAACTAGAAGACGAGATTTCACCAGTCAGGGTACAGCCGGCTCCAAATGTTTTCTGATAGCGAGTGTGCTGAGGGGAAACGGAAGGAGAGTTTTCCTTTCGAATAGTTGACCCTGTCCTGGAAGGGGTGGGGAGTTATAGCACGTGTTTATTTACATTCACGTACAGTTGTCTAAGTTGAGGCAGGTGGAACAGTATCTGTTGAGGAAACAAAAAACGAAATAGTTTGTTCTATACTTAGTTATTCTGTACAAGGAAAATAAATCTGCTCAACCTTTCGCCAGATGTTTAAACAATCTAACGTTGACATTTTGTGGTAGTGCTGTCGTTTTAGAAACATTGTTAAACATGGTTTTAGAAAAGAACGAATGTAATAAATGTTTCGTTAATAGTAGTAGTAGTAGCAACAACAGCAACAACAACATCATCAAAAACAAGAACAACAATAATAAAAATAGTAATAATAATAATAATAATAATAATAATAATAATAATGATAATAATAATAATAATAATAATAATAATAATAATAATAATAATAATAATAATAATAATAATAATAATAATAATAATAATAATAATAATAATAATAATAATAATAATAATAATAATAATAATAATAATAATAATAATAATAATAATAATGCAACACAGCACTAATAAATAAAAACAAAGATATAAACAATAAATAATAATAAAATACAACAATATCATTAATAAAAACGAACAAATGCCAGTGAAACATTATGTGCCCTCATGCTAGCACTTTACATATAATCCTTAATAGGTAATGTTAGACTATAGCACCATATACAGGAGTAGCCGCGCCATAGCTGAGCGTTTAGCCCATTCCCTTCTCACCAAAGCGGCCCGGGTTCGATCCCAGGTGATTGCATGTGGGAATCGTGGTG